>JADRCH010000204.1:1967327-2022171 GCA_019843965.1 Rhynchomys soricoides | reverse complement strand
CCCTGGTCTGCACTGCCCTCCCTGGTCTGCACTGCCCTCCCTGGTCTGCACTGCCCTCCCTGGTCTGCACTGCCCTCCCTCGTCTGCACTTGGCTCTTTGCTTTTTCTCTTAATCCAAACATTTCGTCTTTAACCATTTTTTTCCTGCGACCCTTAGCTGAACTTTAAGGTTATCTGATGCTTTCATTTCATTCCACAATCCTCCAAAGACAGCTTTTCTTGTTTCCCTTCTTGCTAATTCATTGCACGCATCCATTCATCTTCCCCTCTTTCTCACCCCACCCCACCAAACCTCCCGACTGTACTCTGCTCTCACTGTGTAGACACAGAGGCCCTGTACCCTGGGCTGTCATTCAGCTTGGGCTCCCCCTTTCCTTCATGCTGTCCCCCAAGTTCCTCCAAATTCATTTTCCTTACTGTATTTATTTTTCAACCTTGCTGGCTGAGGATGACCTTGAACTCCTGATCTCCTTTCTCCTAAGGGCTAGGTATATGTGTACTACCACACCTGCAATAGAATGGTCTTGGTATATTTATATACATTAGACACTTATTTAGTCTTACTGTTTAATAACTGTCTTAATTTGTTTTTCTAGTCAAAATTAATTTCTTTGAGATCTCACTAGTTTATGAGTACATTTTTCCTGTGGAATGATTTTGCATTTAAAGAACTATAAAGAGTTTGTGAAAATAATTAAAAATGAAACTTAAATACAAGCCAGGCCTTGTTGGCACACACTATATGCGTGTGGGTGTGTGTGCTGATAAATTACTGATTTGGAAAAACCAACAGTGTGTTTTTGAGATGCGATTTTACTATGTGGCCCAGGTTGGCCTGGTACTCATCATGCATCGTGAGCTAGCCTCACACTGTCTTCTTCTCCTGCCTTTGCTGTGTGAGAGCTGGGCTTGCAGCAGCCTGCTGACATGCCTAGTGTTAGTGTTTGGTTTGTTCCTGACAGAAGCAACAGCTCACAGTCTTCTCTCTGACAGACAGATGTGTGCATATTCGCTTGGTTCTGAGGTAGGTGATGCTAAGTTTGTATTCTGTGCATCGTGAGCGGTAAGCACACCCACCTCAGAGGTGCACATCAGGTCTTGGCTTGAGAAGCTCAGCTGGATTTACCTGTTAGAAAAATTGAATATTCAGATGCATTTGACCTTCCATCACTTTGAGTCACACTTTTTGCTTAAAGACACAGTCTCACCATGTAGTCCTGGGTGGACTGGGACTCGTTGGGTAGACCATGCTGGCTGTGGAATCTTGCAAAGATTTACGGTTACACGGGTAGATAGACAGTGATGGCTCACCTTCACTGTGCTGTGAAGTGGTAAAGATAGGACTCTAGGTACTTTTGGATTCAGTAATTTTCAGTGTGCTGTGTGGTACCTGAAGGTAGATGCTTTCATTATTCCAGATTAGAGGCCTAAAATCTATGAGGGAAACATTTTCATTTTCTGTTTCCTATTTAATGAAAATAGGATATTTGTCAATTGCAGAGAATGATCCTGGGAAAGGCTGTGGGCTTAGATACATCTGATCATCTGGGATGCACATATGGCCAAAGCAACTCTGCCTTGTGTCATTGGGAAGCACTGGAATAACACCCCACAGTTTACTGGGCTGGGGCTGTAGCCTGCTGTGTACATGTGCAGTTTGCCAGCATGGCCTTTCTTAGTGGTTGTAAGGAAAATCAGGAGCCAATGCTGTCACCCGACTGAAGGTTTCTTAGATACTGAATTGCACCCTTTAATGGTGCAAAGGAGCTGCTGAGAGCATCTCCAGACCTACTGAGCAGAGGTAAACAGCCAGGAAACAACTGCCACCAAGTCCAAGCTGTGGCAAGGGGTTCGAGCCAAGTAGCTTTTGCTTCGGTTTGTTTTTTGACAGGATCTTATGTATTCCAGCCTGGCCTTGACTTTGAACTCCCAAACCTCCAGCCTCAGTGCTCTGAGTGCTGGGATTGCAGGAGTGCACAGCCATGCCTACGTTGATGGTACTGGGGATTGAAGTGGTAGGCTAGCACTCTGCCGCTGTGTTGGGTCCCCAGCCCTCTCACTGGGCTGGTGAGAGGTTTGTCAGAGTCACAAAGGAAGGCCAGTAGTTGATGACTGAGAAACAACTGTTGACTGATGAGAAAGAAAATGTGCTTTAAAATGCTTTAAAATTTCAATATAGTTGATTAAAAGAATAAGCCTTCAAAGATTATCTTCAGATTATGGATCTTCAGATTGTGGGCGCAAGTAATAAGCGATAAATCCGAAGTCTTGCATTGTGCTTTAGAAATTGATTAGCCGATAGCGCGCAGGGAAGGGGCTGAGTTGTGAGAAGGCAGAGGGCAGCGGTTTGGTTGCTGCTAATACTGTTAGCTGCCGTTTCTGTGTGGAAGCACCAGGGTAAGTCAGTAACATGCTCACTGCTCTCTGCGTTCACGGTGCTGAAGAGCCTTGCAGACAGAGTGGCTGGAGTGCGCTAACCTGGGGTCATATCATATGGGGAACTGGGTATAGCAACTGGTTCAGCTGAGATAGATAGATTAGATTTTTGATTTTTGAGACTTACTAAGTGATTTCCCTGTGAGTGTAAACTCAGTGTGCAGTGCTTTATAGAAGTCTCATTAGATTTTTTTTAAAAAATAAGCGTTATTTTTCCTCTTTCCTCAAGTAGGAAGTCTCCTCCCAACTAAGAACAATCTCCGTGATGGAACTGACTGACCGTGGCAGGGCTGTGTGTCCCACTCCAGCAACCTTAGGCCAGCGATTTTAGTCGTGTGCTCTGTAGCCCCCGTGGTTGGGCTCAGGTGATGGATCCTGTAGACCCCGTCAGAGGATCTTAAGGTCAAAGCAATTTTGTGATACGGAGATGTTATTTATCTTTCCTTTCTGTGGTGACATTTGTCCGGTGCACAGGCAGTGTGTGTGACAGGTATATAAGCGCTATCTCCAAGTTAGTGGCTTCACACTGCACCTGCAGTGGGATTCTCTCAGAAACCAAAATGCTACTTAAGGGTGTGCTTGATGAAGTGTACCTTTCCCTCTATTTTAATTTTATGTGTACAGCCGTTCCCCTGCATGTCTGTCTGTGCAGGGTATGTGTGCAGTACCTGTGGGAGCCAGAAGAGACTCTTGGACCCTAGAGACCAGGGTAACAGTCACCCGTGAGTCTCTCTGTGGCTGCCAGGTACTGAACCCAGGTCCCAAGAAAGAGCAGCCAGAGCTCTTAACCATTGAGCTGTCTCTCTAGGTCAGAGCTTTAACTTTTCAGGTTCATAAAAGCTTGTTCTGGGCTGGAGAGATGGCTCAGCGGTTAAGAGCACTGACTGCTCTTCCAGAGGTCCTGAGTTCAATTCCCAGCAACCACATGGTGGCTCACAACCATCTGTATTGGGATCCAATGCCCACATCTGGTGTGTCTGAAGACAGCTACGGTGTACTCACATACATAAAATAAATAAATCTTAAAAAAAAAAAAAAAAGTTTGTCCTTCCAGCAAATGTGTTCTTGTGCACTGGAGAGAAAATGCCCACCGAGGCCCATGTGCCGCAGAGTGTGGCAGTCCAAAGGAAAGTGCTGCGTAGCCTCCACGTGACACTTTTGGTTGCTTCTTTTGGGTGGGAAAGTAGTTGAACCTGCGCATGATGGTGGGCAGCGGCAGTGGCGGCGGCAGACTTGGGTGTTTGATGAGCACTCTCCACCAGGAGCAGAAGGAACGGCCTTGTCAAGGAAGACTAACACTGCATGTGCCTGAGGTGAAGCCTGCCGCTTATGCACACTTGAGAGCTTGGGGAAACTTGGAAACTTGAATTTGTGGATGAGTTGACAGTATCATTTAACACAACTGTGAGTTGGGGTGTCGTTGAGGCCACTATTTGATTACACAGCTGCAAGAGAGAGCAACAACAGAAGACTTTTCCCCTCCTTGAGGTCGATCAGTGATGCTCTGATTAGTGTGGTTTGAAAGATTGGAACGAGAACCACGCTGCCCGGTAACTCGTAGGACACGCATCTCTCAGGTCTGTCTCTTGTGGCTACTATGTTGGGCTCTCAGAGGGCTGGGAAAACTGTCTTTTAACGTCTTTAGGAAGTGTACATTAACAGTGCCTCACAGTTGCCCAGTTCCTGCATTCTAGCACATTTTCCTGGTTTTACTGTGTGCACTGGAAGTCTTAGTTCTGCTATACTTTGAAGGCTGCCTTAGTCTTTCTTCTAGTCTGTGCCCTCTTCACGACTCATTTCTCTGAGGTATTTGTTTGTTTTCTCTGAGGACCATGTCTGTATGCAGTATCTGAGGAGCTTCCACATTGGATCGTTCTTTCAACAGATATTTAATTGCTGTACCAATACTTATCTAGTGCTTGAGGGGCCGTGCTGTGTATGTGCTGTTCTTATTTAGTCTCATCATTACAGAAGCCTTTGACATGCTTAGCCTATATAATAAACATTTCTTTGTTTTGAGCCTTGAGTGCAGCGTTCTCATCCTGTTTTATGTTACACTTCTGATACAGAGCATCTAAGTAGACAAGACGGTGCTCAGAGACTTGGTAGATACATGTAACATAGACAGCTGTGTTGCATATAAAATTGGATGCAGGATACCACTGAAAAGTTATTACAATTATCTTTATAGCTAGGCGGTCAGGGCACACCGTTAATCCCAGCACCCAGGAGGCCGAGGCAGGTGGATCTCTTGTGAGTTTGAGGCCAACCTGATCTACAGAGTGGGTTCCAGGATAGCCAGGGCTACACAGAAAAAACCTTCTCAAAAACAACATCAACAACCCAAACCAAAACTAAACCCAAGAATCTTTATAAGCTGTATTTTTAAAAATTAATATTCCAAGTGTGGTGAAGTACCATTTCTTTGGAGCAGTACTATTAAATAAACTTGCCAGCTTGTGGACTGTTTCCTACAGCAGTCTGTCAGCTGCAAGCATGAGAGGAGCGGTGCAGCTGTCAGTGAGCTTGCTCAGTGTGTGCCAGAGGGAAGAGCCCTGAGGACCAGAGGAGGGGAGCACGGTGAGCAGCGTGCTGTGCGTGTCTGGGCACCGTGCTCTTCACAGTCCCTGACTCGTCGTGTTCATCCCCAGTCTTACCCTGGGAACACAAGGCACGCAGACTCCATGCCTGCACAAAAAAAGTCTTCATAAGCGATGGTGCGTGATAAGGAACAAAGTTCTCAAAGTATAGATAACAGGGGAAGCCTGAGCCTTCGCGGCCGTCCGCACGTCGCCATAGCAAAAAGAGCCCTGCCTTGCTGATGGACAGTGTTCGTTTTAAAGGGAGTATTGTAGGTCCTTAACAGGCTACATTGAAATAATCCCTTCCTGCTGTGTGTGAGAACCCTTCCGTGTATAAAACACGGCTTGTGTTTTCCTGCTACAGCCCCAGCGTGGCAGCGTTCAGTTCTCACAGTAAGTCCAGGTGCTGTCTGTCCAGTCACCATCCGCTCCTATCAGGAAGGTTCTCTATTGTCTGAGGTTTCTTTCTGAGCCATTTCTTTACTTGTATAACTTGATCTTTAATCTGTTGTATGTTCAGAGAATAGTTTTAAAGATTGGATTCTAGAGTATGGTAGTACTTGTCTGCCATAAATCCACTGAGTTCATGTCTGAGGAGGTTCTGTCTAAAGCCTGATCCTGTCAGAGCTGCTTTCATAGGTTTCCAGTTCACTGGCAAGGAGGATTGCCCTGAACTGTACTGGGGATCTTTGCACTGGGCGAGGCATGTTAGTTTAGTAAGCCCCAGTGTGTGCAGACACCCCCAGTGTGTGCAGACACCACATAGCACACCACATGGGATGTAGTAATGACAGACAAGCTGCTTTGTTCACTGAATTGTAGGTTATGGGTGAAAGGCAGGTGTGAACATTAGTAAACTCACAGACACAAGCTGCAGCGGACCAGAGCTGAGAGACTCTGTGGGCTTGTCTGAGGCAGTGCTGTCCTGAACTGAGCGTTAATGTCTTAGTTTGGAGATGAACACAGGGACCTCACACGTGCTAAGCACACTTCAGCCGTGGACAAGGGTTTGAGAGCTAGGAAAGAGTTGAAGTAGAAGAAGCGCCAGGATTGGTGACAGAAAGGACAGCGGACTTTGTTGGTGGGTGATGCAGAATGTTTCTTTCAGGGCTGAGGGCCAGTGTGGCTCTAGAGGAAGGGATCTGTGGGGCTGTGGAGTCAGGAGAGCCCAGTCTGAGGGCAGAGAGTGTGGGTCAGCACCCGCAAGCTGAGAAACTGGACTGGCCTTCACCTTCAGAACAAAGAGTGTCTCCAGGAAAGCAGAGATTGGAGATGAGGTGACTGGGAACCCGTGAAGTGGTGACAGTGTACTCTGCAGAGGGAAGCCATCATGGATGGCTGAGTGCACACAGGCTTTCTGGTCAGGTAGCTCTTAAAGCCCTTCCTCAGTTTTGTGAAGGCCTCACAGCGGGTCCCAGTCCAGCTTTGAGGACAAGCTTGTGTTGACAGGATGAAGGCAGGTCCCCCAGGAATCACTGCTGCCTTCCTATGGTTGACATTTGTTCACAGACACAACTAACACTGGACGTCTAATGTTCCCAACCGTGCATTGGGGTGTGCTTCTCGATGACTGCTTCTGTCAGGGACATGGATGGCTCTTAGCTGTTGCTACACTCTGACACAAGTGTCTCAGAGCAAACACAACTGGAAACATTTATTAGTGCAGAGATGTTCCAGTCTTTTTGCTGTGAGTGGCCTACAGTTCAGGCCTTCTGCCCCAGCCTCTGCATCCTGCTTGCAATCTGCTGTACCTAGCACTGTTTCCCAAAGGCGCACATTCCTGCCTCCCTTGGCCTTGTTCTTTCCTACACGCAGGATTCTGGTCTACAAAAAGCAGCTGTTTACTGGCAAGTGGGGCTCAGCTCAGGAGTTAATGATGACACTTTCAGGCCTGTCTGCACAATAGTAAAGGTGAAGCTGTGCAGGGACACTTTTGTTTTGGGAGGTACACTCTCAGGTCTTGGTGGTATGTGTCAGTGTGAGCAGAATGAAGTTGGTGTGACGAGTGTTTGCTGGAGGAGCAGCCACTAGGGATCATGGTCGATGGCAGATTGCAGAGGTCTGTCTCTACCTGCTCCTTTGTCACCCGCCTCCCTGCTGACATGCTTCCCATGCCTTTCGTGATGTGACACCTGCAATGAAGAATTAAATTATTACTTCTTTAGATAGTACATATTGATGGTTTTATTGTTGTCTCGAATGGTGATGTGGGCCTGTAATCTTTATGCTTGGAAAGCAGAGGCAGGGAGATCACTGCAAGACTCACTAACTTGTTCTGTGGATTTCATGCCAGCCAGAGTTCCATTGTGAGGCCTAGTCTCAAAACAAAAGTGAAAGAAACATCAGTCCATCAGGGAAGGAAGGAAGGAAGGAAAGAAGGAAGGAAGGAAGGAAGGACTGACGGACTAAAATAACGTGGCTGTGAGTTTGGTTACTGGGAGGGATGTTCCTGCCTGGGCCTGAGCTCCTCCCAGGGCACACTCTACCTGTGCTGTAATCGGGGATCTTGCTGTGAGCTGCTTCTGTAGCATTCCCAGAACACTGCCTCAGAGGGAGCGCCGTTCCCGAGCCTCATCCATGTGCAGACACACAGGATCAAGTGTCTCTGACTTCCTTCTCCATTAATAGGAGTATTATAAGCGGCCTTCTTGCATTTCATGTCTGATTTCTTACCTCTCTGCACACTGCACACTCCTCCTACCCCAGGTGAGGATAACTGCAAGATGGCCCAGCTCTGCTGTGGCCCCAGGTCACTAAGAAATGCTGACATGTTGTGCTTGTACTAAAATGGTCCCTATTTCTTCATTTTAAAAATTATTTATTTACTTTTTTATTTCATGTTTTACCTGCCTGTGTAAAACTGTCAGAACTCTTGGAACTGGAGTTACAGACAGTGATGAGCTGCCATGTGGGTGCTGGGGACTGACCCTGAGTCCTCTGGAAGATCAGCAGCGCTTCTCACCACTGAGTCATCTTTCCAGCCTCCAGTCTCTGCTTCTTAATAGTCAGGTGAACTTGGCTTTCTGTCATCATAGAGTTAATAGATATAGTTGAGGAAAAAACAAAAAAAAGATTCAAAAGTATAAGCAAGAAGGAATTGTATGCATAAAGGTAATCAGATAAAGGCTGGGGTGTAGCCCAGTGGCAGAGGGCACTGGCCCTGCACGAGGTCCTGGGGCCAGTCCTCAGCCTCAGGGGCAAAGTCAGCAGCTGCTCTTGTTTCTGGGATAGAATTGTCTGGACTTACATAGGAGACTTCCAGACCACTGATGGTAACTAGTACACTGCCCTATTTCAAACTAGAGATGACTCATTCCTCAGCAAGGTGAGGGCACTGGTAGGATCCAGCCATTTAATGTAGCTTTGGGGCGTCGGAGGTCACGCCATCAGAAGCCCTTCTCTCCATACCGTGCTCTCTGAGACACTTGGCTCTCCTGTAGCCATGGTCACCTCGACTCACTCTTGCTTGAAAGATGGAGTTAAAACAAATGTTGCTCATGATTCATGAATTGGGGCAGCAGCTTCTGTTCTGGTCCAGAATGGGAGGATGCTCCTGTGGGCAGTGGAATGCTAGCTTTGGAAGGTAGGAATGTGTCGGCCCCGCACCAGGAAAGTGCTGACTGGTTAACATGGGGGTGAGGTTGCTTTCTGTGGTAAAGATCGCTGAAGAACAGTTCTTTCTGCACTGACTCAGGGGAAAGCCTTGAGACCTGTCTTCTTCCTTAAAAATTCACTGCATTATATGGCAGTTAGCTGGAGTGACTTCATTTTGTTCTGTGCCCCAGAGGTTAGTTTTCCTTATTGTGATTCACTTGAACATTGCTATTTAGAGCAGTAGTACAGTATAGAGCAGTAGCACTTTGTGGGTGTGTGGGTCCCCATTTTGTGTGAGTAAGGACGAGGGACATATAATAAATATGGAATAATTTGGGGGGTTAGGAAAGAGGGAATTGACCTAGGTTCAGACACTGGTGTGTGTTTGTGCTGCTGGAGCTTTGGGAGAAGGCTTTGCTGGCCTCCTGTTTCTCTTTTACATTTTATTTTTAGTTACCTGCAGGTGAGTGCAGGCTTTTCTGAAACTAGAGGCAGGTGCGAGCCGCTGGAAGTGGGTGCTAGGAATCCAGCATAGGTCCTGGGATAGAGCAGTGGGTTAGAGCCGTCTCAATAGCACTTGTGTCTCAGCAGCTCTTCAGCTCGGCTAACCCATGCTAACTTTTGCTTGTTTGTATCATAGTGGGTTGAATTTGTCTCCCTTATAGCTTGGAGACTCTTTGAGGGATGAAGCTTGTCTTGTTTATCAGTAATGCTCATATTCCAATACTTTATAAATAAATACCCCTTGAAACATTTGTTGACTTTAATTGCTCTATGAGTTTACAAGATGGCTTAGTCTGTAAAGTGCTTGCTGGTGTCCTCAAATGATGCCCTAAGTTACAGCTCCAGGATCTGCACACCACATGCTGGAAGGAGAGAACTGACTCTCTAATACATATACATTGCGAAAAAAAAATTTTTTTTTTTGGTTTGTTTTGTTTTACCTAGATTTGAGGTGATATTTTTGGGAGCAGCAATTTGGGATTCTTTATGTTATATAGCATAAAGAATTTGGGGGCTTCATACTGTGAGTTTTCCAAGAGCTAGAGTGTATATTTTCAAACTGTGCTCCCCCAAATCACATGTGGCCCGGCACTGCTCTAGAAGCTGCTTGTGAAGGGAAAAGGTGCAGCCAACCTTCCTGTGTTTTAGGTGGAGGCTGTAGTGCAGATGGACTTCTCCTGCCTAAGCAGTGTGCACGCCATGAGTCCAGTCTGCTGCAGTCAGGGTCTCTAGGTGCTGAGGGCCTTGTCTTGTGTCACATCACCAGTTGGAGAGGGAGGTGGGGTTTCCTTCTGCTTTGCTGTGCACCCTCTGACAGGCATGGCTCAGGGTAACCATTGTCTTCTCCAGTCTCTTGAAGTGCCACAACAGTTGGCTGAGCCACTGTAGGGATTCATCTGGGCTCACAAAAACGGTCTCCTGTTGACTGAGTTTGCCACATTTAGCTGTGTGGAAGTGGGTGCTGAAAACAAACAAGCCCAAGTTAGCACAGCTTACTGCTTGCACAGTAGCTACTACTTTTAAGTTGATAAATGCCTGTTTGGAACTTCTAAAGTCTTTCCAAAAAGTTTAAAATTTGTTACTGGATTTGTTGGAATAGGTTGATAATTTGAATGAAAGATTATTAGAGAGCTGAGCTATAAATATGATGTAAATTCTTCTTGGTTTGCTCTTTTTGGAGGGGGAGAAAAGGTCTCAAATATAGTCACATCCAATTACAGAACTTTTGTCCAGGCTGAACTTGAGCGCACAGAGACCCACCTGTGCCTGGGCTTGAAGGAGTACCTGACCATGCCTGTTGTGAGCAGCGTCTTTATTTATGTGCCTGTGTATGTGCGCGTGCGCGTGCGTGCAAGTAAGGAAGTGCTGTCCTTGGAGGAGAGCAATGTGAGTAACTGATCCCGTATGGCCTGAGTGTGCAACGAGCCCTGAAGTGGATCAGCAGTGGCATATCAGTGAAGTGTTCCGTGAGGGTCAGGACCACACAGCTCCATAACTACACTGCTGCTCTGAAGGGCAGAGCAGGATGGCACATGTCAGAGTCCATCTTCTAGAGAGCGGTTGGTGTAAACTTGAAGGTTTAATTTAGAAAGCCAGAGAAACTGATGCAGTGCACATGGCATATACGGATGCTGCTTACACGATGCATCACATCATGCAATGTGCTTTCCAGGAGTGGTGCTCACTCGGGCGCGGTCAGACATTCAGAACAAAGCCTGTAGTAGTGAGCCCTTTCCCAGACGTCACCTTGCACAGCCAGGACTGTAGTTTAGTGCGTTTCCTTGGAAGTGCCCAAAAGTCAGTTCAAATAGAAGTCCCAAGTACAGGACGGTGAACTTGAAGGAAAAGCAATACATGAATTATGCTGTTTTATTCTTTTAAGAGTATCTGTTCACCTCCGTTAATCTAATTTTGTATAAAAGTAACAAGAGAAAACTGTGTTGTGTTCTTTAAGCTGTAGTAGATTGGAAACTGAGTTCAAGTCCATTATACTTCCTTCCTCTTCCTTTGGTTAAAATAGAGTTTGGCATTCTCTGGGCATCCAGCCAGTTCTAAAATAACTGCCTTCACTGAGACAGTTTTTGTGATGTCTATATAAGCTGTGAGATTAGAATCTTCATTTGTTGGACATAATAATCTTAGGACTTTTAAGTGCTTTGACTATAGAGTTTAATGACACAGGAGACAGGCCGGCTTCCCTCCCTCTCTCCCTCCCTCCTTTTCTCCCTCCCCCCTTCCTCTTTTTGTAAGCTCCCAAATAAACTAGGTTGTCCTTTTAAAACTTAGAAAAAAGCTCTTTGCAGAAAACTTAGAAAACTTACCATAGAAATTGGTAGTGATCATTTGAGAAAAAAATTATGCATACATATTATCCATGATGAAGGAAGGCAGATTCCATTGCTCTGTTCTAGGATTGAGATGCTAAGATACTGGTCGACAGTTAACGGAACTTTGGATTTTGTTTCCTGAGTTTGTTACAGAAAAGAAATCTGGTTAGATAGAAAGGCTGTGCCAGCCTCTGCCTCTTTGGCTTACTTCATCTCAGCACTTTGATCAGAAATGGGGTGTTTTTAGTGCTGTCTTGGAGGGCCACAGTAATTACCAACAATTGCCAAATATGATGACTTTAAACCTCCCGGTGTGGAAAAATCCAGGACTTGTTAATCATTATCAGCACTATCAAAATGCACATATAGAAGGAGCATTGCTCTGACTCCTGACCTCCCCCGCCGTGTCACCCTGCTGGCCGTTGTGTAGTGTTAGGGGTCTTGTTCATTGCCGGTCCTGCTCGATCCCGGAGCTCGTCCTGCACTGCACTTCTCTCTTCTTTCAGATCCACAGTTGATAAGCAGCTTTGCCTATGCTTCTGCAGACATAACCTTTCACATTACACACTACACACTGCTCTACACTACATACTGTGTGTGTGTATACACACACTGTCACCACTGACCGGCAGGGCTATGTGGAAATGGGCTGTTTAAATGCTGAAGTTTGTTCACAGTTAAGAGCACTGACTGCTCTTCCTGAGGTCCTGAGTTCAATTCCCAGCAACCCCATGGTGGCTCACAACCATCTGTAAATGGGATCCGATGCCCTCTTCTGGGGTGTCTGAAGACAGTGACAGTGTACTCATATAAATGAAATAAATAAAATAAGTAAATCTTTAAAAACAGGCTGAAGTTCTCAAATAGAATGGTTTCTCTGTATGCTTTCTGTACAGATGCCATCTTCTTCAGGTAGAATTCTTAGAATCAGTTCACTCCGTGCTGTTGAAGTACATGTCAGTGGTTTGCTCTTTTGTCCCTCCACCTCCCTACGCCCTTTGCTTAGTGTCACTCAGCTCAGAATTTGAGATGAGCTTTGGTTCAGTATAGTATATAGTGTATTATGTGTATGTGCGTAGTGACTGGTGGATTTATATGGTGTATGTGTACAGTCTATGGGATATAGATGACCGTGCTCCATCTCCCAGATTTCATCCTTGCTTCTGTAGCTCTGGCCCATGTAGTGTCCTGTGGGTTCAATGTCTGCCACTTGCACCTAGAGGCTCCTCATCCCTCACTCTGTAACAGGCACCTGACACTTTCTCTGCTGTCCTGCGTGTCATACCTCTCCACCCGGGGCTCTGCTTCTTGCTGACTTCGTGCTTGGGCACTGAGGGTCAGGTGTTGATGCTAAACAGTGAGTGCTTAGCCTGTCCTGTGAGAACCCAGGTTGATGTCTGAGGGGGTGGGGTCTGAAGAGGGCCATTGCCTCTGCCTGCGCTGAAGCCAGGCATCAGTTCTCGCTGAGAGCATGTGCCCGGATGCTCACTGTCACATGTATACGAGGATGCTTGCACTCTTGTGCTTCAGGAGTTTATTTACGCTGCAGAAGAAAGACCCCTATCCCCTCGTGTGCTTGTTTTGAGGATAGAACCCGGATATTTTAGGAGTTGAGAAGGAAGCAGGTTAGCAGGGGCAAGAGTGCTGGTGGGGCCTTCTCACTAGGCTCTCTTCTCTCATGTGTGCAGTAGATCCTGGCAGGGGCAGGACGGTCTGGGATGGATGGATGCACCTCTCGGGGTTAGTCCAGTCAGTACTTCGGAGTATGTAAGGTGGACAGCACAGGCTGCTAATGTAGAGAGCACTTAGGGAGGCAGATCGAGGTAGGGAAGAAAAGTGTATCCACTTGACTTGTGCTGGGGAGGGTATTAGGCTGGGCAGCCTGGGTCTTAGGCTGCATCTCGTGCTGTGATACAAACCCCAAGTTGATGGAGCTCTTTTTCTGACCCAGACCGATAAGGCTTCTTGGTGTCCCCAGTCTTGGAGCCACTTCACATGTCCTCATTTCAGCCACTGGGGAAGGGACGAGGGCTACTTCCTTTCACACTGCCGATTGGTAGATGTGTCTGATAGCTAAGGGATGCTTGCTGGCCATTTATATTTCAGCCTGGAGGGGACATTTGAAATAAGATATGCTAATTGCATTAAAAAAAAAAAAAAAGGCGTCACACAAAATAAGCACAGGACCCTTCCTGGGCGTGCTGCAGCTCACTATAGAGTGCTGCCTACCATGTGTGATGGTACCACTAGCCAACCAGCTAACCAACCCACGCAGCTGCCCATGAACACTTGTTGAACCTAAGGGATGCCTGTGTTTAACTTGTGTATCTTGAAGGAGAATAGACAGACAGTGATGGATGGCAGTTGGGTGAGTGGATGCTGGAAGAACACCCCATGTATTAAGTTTCAAGTTTGGGTTTTTTCAAAACCTTTTATTTGTTATTTTTAAGAGACTAGGGTCTTGCTTTGTTGAAGCCCAGGCTGACTTTAAGCTTGTAACAATTCTCCTGCCTCATCCTTCCAAGTACTAAAATTGCATGCATGTTCTCCTATGCCCAACAGAATCATTTCTTTTTAAACCTTTCTTAGTTGTCCACTTAATGTTGCTTAAAAATCTGGAAGGTCCTTAAACTTGACCCTGACCCTTGACTTTGGGATAAACACCACTTTTAACAGACACCGCTTCCTCTCAGATGTGCTGGATTTCATTTGGAATCCGAGGCTCTGTGTTTATCCTGTACTGCTCCTGTATCCCTCTGTTAATTACATTGGAGTTGAAATGAGGCCTTGATGGATGTGCTCATGCCTTACATGCTTCAGTGAAAAACTGCACGTCATAGTTTATTCTTGCTGGAGACAGTCATCAGGTGGGTGGGGAAGGAAATATTTAGTCTAGTTGCATACACTTACAAAACGTTGGTAACTGAAGTGTACCATGTTGCTAAGAGCAACACGGAATTAAAGTATGTCACAGTTTTGGAGAATAAAATCATGACATTTATAATAGAATGAGTTTTATGAAAAATAAATAAAGGTTTAAGAAAAACTGTGGTAGAATGAATGGCCTATAGAAACAGTGAAATAAGTTCTGATGCTTCTCATCTGTTGAGCTCTGTGAAAACTAACGGGCGTGAGGAATTCTGTGGATGGCATGGGAACAGTGATTCATTCCAGCCCCACATGTATGCTAGTCATTACAGCAGGTGATGCTCCTGTAGGTATGCATTTCGTCATTTACTCTCTGAGAGAATGGCCACAAGGAAGCTAGAAGCTCTTGGTCCTCTGTTTTATTTTTATTTATTTATTTTGGGGGGGGGGTTTGCTTTCCTGGATTCAAGTGTGGGAAACATTTAAAAACTATAGCACCTATACTGAGCATGTGCAATCCTCCTCCCTCACTGTGCTCCATCTAAGGATGACGGCCTGGATGGTGTCTCCCTTGTATTCAGTGTGTAAAGAATGTAAGTTTTATTCACACACTTTTATTCAGTTTAAGAACACTGTGTGGTTCTATGTAAAGGACTTTGGTATCCTTGCTAAAGGGTACATGTATTTATGTTTTTATGTCTTGAAGAACAGATAAACTTCCACAAATAATATATGTAAAGAATGCCCTTCATCAAAACTGTCTAGAGAGAACAGAGAGACCTTTGGGGAGAAGGAGCAAGGAGAAGAAGGGCTGGGGCACGGCTGAGCTCAAAGTCTGTGCTAACACTTGTATAAATGCTCTCCTACTGTACCGCCCAGTGCGATGGACACGGACCAGCGGCAGGAGGCAGAGGAGAATCCGCGCTGTGTCCTCCTCACACCTTTTGTTCTTCTTCCCTCGGAGTCAAATGTGAGCCAGACACTCGTGGGTGATGGTGCATGGCAGATGTGTTGTTTGTATGGTCCTTTTTCCTACCAGCCAAGCAACCGGTCAATGAATGAGATCCTTTCTAGTCGGGCCAGGGATGAGCCCCTAAATGGTTATGTAATACCAGTTGATCAGCCTTGCTATTATATGCAATTATGTATGAAATTAGATAGATGTTAACACTAAATGGAGTGAGCACGTTGTATTTATATACTTTTGCATCAAAGAAAAAGAGGTCAAGAATTTGAGAGGGTGCAAAAGAGCAAGGGAATCCATGCTAAGGGAGATGCTGGAAATGAAAAGGACAGGAAATAATGTAGTTGTATTTAATGTCAAAAAAGGTAAAATTTTCTTTAAAAAAAAAAAGAAAAAAGAAAAGAAACCCACCGACTAGCAATTACTCTAATGTTGCATGTTTAGTAGAATCCGGTTGTCTGAAGTGATCTCGGCAATGACAGCATCATAGCCCCAAGCATACTGCAGGTGTGAGAATCCACCGGGAAGGGGGTCATTCAGTAATTAACACCATGGGCTTTGGAGCCACACCAGGGTTACAGTGGCCACGACTCTGTTCATTTTCCAGGTGGGGAATTAGACTCGCACTACTGCAGTGAATGTGCGGGTTACTGGAGTTCACACTTGGAACACAGTTTGCTTGGAACACACAGCATCCAGCTTCTAGACAGCTCAGCGTGTATAAGCTGTTGTCGGTGTCGCCGTTTTGCCCCTGCTACAGAGCGGCCGTGGCCTTTGGTGTTAAAACTCCTGTCCGGTGCCCCATGCCCCACTGCTATGTCTGAAAGCATCAGGGCCTTCTTTGCCTCCTGTTCTTTTTACTGTTTAAACGTTCTTTGTGAGTTTCCTGTCCGGTGCCCCAGCCCCACTCTCCTTGTATCCACCCTCTGCCCTTGCAGCTCCCTCCAAAAGAAAATAAAAACACACTAACAAAAAATATATTAATAAAGCAAGCACCTTGTCGTGCACGCTATAGTGTGTCACAGTGTCTTACTGAGTTAATGAATTATTTGTGCCTTTTATCCGAATGTTGTCAACTTGTGATGAGAAGAAACTCTAAAGCTCCAGTGTAAGTAAACTATTGCTATGCTTACGGGGAGACATCCTAAGTTCAGAGAAAAATCAGACCAGGTGCGCTTTCTGCATGTTCAGGTGAGGAGAGATTTTTTTCTTCGGTCCCCAAATCTCTTGTTGTAAGGCAGTGAGGTAAGCTCAGAGCAGAAGTGTGCACTGTCACCTGTGTCCTGTGGGAGGTGCTCTTAAGTATTAGCTGTCACTTCTGCGAGGATGAGTGTGGCTCGCTCTTGGTCTTTGCTCTGAGGCAGCAGCTCCTGTTTGGTGGCATGCTGTGAGTGGTGAGTGGCTTGCTCTGGTGATGGCAGCAGTGCCGCTAATGGCCGGGCTCTGTGTGGGTGTGCACAGGTCTCAGTGGGGCAGCACCCTGGGCACATGAGCACGTGCTGCTTTACGAAGGCCAGTGTTCTGCTCCCCACGCAGCCGTTCGCTTTCCTGTGAACGGGAGACGGGCGGTCACTTTGATCCAGTTGCATCTTCGCCTTCTCTAGCAGACTTACTAATAGTTACACATCTTATCATTAATGTCACTGTTCTCCACACATTACAGACGAATGTCCTTAGGGCATGGAGCCTATACTGTTGTCAGTGTTTAAACAAAATAAGATACACTTATGATATAATTTATTAAAAGTAATTAAAAGCAAACAGAGCCGAAGAAGAGCAAGACTTACCTATGTCCTCACCAGCGCAGGCTCCACAGAGTCAAACTGTGCTGCCCTCCTAAATTTCCTTGATGGGAAATGTCAAGTTGCCGGTCTGTTTCACCTGCAACAGCCAGGGCTGTACTGGGCCTCCTCCTTCTGGCCTCCTCCTCCTTCTGGCCTCCTCCAGGCCTTGTCTTCTCTCAAGTTGTTTTTGTTGTTGTTGTTGTTTTGTTTTGTTTGTTTTTCTAGACAGGGTTTCTCTGTATAGCCCTGGCTGTCCTGGAACTCAAGTGCCACCACTGCCTGGCTTTCTCTCAAGTTTTAAAGCAAAGCCTGTAAACTGCTGGCTCAGTATCAAAGAAGACAGGGCTGGGCGGGGCTCTGGGAAGGAGGTCTCCACAGCTATTTGCAGCTCCACCCCTAGGAATCTTGATGAGTGTTCCAGCGCGTGCACTTGTGCGAGTGCACGCACATGCACACCCAGAAAAAAAATATATACTCAAGCTGCAGAGATGGCTCAACCTTAAGAGCACTGACTGCTCTTCCATAGACTCTGAGTTCAGTTCCAGCATCCACATGGTGGCTCACAACCATCTGCAGTGGGATCCGATGCCCTCTTCTGGTGTGTCTGAAGACAGTGACAGTATACTTATATATACTAGTAATACTAATAATAAATCTTTGGGACGGAGTGAGAAGGGGGAGGAAAAATGGCTCTGCTTCAGTCCGTGCCGCTGGTTGACATCAGGGCAGTTCCTGACATGATCCTCACACTTTCATTTGGCAACAACTTTTTTTGAATTTGTTGAGCTGACTTTCCTTCCTCTCCCCCAGTTTTTCATTTCAGTTGGGCTTTTAACTGGGAAAAAAAAAAAAAAGGTGTGTATGTGCTCATGTGCACACTCTCCAAAGGCCATTCCTTTGCTTGGCCACACTCACTGTGCAGCTAAGGATGACCTTGAACTCTTGATCCTCTCTTGCCCTTTTGACCTAAGTACTGTGATTATAGGCATGCCCACTTATACTTGTGTGTGTGTGTGTGTGTGTGTGTGTGTGTAGCAGGTCCTCTGATTTAGTCTTTCCCATTAAGCCACTCTACCCTGGGGAGCCAGTATAAGAAGGAGACCAACAAAGGTGAGTGGTAAGCCATCCATGTGTTCTGCATGCTGCACCCTTTAGGACACTACCTGCAGACAGGATTTGACATTCTACCTGTCTCCAAGCAAAGCAAAATCCATGAATAGTATCTTTTTATTTTATCTTGTTAGCAGGCTATGAGACGTCGCTGCTATGAAGGTTTGTTTAGAAATGGAAACAACAACATAATTGTGCTGTACCATAATTATGATAAAGCAATTTCAAACTCTGCCAAAATTATATATCCTTCTATTTGATAGGGGCTTAGTGAGTATTCACTCTTCACGAAATCGTTTGAGTCTTTATATAGCAGTTCTGTCTGCAGAGAATTGAAATTTGGTGAGTAGGAAGAACAAGGGAGATGGAGGGAAGGGGATAGGATGAGAAGAGGAAAAGGAAGCAAATACATACTTACATAATGTAGAGGGGACCAGCCCTACAGGCCACAGGCCGTGCAGACGGGCAGGGCCTGGGAAGGAGAGGGTCAGTGCTGACTGGGCTCATAAGGCAGCCGGAGGGGGCGGCAGGTAAGTGCAGAGAAGAAAGATGGGGTGCCTTAGACAAACTAAAGCTAGAGTAGGAAGCTGAGATGGGACAGTGGAAGTGCATTGTCAGTCAGGTGCTGACCACCTTAAGCCTGGGAGCGGACTGCCACAGCGCTGGTCACCTGTGCTCCCTCTCTCATGGCCACGGTCACCTTGGGCTGTTCCTGACAAGGCTCATATCACTTCCTAGGATTCCTATAGTCAGTGCACCGATCATTTTACCCCTGAAAATAATAAATGCTTCCTTCTGGCTTTTTAAACTCTGCTGTAGATTTATTTCTTCAGTTAGGTTGGTTATTATCTATTTTTTCTGAAGTCTGTGCAGAAAAGTTGACAAAAGAGTATAATTCCAGTCAGCAAGACGAAGGAGTTCTCTTACAAATGGTCACCATTAGATCTGTTACTATACATTTTGACCTTTGCTGATAGAATTTCTTCATGTCCCTCCCCTCCCCTCCCCTCCCCTCCCCTCCCCTCCCCTCCCCTCCTCTCTCTTCCCAGAAAGATTTCTCTGTGTAGTCCTTGCTATGTAGCTTAGGCAGTCCTAGAACTCAGAGAGTAAAGGTGTGCCACCTTACCGTGTAACATCCTTTCATTGAAGAAGCAATGGAAAGATAGTGTGTTAAGAAATATTTGTGTCTACAGCATTTAATAGCTCTGATATGATACTTCTATGTTTAAGACATCATTAATCTGAAACAGTTATCTTTGAAAATAGTCTTCTTCATGAGAACCTTAAGCACACTCCTCTTCAGTAGCTAATCTCCCTTCACTGACTTTGGTTGTTGCAACCTAGTTAAGATGAAGTTTAAGCAGAGACTTTCTTGAGATTCTCCATAGTTCTAGTTTTCTTATAGCAGTTAGGCGATAAACCTTGGGGAGTGAGATGGAGTGACACAGTGCTGAGTTCCCATGAGGGGAGACTTCTGTGCACTCACTCTGGCCCTCAGAATTGAGATCTGATGGGTCACTTTGGAAAGAAGGTACAGCATATTACAGAATTGGGGGTGTGGCAGCCTGAGGCCATGCAACTGGGAAGCAGGAGGCCTCCATTTGCAGTCTAGACTCAGTTCAGGTCGGATTATCTCTCTCCATTCTCAGAGCTTCAGTAAGAGTGGAATCCACAGAGATTTCAAGTAGTGTCCAAGGAGAAGATTTCACAGGCCAGGACAAGAATACTCAGGCTTAGAGATGTATACCCTGAGTTGTGGAGGTCATGGCCAAGTACCACAGATCCTGGCGGAGCAGCAGGTAGCGTCTAGCTGTTAGCAGGGGAGGCTTGAGGAAGTTCAGACCTGCACATGGGAGATTGGGAATGCTAGTTTGAATGATTTAAGGCTTCCTTACCAATTGCGTTCTAGAAATGTGGCTTTCCAAAATGACGACAAGATGGAGATGTTAACTGGAAGCAAGGGTAGAAATGGCATGCTTTCTGCCATCTTGGATTTGCTTTCCAAGACTCTGTTGTAATTAAATGTGAGTATGTTGATACACTGGCTTACTGCAAGGGAAGGTCCGTTCTGGCCTTAGGCAGACAGAAGAGGACTAGACACTGGGTGGCTTGTTGCACGATATGTGAAGTTAATGTCCAGTGACATGGCCTGCATGGTCAGCCAGAAAAGAGATTTGGCTTGGGGCCATCTTGTTATCGCAGCGATCTCCACGTCTACTTGAATTCCAATTAGGTCTTTGCAGAGTTTCTTGCAGTTAGAGCAGCCCTTTTGACATATATGCCTTTCTTAAACACGAGTACTTGGGGCTTATCTTACATACAGCCTAATGCAAGGGGAATGAATCCATCCAGTTCTGATCCTTCTGTTGTCGATAATTTTCTTTGTAACTTTTAAATTATTACCTTTGTCTGTGTTTGCATACATGCTACACCATGATGTGGAGATGAGAAAACAATGTGTGTGGGAGCTGGCCCTCTTTTTCCTCTTCAGACTCTTTGTGCACCCCTGCTTCCCAGCCCTCTGATTTTTGTGGTTTGATCACTCATCTATGAGATGCACGTGCTTGCCTCCCAGCTCTAGAGACTTAGGGGCCATAGGGAAGGAAGTGCTCTCTTGTGAAGCCAGCCTCAGTGTCTGTTGTGGCTTTCTTGCTGTCTTTGTTACTGCTGTTGGTCTCTTTGAGTCACCTGTGTCCTTCAGCATTTCTCACTTCCCCTTTCCTGTCCCTAATGCCTAGGGACTCCTCGTGGCCTGATTTCAAGCTGGAGACTGACTGGGTAGTGAGCTGTTAAGTTCTCACAGACATCGACTGACACTTTTAAGTTACTTGCTTGTTGAGTCACAAACTGACCTTAGGGGCACTGTGTTTGTGGGGCCCAGTGCTCATTGTAAATGAGGATTAGAAAGTAAAAATGAACAAGCCTCCCCTTCCCCCAATGTGTGAGGTGAAGTTAGTAACACACTTATTGACGACTTAAAGCAGGCAGAAATTCTAGAGCCCCGTAGACAAACGTGAGTCAGGAAATGAGAGTTAGCTCTCCTGTAACCAGAGGCTATGAGGAGAGTTCTGGAAGACGTGTAGAGAGGGTACTAGGTGGGGCGGGGCAGCTCTTCCACGCACGCTGCTGCACAGTTCACCAGCAAAGTTTGTTGGGTGGGAGGGAGCAAAGAGAAAAGACAAGCGTTCACACTGTGCACACCTGGGGCAGAGTGTAAGCGTGGAAACCCTCTTACCATTCTTCTTTCAAAAGATACTAAAATCAAAAGATGCTACTTCCCCAGACATGAACAGATTAGCAAATCCGTCTGTGCGGTGGACTTTACTATATAGAGTGTGTCTTTCCAAACTCCTCCCTTTCGGAGCCAGCTGTTTTCTTCATGTTATAGCAGTAGTAAAATGTATGGCGAAGACCACTGGCATCAGCTGTATATAGTTGGTTTTAATATGTGATGTGGTATACTTCCTTACTGATGTATAAAGTAGAACTTGAATGATAGTGTGTGAGAGTTGTCTGCACACGATGAGGACTTCAAGAATTACTGTATTTCATTAAAGTTTTGTTCTGACCTTTCGTGTGAATGAATGAGTATGTGCATACATTGTGGTGTTTATGAATGAATGGAAATGAGGGACTAGCAGTCAAATCATTGTTAGCTGCCTGGAGGAAAGCCCATCTTTTAACAGTATGATTAATAATTCATTTATCTCAAACTACTGATAATTAGATCATTTCTTCTATCAAGGAATCAACTTTTTATTTTCTTATGACTACAAAAGTCAGCACATACTCTTGGACATTGTAAGAACTCACCTAAGAAATGTCAGTTCTCCATTGTCCCCGTAAAGGGACTGCCTTGTAGTTCAGTTGTTTACAGTTATGCCCTAGTAGAGAAAGGACGATAACATCCCTTGCTGCTGCCCGCTGCTGCCAGGCTTGCTGTGGCAGGGTCCTTCACCTCAGCTGCTATGTGGTATGCTGAGAGCTAGAGAGAATGTGGGCCTGCAGTCATCTTTATGCGCATGACAGCGACACACACTTTAAAAATGGTTGGCTTTTGGCGAGGTTAATAGAAACACCAAATCAGTAGTTCTACTTTTTTTTTTTAGATTTATTTATTTATTTTAAGTATGCAGCCCACGGTTGCTATCTTCAGACACACCAGAAGAGGGCATCGGATCCCATTACAGATGGTTGTGAGCCACCGTGTGGTTGCTGGGAATTGAACTCAGGACCACTGGCAGAACATTCAGTGCTCTTAACCCCTGAGCTATCTCTCCAGACCAGTAGTTTTACATTTTATTGTTTGATAAGTTACACTCTGAAGACTGTGATAACAGAACTATTTAGCTATTTCTCCGTGTTTAGACTTAATATTATATTTATCTGACACAGAACACAAGATTCTTAGTTTGGATATAATCCTGCCTACTAAGTTGCCAAGTATAACAAGCCAAATATTATTATTATTATTATATTAAAAAATGCTGTCAGTGTTTTACAATGTGGCTTTTCTGCTTGGAACAGAAAAGCAAAGCCTTTGCTGCATCTTGAGTTGACAAAGGTCCGAGCCTTCACCATCACTGACTCGTACACTGGACTACTGACTCTTAGATGCTACGTAGTCTGTACCTTCAGCCCGTCAGCTAAATGAACTTGTCTGCATTCCTTGGTATTACAGGGTGTTCTGGGATGTCCATATGGACACCAGAACCCAAGAATGCTCAAGACTCTGGTCTGAACTGGCCAGCATCTGTAGGCAACCTGTTGTTCTGTGTACTTGCTTATGTTTGTGCGACTGCAGACCCCTAACCCCGTGCAGACGCTGGCTGGTTGTACTGCATGCTCAGCACAGTCATGCTCAGCACAGCATGCTCAGCACAGACGGCCCCACCCCAGCACTTTCAGTTTGCAGTCGATTGACTGCGTATGTGGGCAGGTACGCTCAAGCCTCTTCTGGCCTTGAGCTGCGTTTGTTGTTCTCACATCTTTAGTGACTTCTCGATTGTAGTCATCCTAACATAAGCGTTTGAAAGGTACTTGTCATTCTTGTATAGACAGATATTTGTCCCTTCTTGTCCACAGTTAGATTTTCCCATTTTTTTCTTTTTTTCCTTTTTCTTTCTTTTTTTTGAGTCAAGTCTATTTAGAGCATTTTATCAAGATTTTAAAAAGATTTGTTGTCAGCCGATTTTTAAAGCTTTCTTTTCAGAAATGGAAAAGAATTTGAGTTTTCCTCTCTTACTTGATAGAGATGGCTGAGTGTGTGAGGCGCACTGCTAAAACATTTCACCTCATGTGGAGAGGTGTTAGCTTTGTAACCTCAGTCAGCTTAGACTAACACAGCATCCAGGAACTGCTGTATGCCACAGCAGCTATGTCGCAAAAAGATAGAGCATGCTTCTCTGTGCTGGAAGGGACTTTTAATGCCAGACTAGGCCAAGCATCAACCTGTATTGGACTCAGTTTTAAAAAAATCTGTGTGGGATTGGAGAGATGGCTCAGGGGTTAAGATTACGGCTGCTCTTCTAGAGGTCCTGAGTTCAATTCCCAGCAACCACATGGTGGCTTACTCACAACCATCTGTAATGGAATCTGATGCCCTCTTCTGGTGTGTCTGAAGACAGCTACAGTGTACTCACATACATAAAATAAACAGACAAACAAACAAATATCTTTAAAGAAATCTGTTGTAAGTTGTCTTCCAGTCTGTGATGAGGAAATCACTGTGTACATATACATACACACGTGTGTGTACAGTGATGCACATAGAGATTAATATCAAACTGTATTCAAGGTCCCCATGTGCCATGTGTCTGGTTGACAGTGCCAGTGATTAACCATCAGACATAGCTGGGCCTAACCCTCTGTCTCCTCTGGGTGGCTCTGTGTCTTTTAGAAGTCTGGCTCCCGGGTCAAGGGCCTTGTAGCGCAGTCACCTTGGGAGTCGGTGAGGGAAGTAGAGGTCCGTGGGGCAGGGAGACTGGAGCAGCACTGGAGTGCAGCTGGAAGCCACAGGATGGTGATGCTGATGGGCGGCTGCAGTGAGTTATTAAACACTGGCTGTGTTAGCATGCGTAGAGACTGCTGCAGACTTAGTGTGCAGAGCATTTAGCTTAGGAAAAGTCAAGCCCACAGACTTTTGGAACGTTTACTTCTGCCAGGGACACTGTCTTGAAGCGCCTTTGCTCACTGCTTTTGTTAGTCCTTGAAAGTCCTTCAGGAAACAGCTGGGGCTTCAGAGACTGCACTGTTGTCCTCTCTTTACTGCACGTTCCTGTCTTTCCAGTCACCTTTGGCCAGCTTTAAACTCCGTGCTGTCCTGAGTATAGTCATAAGATCCCATGTTGCCAAGAGTGGTCACCTTCTGCCCAGTACTCACAGTGTACGCTACCTGCTTTCTGGTGGGCTTAGGAGGTATTGAAATGCTTATGTTCAAATGACTCAGTTCTATTTGATAAAGGCCTTCAAAGGTGTTATGGTTGTTCTGTTTCATTCCAGGGTGAGCAACCCTAGTGTGATAAATCCTAGAGCTGTTCCGCATGTACAAATCCATGCACATGTCAGCATTGCTGATAAAAGATGGGTAACCTGTTCAGTTGCTCTTTGTGATCTGTGCCTAGTTAAAACTTACACGCACGCTGCACACCCACACCCACACCCACACCCACAGCCACACCCGAGAATACATTGGGTTTGTGAAGATACCTGCACTGTGAACCACCTCTTAGGGGGTTTGTATCCTCTTCAAATAAGAGGACTACTGCACTCTTTGATCTTGGTGATGAGTGACCTTGTTAAGTGGTTCGCTGAACTGATACCAGCACAGAGGATTAATACTGAAGATCCTTTGGACACAACTTCTATGTTTTGGGGTAGGTGTTTTTATTTTGGGACAAGAATAATCACCCAGAATTCCAGAAAAGGCTGCTGAAGTCCCTGCCAGGGATTTTGTGACAGTTAAGGAAAAGCAGAGGGAAATGTGGGCCACTGGGCCCCAGTCTACATGCTTAGCAGATAAGACTGCTGTCCTTGGTGTTGTGACTCTGGTTTAGGCATCAGAAAGGATAGTGCCAGCCCCAGGGTGTTAGTGTGGGCACATCTGAGAGGAGCATGGAGCCCTTGTGGCAATGGACCACTAAAATCATCAGTCAGACGTCTTGGTGTGCGGTTCTTGGAACACAAGAGACTGGGCAAGATAACCCTGTGTTGTGGGGGCTCCGCTGCCCTATGCAGCCACCTGGCTTCTATTAACTTCTGCAGCATCGGCTGGGTAATTGGGATTTGAAAGGAGGTGTATGTGTGTGTGGTCTCTGAGAGCCATTCAGTAACCTGCTTTTACAAAGATACAACTTACTCTGATTTTCCTCTGTGTGTAGGCACCCAGTTTAGTATTTGTAACTTTTACAAGCCAGTTGTGACCAGCCGTCAAGAGAGACAACAAAGCAAAGAGTGCTGGTCTGTTATTGCCTTGTCTGTCCTGTGGCTTGTCTTCAACCTCTTCCCTCTGCCCCAAGCCCTTCCCCTGTGTGTAGTGATGTTTATTCATCTAATGCAAGCCACAGAGTCACTTGACGCACAGATTGGTTGAAGTATTTTAGAGGAAACGTGTCCCAGAGAGCCATGCCCATGAATCTGTCCCAAGGGGAAGTGTAAATCCGTTAACATCAGCAGCTCCGAGGACACACTGAACACCTAAATGGGTTGACTCAGAGCATTGCTTCGGTGGTACGGCACAGGTTACAATGTGCAGTTGGTGACTACAGTGACCCTGGACTGTGATCCCTGAACAACTGTCCACAGAGATGCCCAGGAAAGCAGCATGCCCAAGCCCTCTGCTCTGCTGATGGTTTCCTTTCACTTGCCTTGTGACCAGCAAACGGTCGTAGAGTGTGTCTGTGTGCTGTGTTCATGAAGAGGAACGTGTCGGCTCTATTTTCAGCATACATTGATGTGGCAGAGTAACCCTTGCCTCACTCACTCTGACACCGAGGGAGGGAGGAAAGCAGCATTCACTAAATCTGTCTTCAGTCTTTCGGCATAAACCAAACCAACCCCAAAATGAGCTTTCTCCAGGCTTGGAGTGTAGCTATGTTTTGGTGGAGTGCTTGCCTGCCATGCCTAGCGTGCTGGGACCCATATTTAGCTTCATAGAACCAAGTATGGTCGTATACCCCTGTAATCAGCTCAGCACTCTGGGGGTAGAGGTAGGATCAGGAGGTAGAGTGTCATCTGCAGTAGTGTCCAGAGTTTGAGACCAGCCTGGGCTATGTGAGGACCCTCCCACCCCAAACAAGCAAGCAAGCAGACCCCAGTCCCTTCTCCAAACATTTTTGCAAAATCCTTTTTGAGGCACGTTCTATCGCACAGTATGAGAAAACACTCAGGTGTATGGCCCTAGAGCTGGCCATCCCTTCATGTGCTCGGGGGATGTTTTCTCAGTCATCCTCTAGGAGGCTCGTGGTGATCATAACCCAGTGGGACTGGGGGCCTTTAGAGAGGTACTGTATGCTGAGAATGTCACCATTGTCATCTCTTGTCAAGTGCTTACTCTACTAACCACAAACAGAACAGAGGACAGACTAAGTGTGGACAGGTTGTTAGCTATAGCAACTAATGTTCACAGTTTAGCCGTCAGTGCTGATCTTAGACTCACCTGGCTAAGAACAGACCTGTTCATGCTAAATGTAGAATTCTGAAGTTGTCTGAGCCCTCGAAGCCTGCCACCAGGTGAGATAATGTGTTAGCAGGCAGACAAAGGCCCATTTGTGTGAGAAGAACCAGTTTAGATGTTTGTTTTTCCAATAAAGACACAGATAGTTTTTATTTGCAGAACAGAATATTCCAGCATGTGGTAAACATGATGGTAGGCTTGAGTTAAATAAACATTGCTTTGAAAGTGTCGTTTTGTTTTCACGTATATGGGCTGTGCATGCTTGACCTTAAAATTACAAGTAACAATAATAGTTGGAACTTTTGGTTGTTTTCCCTTTGAAGTAGGTCTTGCTGTGAAGCTCAGGCCACCCTTGAACTCCTGTAGGCACGAGCCTGGCCTGCCTCAAGCAGCCCTCTCTATATGCACCTGTTGTAAGATAAGAGGAAGCATTGCTCAGAAGTATTTGAGTGCCACTGTTTACCAGGCACTGGTAAAGCACTGGGTTATGATAAAGCCAAATGAAAGTCTGAAGCTGACTTGTGGATTTTAAGCTCTAGGAGAGGAGATAATAAGGAAATCAGCCACAGGGCACACAGTGTGTCCTTTGCTGAAGGGTGCTGTGGAGAGTGAAGCGCAGGGCTGGCTGCAGTTCTGAACTTTCCAGTAGTTGGAGAGTCCCCTGCAAGGTAGACACACTCAGTGTGCTTCAGGAAGAGAGGACAGCAGCCACCGGGGTTAGTCTGTAGAACTTAGAGAGCACAGAAGAGGGATGGGCTGGGTGTCAGGAGACAGTTCAGTGACCTGTGCTCAGCTGGAAGTGATGGGCGGGCTCCAAGTGGAGGAATTGGGAAGCCTCAGTCACCAGACTGAGACCAACCGGGCTGGTAGTGAAGCCGGGAGAGCAGGCAAGATGATGCTGGTTAGGGGCACGTGGCCTCCAAAAGGTGTGTGCCAAGGACGGTGAGAGGCAGACATGTTCTTCCATCTTGAAGGTGGGGCTGGTTGCTTCGATGCTGGGTGAGACGGTGAGGCCAGTGCAGAAATTTGCCACACTTACTGGTATTGGCCAGTCGGTGTGTTCCGTTCTGTTTCCCTTTTTATAGAAATAATGATGTGAAAACCTGGTTACTAAAGGTAACTTCATATGTTCTCCATATCCTGCCGTCTGTACTTCACATGTAAAAGTCTTTGTGTATCCCGCTTGTCTGGTCAGACAAGTGAAAAAGGAGGCTGGGACACAGCGTGCTGCTGCCACCTAGTGTTCGCTCTCTTCCTTCATGTGTGACCACAGCTGGCCTCCAGCCTCCAGAGTGGTTTGAATACAGAATGTTAGCAAATTAATTGAGGTTTATTTAATTGCCCTCATATTAGGCTCCTGTATGGATACTTAGCATGGTAATTGAATTGTATAGAAATAAGGTTGTGAGTTGGAGATTAATTTTATTGACATCTTGATCTCTATTAAATTGAATTCAATGGATATGTATTTGTTTTGATCAGCCCTATTGTCTGTCTGTTCTCACGGTTATTATGTTCTGATGGGTAGAGGACACATTTAAAACAACACAGTAAACAAACAGGAAAACAGTTAGCAGACGAGGGAAGCAAACAGGACAGCAGGCATTGCTGGTCTGTAAATGGAGCTGTGATAGAACAGCAGAACAGCGCACGAGGCGATCAGGTTGCAGTGTGACAACTGAGCCACGGCAGCTTCTGCCCTTCTGGACAGGGGGGCTTCCCGTGGAATCATGGGGCAGGTCTGACAGCCCCAGTGTGGAAAGATGGTTGCCTGGAGGGTTTTGGTCTGGATCGCTTCTTGTTCTCATCTGTTTTCTGTGTTCCTTTTACCAATAGGTTAGAACTGAATAGGTTGGTTTGCTGTTCACCTCAAGACATGCTCTTTCCCAGGAAGCTCCACTAGTTAATATTCCCGAGAGCCACATTTCAGAGGACAAAGCAGTTTGGGTTCTGCCTGCTGTAGTGTCATCTGCCAGTGATGGTGTCACTCTACCTGGAGTACTAAGAAGCAAGAATGCCAGCCCTAAGTCAATGGAAGGGCTTAGTAGATATTCTCAGATGCTCTGCATGCCTTGAGTAACATTCTGGGCATCGGGCATGCAGCTTTGAAACAAAGCAGGGAACCTCTGGGTTTCAGTAAGCTGTCATCTAAGCTGTACGGCGAGCAGTGATGTAAGGGGCCAGCCTGTGGTCAGTGCTCCAGGACAAATCAAGGAAGGAAATGAGAGAACAGCATGCTTGGAAACAGGCAGCTTTGCTCATGGTTCAGGCACGTTTTGTTTCTAGTCAAATTGCAAAGTATACTTTTGCCAGGGTGGTGGTACATACTCCCAGCATTCTGGGGGCAGAGGCAGAGGATCTATTTCAGTGAGTTTGAGGCCAAGCTAGTTTGGTTCACATTGTGAGCTCCATGATAGCCAGGACTACATACAGAGACCCAGTCTCAAAAAAGCAAAAAACAAAACCAACAAGAAAATGCTAAAAATACGTCTGTAGATGAACTGTAGATATCCTCTCTGCCTCTGAAGGCTGTCAGGGGAGAGGTCTGTCTGATCAGCAGATAGCAGAGCATGCCCATCAGGTTCTCTACTCTTCTGCTACTGCATGAAATAAAACAAATGAAAGACATGTTTCCTATTCTGAAGGAGTTTGATATCAGTTGGGAAACATTTTTCAAAATAACACTTTCAAAAAATCACAAAATAATTATGTGATAACTGCACATAAATTATTTAATCTGATTTTAATACTCTTTTCCCCCTTTAGATGCTAAAGAAACATCCTAGGTCAGAGATTTGGTTCATAGCAAAGCCTTTCTGCCTCTGGTTCAGAACTGTTGTTTTAGTAAAACAGAGTAGAGCAGTACTGCTCGCCACTGTTCTCTGCCATCTTGTCACTTTTTCTTGAAAGTTTCTGGTGGTAGGTCACAGTCTGGCAGATAATTTCTGAGGATTTACAGCTTACCAAGTCACACTTACTGTTAATTTATCTTCCCCAGAGCTAACCTGGTGTCCACAGTGTCTGTAGGAAGTCGGCAGCTCTCGGTACTCACCACCCACCTCACTGAGTCATAAAACCCCAGAGCTGGACAGAAGCAGCTCTGCCTGCTTCTCTTGGACCAGAGCTTGGAGTGGGAATCCCAGGGACCACCCAGAAGATTCTTGGGTCCTTCCTGTTCCTAGCAAACTTCACCACCCACTGTCTCCTGCATCAGCTCCCGAGAAGTGGTGTTTCCAAGTCTAGGCTAGTACTGTTTCCAAGTAACTAGAGACTTGCAGTGTCTCAGAACCACTTGTTTGGTGAGTCAGTCAGACCATTCTGCCTTTGAACACATACAGAATTTAAATAATGGTCTGTTTGCATTCCTGCCACCTTCAGAGTTTGGTATCCAGTACTCAGGTTTTTACTGTTTAAACCTAAGTTTTATGTGCATGTGGAAGCCCATGTGAGTTGTCCATAGTTGAAGTCCCCTGACCTCAATGAAGGTAGAGTAGCCCTACTGGGTGCAGGCTTGTCCCTTCATCTCCAATGCATTCATAGTATGATTAGGGGTTACTAATAGATCCTCGAGTCCTTCTTTCTGGGATTTTACTGCAATTTTGGGTTCCTGAGAACCCTTTCCTGGCTTTCATAGACCATGAGGTTCTGATCGGAACACTCAAAGGCGTATAATTCTATAAGTGGTCCTCAAGTTGGCAATCCTAGAGCATCTGTTAACCTTATGGCCTCGATGGCCACACAGTTTATTGTCTTAATTCCCTTATCATAAAGTGAAGATTCTTTGTGTCTCCCTCCTAAGAGTGCGGGTTCTGTTGCTGGATATAAGTGACCAGTACTCAGTGATGCTGCTGCCACTGTGTCCCTGGCTTTACTGCATTTCACATAACACAGGCTGCGCAGCAGTGTGGGCAGGGTGTGGAAGAGTGTTGACAACATCTGGAGATGAGATTCTCAGAGGAGTTTGGGCTTAACGGCTTGAGACGTCCATGCGAGTCTGGAAGGAGAGTACCGCTCCGTAACACAGTTGTTTGAGGGCAGTCCTCCTCCGTCATGTTTGCTGACATTCACCTTGGTTGTCTTCTGACTTCGAATGGTTCTCACACCTCACCTACCTGATCTCAACTTTGCTCAGGAAGTAAAATGTTCATGAACATGTGTACTTACTGTGCTCTGTGATGACGTAAGACCCCAAGTTACATTCACCATTACTTAAAACCATCTTTCTGTGCTCAGCCTTAGAGACTTAACTGCCACTAATTTGGAGTTAATACCTTATATTTACTGCTCTTACATAGTTACGAAACAATTTTACAGGGCAAACACAGTCAGGACGCCTTGAATATAGAGACAGCATGGTAAATGCACTTACTGAGTGCGCCACCCGATCTTTTCTGCATGTGTACACTTAATGCTCCTAGGAAGAATCTGGGGCAGTCCGCCTAAAGAGCAAGAGTGCGCCCCTCTGCACTGACGGCTGTACTGTGGCTAGCGTGGTAACTCAGTTCTCCCGGTTCCTTCTGTGAACTGTGGTAAATGTTCCTTCCTTAGCAAAGAGTTGTGTGGCATCACGGTGTACCTGTCTCTGTCCCGCCGCCTTTCCTCCTTTCTCCTTCCCTCCTCCCATACATACACATGTGCACGTGCATACACACACACACACACACGAGGGCATCGTGTAAATGCTTGAGGGGGAATTGCCTTGGTCAGCAATCACAGTGGTCATTGTGCACACTGGAGCTCATGGTGGTATTCCATTGTGAGGAAGTCAGTGTGATGAGCTCCCTCTGTGGCAGTGCAGAATGCACGAGCTTTGGTGGACCAGTGCTGTGTGCCTCCAGGGGTCATAGCACGCCTAGTGCCGCAGCCTCATTTACTGTCAAGGAGCTACAGCAGCTGGACATCTTTGAAAACCTGACCTAAGCTTTCTGTAGAGTGAAATTTGCAGCCACCAGTATGCATGTCATTAATTCAACCTCAGAGTCCCTTTCTTCATTGGACCTCACTCTTGATGCTGTCCCCTCTGGGCGGGGTGGCCTTTCCTGCACAGTCTCTCTGACCTAGTTCATCGGTAGCATTGGGTCTCAGAACCAGAGCTACCGCTCCGTAGTATTCTTCCTCTGAGTATTTGCTCCAGTTATTCAGCACTTCAAATGCAGTGGCACAAGTCACAAGTATTGGATAATATTCATAGGTCCCCTTAGATGGCAGCTGTGGAGAGGGAATAGTAGATATTCTTGTCTCTGCAGCAGGGTGTCTGAGGCCCTGGTTGGGCAGGCACGGGTTGTTGAATTGCCCGATGGTAAAGCCAACCAGAGATACCTTTAGTCCCTGGCTGACTCCTGAGAGCTGGAGTGACCGAGCTCTGTGGCCAGGCATTCTATAAGTGGCCTCTTCATGTGCTTGGACTTCATCTCTGAATAGTGGTCCCAGAGTGACATACTTAACTGTCAGGACTCAAGGATGACCTTGTGACCCAGCCTAGAGTTGACATGACATCACTTTTAACCTGCTCCTTGGTTGGAGAATCGCGTTTCCAGTGGAAGGAGACTGAGACCCTTTGATCAGTAGGAGGGGTGTCAAGGAATTTGGGTCCTACTTTAAAAGAAGTAGTGTCTCAGCCCTGTTACCATTCGGCGTCCTAGCATCTAATAACGGGTGCAGTGTTTTATGTAGGTAAAAGTGTTATTGTTTGTTTTGTGTAAAGATGCTTCTTGTTCCTTGCTGGTATTTTAGTCCTTGGAGTAGAGATGTAATCAAGGTCCATACCCAGTCAGTATCAGAGCTGGTGTCACAGCACCCTGTCCATTGCAGTGTTCCTTGGGAAAAATGTCTTGTGTCATATTGTATAATTTAGCTTGTGTCCTTGTTTACAGTATGCTCAGTAATTGAACTATGTATCTTTAAAAAGGTGTAGCTACCAGACTCATGTGCTACTTCTTTCTCAGTGATTTGTCACCAGAGAGAAATTCTTGTGGTAGATGAAGGTCAGCTGGTGTGGACACTGAGTAGCATGAACCATTGCTCTACTCTGCACACAATCCCCTCACATAGCATCGCAACATAGCCGACCATCTCAACTCCACCACACAGACTCCATGGCTGGCTCTGGCCTCCTCGGAAGGGCTTGTGGTAGGAGAAACTTGCCTGGGTGTCAACTGAACCAGAACGGAGAAATCAGCATGGACTGCTTCTCTGTGCGGCCTCAGTCATCTTTCGAGTGGCTGTGCTCCAAGAATGAACCTTCTGACAGTTTTTAGGTTCCAGACTTGCAGACTGCTTCTGCCAGATCTGTTCTTCTCTTTCCTGTGGAGGCAGTCACAAGACCCACCTAGACCCAGGAGCAGGAACAAACACAGGTAGCACTTGATAGAGAGTGGCAGTGTTGTGTTATAAGACCCAGCGCACAGGATGAGCTGTATTGTGACTGTGAGCTTTGGAAAATACTCGTGTCAAAAAATGCTTGTGCCTAGGTGTCCAGGGAGCCCGGGCACCACAGGGGATGTATACTAGCTTATCATGCTGCGCCTAGCTTTTGTGTGTCTACAGGTAATCTTGACCATTAGGATCTGATCTCCACAGTGATCAAGCTTGAGTCTCTGTTGTCCTAGAGATGCAAGAAGGGTGCTCAGCCATGGCTGACAAGGTAGTACTACGTTTGTGGATGTACCACGAATGTTTGAAAATACCTGCCAGAAACTGGCTACAGCTTTGAACTTCTCATTGCCTCTCAGTTGTGAAACGTTGTAGCACTTTCTCATGGCTCTGTCTGAGATTTGCAGGGATTGTGCTGCTTTTGTGTGGATGGTCAGTGGAAAGCAGACTTTGAAGCATCTCTAACTGAAATTTTTTTCTAACAGGACAATTGCACTGTTGGCAGCAGTGATGCTGAGCCCATCCCTTCTGGCTGGGTTATTCTCCTTCTCTCGGCAGGTAGTGCAGCCCAGACAAAACTGGGTGTAAGAAACACATTTCCTCTGTGCAAATAGCAGGTTTAGTTTGGCTACAGGACATCTCAAAATGCCACTGTGTTGTGATGTCCTAAAAGAGCTCCCTCCACCCCCAGATTTTGTGTTTGGGACTTTGATAGTGTTGTGCCACACATACTGCAGAATGACAGCTAAGCCTCCTCAGTGCTGTAAGTGAAATGAGCAGGTTCCAGAGACAAGTGAAATAGACACACGATAGCATTTGTTTTGGTACTGATCTTTCTAAACTGTGACATTGAGACTTTGAATGAACACATGTGTTATGTACTTATCTATACATGTAGAAAAGTGATGGTCTTAAACCCAAATCCCACAGTCTCACAGTGTTTGTAAAGTTGATAAGTACCTAGAGCAGTGTCCAGCTGATGCTGTCTGTCTGGGGACTTTGTGGGCGTGTCATCAGTCTGGCTGTCCACAGGGCTGTGCAGAGAGCTGCCGTTTTCTGTGTGGTGAAGGGAAGCCAGTTTCCTTCGGCTCATGGTCATTGCCCTCCTCGGTCCTTGTGCGATCTGCCCGTGTGCACACTGTGCACAAGGAAACCGCACTTTGAGCATTTTCTGAGTTATAAGACCTGACAACAACCCAGGATGGAAAACTTTTAACCAGTGTTTGTGTTAGCCTATGGCATTTATCTAGTGCATGCTTTTCAATGTTTAAGTGAAAAATTACCCTTCTAAGTATCAGGTACATTTGCTCTTTTCTGTTTATTTTTCTGGCTATTTCTTTCTTGCCCTGTTTGTAAGGTTTTTTGTTTTGTTTGTTTTTAAGGTGGCTTAAATACATAGAGAGCTTACCTTGTTCAGCATCCCTCACAGTCAGCACCCGCAGACTGTCAGCCGACCTTGCACAGCCACCCTAAATGGCTGTTGCATTCCTTGGTTGATGCTCTCGTTGATGATCACCATTGTGTCCTGCCCCGCACCCTTAAGCTTCTGTCTGCTGCCACAGCCACTCAGTTCTCAGGCTCAGAGGGAAATGGCTGCACCTGGAGCTCAGTGTGTGCGAACCAGGCTTCCTGGATGTCCTCATTCTTTTCAGGAAAATCCCTCTGGCCTTTGACACGCTTGTCTTCTAAGATGGCCTTTCAGTTTTGTGGTCTTACCAGCTCACTGATAATTTCAGAAAAAGTTGATTTGTTATCAGCCACACTTATTTTGCTGGAGAATGAGGTTTCAGAGTATCGGAACATCCCACTACCAGGAATTTTTGGGTCAGATTGTTACAGAAAGTGGGAAATTGAAACTGTGTAATCTAGAGAACTTTATTTTAAAAATGCTCTTAACTGGAAGTAAAGCAAAGCAGCACAAAGGGTTTTTTCCGTGTGGCCAAATTGGTTTTTCTTTCTTTCTTTGCTTGTTTCCTTAAATTCCTACAGGTATGGTCACTTTCTGAGTTTTATAGTTAAAGTGTTTAGACTGTTTTTGTGACTTCAGAAGGAGACATGACTGTTTCCCTGGAAAAGCAGCATCGCTCATGATCCCGCCTTCCATCCGAGGGCTTGTGGAGAAAGCATGACTGTGGTGCTTGGTGGGGGTTGAGCTTTGGGTAAGGACCTTGAGGTAATTGTCCTTCCTATCCTGTTTACTCAGGGGGTGGGGGTGGCAGATGGAGGAATATCACTTGAGGCCCGGCAGCATCTTTCAGTTTCATTTTGTTACCTTTCTAAAGTGGCTCTACTAAAAGGGGAGGGGCTTATAATCTATTTCAAATTACGGTTATATTCAAAGTATAAACCATCTCAGAATGCCCTCTGATACAAAAACTAAACCCTTCAAACATTGTCTGCCAAATTAAAACTCGAGCCATACACATCTAAATTATGCTTGATTAAAAATCACAAATTCGGTTTTAAAAATTGTTGGAGAATCCCAGAAATTTAATGTAAGTGAATACCTTTGAGATGTTTGAGGACAGTTGTCACACTGATGCTGCTGGGTCAGGACGAGAGTCGGTCAGCTGCTGAGGTCCTTGGGCAGTGACTCTGAAGGCTTTTCTGCTTCTTCCTAACTTTTTTTTTTGTCTTTTTTGTCTTTTCACCCCTGCCTCTCCAAAAAAGGGGAAAGTTATCTGAGCTTTTAGGGGTGGCTGTAGCTGATCCTGTGTCACAGCAGTGTGGAACATGGATGAAAAGTCTCATCAGCCAACTCTACTGATGTGTTGTGATTTAATTGTTCCAACCATGATTGATGGGACATTATGAAGTGATAGTGACAAAGTGTCCTTCCTCACTGATAATAAATGGTACCGGTGGAGTTGGACTTAGAATCAGTGCTGTATAGGGAAGGTGAACAGTTAGTGACACTGCTTAGAAACGCCTTCCAGGGGTAGGCTCTCATAACTTAAGGCTGTCTTGTTTTTAACACAGTAAACTTGAGGAGATTCGCTTCACAGGGTGTAGCTCTGTGGTGGAGCGTGGGATGAACTCTGTATGCTCAGCACATGGACATACACACCTCTGCATACAGGCTGAGTAACGTGGAATTGAATGCTTTTCTGGGCTGCAGTTTTGTTTTTTTTTTTTTTTTAGTGGAAGATTCTGTGTCAGGCTGACTTGTCTTTCAGATGGTGAGAGATACATAGTTCTTACTGTTGTTTGTGGCTGATCAAAGGGAGGGAGGGCGAAAGGGCTGTTCAGGGGACTTAGGTTTGGCAAGGGTGGCTGGAGGAGGAGGAGCAGGGAGTGTCCAGGAGAATGGCGGGCAGAGGCTCCCAGTGTGTGAAGTTGGAGACAGAAGGCTAGTGTCGTTCTAGTAGAAGTCAAATGTCCCCAAGTGGCAGGACCCGGTCACAAGTACATTCAGGCCCGCCTCATTTGGTGCCTTGTGTAGCTGACTGAGCAGCACATCTGTCCCCCAGTGTTAGTATACACCGCTTCTTGTTTACTGCCGTTCCTCTGAGTGAGCGAGTGCCCTGGACCAAGGCATGTTTACTGTAAACGTGTAGTTAACAGCTTAGAGTGTCGTGGCTGTCTTTATTCTGTGGCTGATGCTCAGTGCAGTTAAGGCACAGTCGTCATGACAGGACTGTGGTTGCAAGTTGGATCTTCTATATGTGTTTCTTTTCTTTTTGAAACATAGTAGATTAAAGTTTAAAATTTTGGTATGTAATATGCAAAATAAATGAATTATTCAGCAACCTGACCTGTTCCCTAATATTATAGAAAATTCAAAAGCTTCCTGATTGGTTCAGGTTGAATAGTCAGCACTAATGAAGTACTTCTTGATTGGTGTACTTTATAATAGCATACCTAGTTTTTAAATCATGGGATGAAGAATTAGTATCATACATCAGTTGACAGAAAACTTCATCATGTGATTAGCAAGGTAATATAAGCTAATTATTTGGCAATACATTTTTTCCTGCATGAAGAAGCCATTTTAAATGATGCATAGAGTCAAAGCTGGCCCACCAAATGCCAGTTTAACTGCAGTCTTGGTTTGTGTTGTGGGCTTTGTGAAATTGTTGAGGACTAGTCCTGAAACACTGTCCTAGAGGCTGACACTACAGTGCATCTTGGCAGTTCTGTGGGGCCAGAGCTGGAGAGATCTCCAGTGTGTATGACTCCAGCCAGGTGGCAGAGCCAGAGCCAGAGCCAGCAGCGTCCTCCTAACTTTCTGCTTTTCTGCTCCTGGCTATTCCTCTGCTTTCTCCAGTGTATTGTAAATTTATTCTCTCTGCATACTCGTTCTGTCTTTAAAGTAAACCCTCCATAGGTGCCTTGTTAGGGCTGTATAACTTTAATTTTTTTTCAAAACCTATTTTTTAATGGTGGTTCTTAAACACCTCTCCCTTGTAGCTCACCACCCACCAGAGGCAGTGGGAAAGAAAGGATACGGGGGAAGTGGACCTGTGCAGAAAGGTTCTTTGGAGCAACTCCCGTCTGTGTTGTCTGGAATCAGCAGTTCAGTTCATAGGTTAGCAGCAGCAGCAGCAGCAGCAACAGCAGCAGCAGCAGCAACAGCAGCAGCTTGAGCCACTCAGAAACACTTCACAGATACACCAGCAGTCCAGTTCAATAGAGTCGGGATAGCAAACACAAATCAGCAGCAGTGGCATGACCTAGAGTCAGGATAGCAAACAGAAATCAGCATAGGTGGCGCTACCTAGCAGAGCCTGCCAGACCTCAGCAGGAGGGAAGGTCAGGAGTTTTTGGCTGTGCCTCAGAGAAATGAAAACCAGCAAAGACGTGAGACCCACAAGCGCGGCCCAGCTACCTCTTATGAGCAAGCCAAGCTTCTTCTTAGTCACTGTCCATTGAGTCCTGTTTATACCCTCCAAACATCACGTGTCCGCCACGGGTCTTGCCTCAGCACATGCGTCTGTCTCAGCTGACATCACTCTGCCAGTTGGCTAGAGTCCACAAGTGGCAAGAAACTGTAGCACACCATCAGAAGTTTTTTGGTGCATTTCTCTCTACGGAGTCCCTGACAAATGCAGCTCAACTGCATAATGTAAGGCAGTCAATAGATGCGTGTTGTTAGTGAAGAATCCCCTATCACGTGTCCTTTTAATGAAACGTTCTCTCACGTGTTTGCCCCAGCAAAACACCATTGAACCGACTTTCCGAAGACCTCTTAAGTTTCCACTTGAGGGCTGTAGGCAGTGGTCAGTTTCATAAACCCCTCTTAGAACGTCATGATTTAAAGTGGGTGCGGCTGCGACAGAGGCTACACTTTGCCACATGTAGCCTGCAATCCCAGCTCTGTGGAGGCTGAGGCAGGATTTTGAGTCTGGCCCAGCCTGAGCAACAGAGAAAGGAAAAAGGAGAGGAGAAAGCATAAGCTAGTCTTGAAGATATGTGCACCACGAGGCTTGACTCTGCTAAGTGTAGTCCAAGTGGCTCTGTGTTGGATGTTGGTCCTCAGTGTGGTAGGTGTGCTGGGGCCCAGTGGGAGGGGCTCTGTGAGCATCTATCTACCATCAGAGCAGTTCTCATGGCCTCAACTCTTGGAAGGGGGCAAGGCTCAGATCTGGCTGCTGTGTTCTCTTCCCATTCTTGCCTCTACATGATGAAGTCAGGGAGACTTTCTGCCTACAACAGCATGAGCTAAGGACACCCACCTTCTTAAGTATTGAACCTAAGGTATTTTGTTCTAACAGAAAATAAGCTAACTCAATGGGAGAATTACATAGTCTTCCCGTCGAAGGTAAAGAGTGATAATTTGATTCTGCTAAGAGACTTGATTGTAGCCAACTGCAAGTTTGGAAGATTGGAAGCCCAATAGCAGTGTTCAGGCTGCTGGAATACATTTAAACCAAAAGTGCGTGTGTGTGCGCACATATACACATTGGCATAATATTTGATTACTGATAATTTTTTTTTTCTAAAAAGACAGGAATCCTATGAAAATAATTTGATTAGTTTTTTGGGGAGTGGTGGAAGTTCATGACTGTACACAGCACAAAGGGACAAAATAAAAAGAGAGCCTTGGGTGTGTAGAGAGTAGACATTGTGTTGCCTTGGCTGCTTCTGGATAATACTAGCACATAGGCCCTCAGCAGTGACTCTAAGTCCATTTAGTGGCACATTGGAGGTAGGCTGCGCGTGTTTTAGTTTCTGACCTGGTGGAGTATCATGTCCCAAACCATGTGATAGTGTAAAATTATTCAAGTTTTGCCGGACTGGATAACACAGGTGTGTTCGGTTCCCCCACCTCACCACCCCCCCTCATGAAACTCTAGTGTTTGTGCTGGGGGGGGAGGGGGGGAGGAGGCCAAGCACTGGGTTGAGCTAGGGTCCCATGCCTGCTGGGTAGTACTCAGTCACAGTTTTTAAAGATGCTTTTTAGAGTTATTGTTTATTACTGTGCTTTAGATTTATTAATGTGTATGACTATGCATCACATCATTGCCAGGGAGTTCTGGATGGTTGTGAACTGCCGTGTGGTTCTGGGGACCCAGCACACCTCCTCTGCAAGAGCCGGCTGCAGACCCTGGAATTGTGTGTGGCTCAGAGTTTCTGTTTGCTTGTTTTCTCTCTCTTTATTTTCCAGAAGCTGTTTTGTGTCTACTGCACTCTTCACCTGTGTGAATTCTTTTATTTTTTTATCTTTATTTTTTTGCTTTATAGCATATTCGTAATGTACAGTACAGTAATATTATGGAAAGCCTAAAAAGTAGTAGGTTTTTTTAAGGCTAATTATATAGACTATTAACTTCAAAATGTACTTTCTACTATTTTGACTGTGCTCGTGTCCACACCTAGCAAGTGTTTTTTTCATGTTAAGTACCAGTGTCTGCACAAACTGTGGCTGCCAGGCAGCATGCGTGCTTGCTCCCACAGAGGTGCAGCCCCGTGGCTGTGGAAGGACTGTTCACTTCTGGAAGCAGCAGAATGGCTGTGCTTGCTGTCAGGGCCTCTGCTCTCACAGCAGGAGCCTATGCTCCTGATTGCATGCTGGGCCAAGTGATGAGCTGGTATAATTGTTCCGCAGTCTGGGTTTTCTTCAAAGGAGTATTTTAAAAATCCACATTTAAAAAGAAAGCTTGGAACAGTGTTTATGTAAATGAAAACAATCTGTTGGCTAGGTGAGAGAAAGTGCAGCGGGAAGCGCAGTAAATAAAGGAAGAGTAAGGAGACTGGCTCTGCTGGCTCTGTCAGTTTGGTGAGAGGAGCAGAAAAGAAAGGCCAATCGTTCTCAGCTAAAGCATGACCAAAGAGTTTCCACTGTTTTCAGAAATGAGCGTGTGGGTGTGTTTCCCTAGGAGGCTCTCATCCTGTGCTGTGAACTGCCACTGTGCCGCCCCTCTGGGAGGCAGGACACACAGAGCAGACGGTGCTCTCTGAACCTTCGGTCTGCTCTTTCTCTTTCTTTCTCCCATCTCCTTTCTCTCCTCCCTCCCTTCGTCTGCGTTATTTTTGCTACATTTGCTGTTTTAACCTGTCAGTTACAAAATAATTACTATGTCACCATGGCTGGCGGCTCATATAGAAGAAATCTGCAGTCTCTTAATCAAAGGTGATTACAGTTTTTCCTGTCTGTAAATGTGCTTGTTGAGTAACGAGAGAGCATTAGTCTCAGGCTGATGTACGGACTGAAAGGCAGCAAGCAGCAGCAGCATTGTTATCTCTCCAGGCGTGTCTAATGAATCGTGTTTCCGTGTTCTGGTGGTCACGCCAGACAGTGCCCTCCGCCAGGGCTAAGCCTCCTTGTAAAATGCTCCGTATGATTATTGCAGCAAGAACAGAAATGCTGGCTGAGCCCTGGTCGGGGGAGAGGGCCAAGAAGACAGCTGTTTCAAACCGTTACAGAGTGGGGCTGCTCACAGTGATGGCTCTGACAGCCACTGTTGGAGCGTCATTGTAAAAGGCAAGTCGGGACCTATCCTGTCAGAATTTTAGTAGCAAGCCCGAGTGTGTGCTTATGTTTCAAAGCAGGCCTCCTCTGAAGAGAAGGAAAGAAATGGTTTTAATTTTTACTGTTTGAGAGTGACATTGAAACCAGGGGTTGAGTCTTCTTGACTAACAGCCATCTCAGAGGAAGTTTATCTGAAGTATTGACGGATTGAAGTGAAATTGCTCTAACTGAATCATATGTGTATATCATATAATGTGTGTGCATCCTGTACACCAACTATGTGCATGCTTTTCATTAATATTGAACACTCTTGATGCCTGGAATGGTTCATACCTGTGATCCGGAAATCTGGAAGCTGAAGCAGGAGGATTGTCATGAGTTTGAGGCTAGCGTGGGCTATACTATGATAATTTGCGCAAAAACAAACCCCCACCCCCATTTATACCTCATGCCGATCCCTTGCAATTTCTGAATATGTAGTTGTTTAGTAAACATCAGCCTAACTTAAGAAGTTTAAGTGGTTGGTTGGAGTCAACCGTGAGATGCAGACTGCCCTCCCAGGAGCCAGAGGTCTCTGTCAGGTGGGGGGCTGCCCTTCCAGACTCTTGTCCATTTTTGCATTAAGAGCATAAGATAAAACGGTATTGCGTATTCTAACATGCTTGAAAAGAGCTGTGAGTGGGGGCGTGCTGGGGTTGTGAAGTCAGTGCGACACTTGACGATTTCTCTTTCACAGGGACATGGGGCTGTTTTCTGCACAGCTGTCTTCTGAAGGTCTTGTTCAGTGTATCCAGAAATCTAATTCCCTGACCTCCTTTAGTTGAAAATTTACTGGCTTTACACAAGTCCTGTGATCCATTGAAATGCTAACGTGGGTCATGTCTCAGCTGCCACAGCGCTGAGCAGAAACCTTCATTAAAATTCTGGTTATCCTGCAGCTGGTGGAGGACCCATGCTGTTAGAGGCTCCTGAGGAAGGCCTTAGCCTGGTGAGATCTCAGTCACAGCCATGCTTCTGTCTGCTGAGCATTGTCAGGGTTGGCATCCTTTAACGCTGCAGATAGGTCAGAGCAGACAGCGCTTCTGCCTCAGTTTTCTATGCCTACCAACCTATCCTCTGAGCCATAGTTGACTGATGACTTGACAGTGGGCAATAAATGCACTTCTGATACAGATTTGTTAAGTGGTACCAAGTGTTGCACATCCTTGGCAAGTTCAAGAGAGCGGCGCACTGAGTGGGCTTGACTTGATATAAATAAGTCCGTTTAGTCATTAATGTCCTCACATAGATCTTATAAGGCAATCAATGACAGCAAAATGGTGATCAGTCAGTGACACTGTGTGTAATTGGAGTTTTTACGGGTATGATGCTATATTTCAGAATTAGTGTGACATTATGCTATTTTGCTTCTCAGTTTTTTGTTAAGTCAATTTTTTAGAAATCAGATATATCAAACCTTGAGATCTTTAAGTATTATTTGCACAGTGCATAGATGAGGTTGATAAATGGTCTGTTGCAACCCTGTTTAGTTTATAGTTCTCAGGAAGTAGATGTGAGAGTTGGAGAGTTTAGTTTGTAGGACCGTCTTTTTGCGTTGGACAGCAGAGTTGAAAACAGAAGGCAAGGGACCGGTAGATCCCCAGTCTCCCGTTAGATTCCTGTCCCTTAGCCATGCGGCAGGCACAACAAATCTAACAAGGGACTTCCTCTCCTGAGTCTTGCTTTGTAAGTCTGTTTGTGTTTGTAGGATTCAAACAAAATTTGCTTTTCAGTAGTTTTAGTGGCTGAATGAGAAATTCTGTTTCCCACTAGTGCCCCTCCCCCTCCTGCCTGTGCAGAGGCCAGTGTGCTTGCTGAGCTCTGTGTTCTGGCTAGTAGTTTCAGTAGTTCTGTTGCCTGAGGTTAACAGCACTGGGGGTGCCAGGAGTGTTTCTGAAGGCTAGACGTTCATTTCAGCCCTTGCTGCCGCGTGATACATTAAGGGGAATATGTATCACAGCTCAGAGGAAGCCTGTGTTCCTCTAAAGCAGTTCCAGTTTGGACTGTACACACAGTGGGACGGATGCAGGGATGAGTGCTGTGGCCCGTCGTCACCCTCCTGAGCATCTCCTTCTCATCCCCCTCCCTTATGGAGCCGGGTGGAGTCTGCTGGGAAACTCCACCAGGCTACTTTGACAATTCGCCACATTGACACCTGAGCACTTGGAACCTTTTCCATGGACTTTCTCTTTTAAAAAGCACACTAATTCTGTCAGATGCATGTTTTAAAAGTTGGAAAAAGTTAGAAATTGTGAAGCTTTTGAGTATTTGGATGCTAAGCAGTAATTACTGCTATTTAATTTTGTTTTTAATAAAACGGTGTCTTCTGAAAAACGTTTAGTTGCACAGCTTTACCACCACAGTGAGGTAACACTGCCAGGAGCCTGGGTCTGCGCACAGCAGCTGAGGCAGGCTCACTTCTGTTTGCCATTCTTAATTCACCTGCCTGTAACAGCTACAGTAGCTGGAGGGCAGTATTTGCATTTATTGATTCTTTGTTTTGACTGACACTTCTCTCTCTCTCTCTCTCTCTCTCTCTCTCTCTCTCTCTGTGTGTGTGTGTGTATGTGTACAGAGCTATTTGATTTCTTGTGTCTTTTTCTTCTGATACCAAAAACATTTAAGTTGATAAACACAACCTATAAAACAGTTTTCTTACTACTTTTTTATTCATACAGAATGAATGTTTAACTGGGAAGCTTGCTTAAAATGTCATGTTTATCACTGAGTGACTTGTGGGTTTCATGAAGAGACTGGCCCGTTCCCGTAGGTTCCTGCCCACAGACTTTGTGACCATTGCCTTTGTCCTCGGTGTCTAGGTTTCCTTTTCACTCAGCAGAACCTAAGCCACTGAGCAGTGCAGCTGCATCACTGCCCCAACCTCCCCAGATCCCAGGTTAAATCCATGAAGCTCTGCCTTCAGTCTCAGAGACTCCACCTGTCTCCGCCTCCCAGTGTCCGCCCCTTTCCCCTGTCTTGAGTCAAGCTAATTTTACTTAAAAGGAAATCATCTATTTTGGGTCCCCTCCCCTTCCCCCCCATATGAAAAGAAAAAGAATTTTAGGAGTGCATGGTGTTGGATTCTTTCAGAGTTACTTACTTGTTGGTCCATGGCATAGCTTACTTCAAAGGAAACACAAACGTTCAGCGTTTATAAAATTATAAGTCCAGGAAACAATTTAATATTGTAGCAAGAGTTAATTTTTAGCAATATCTAAATTCTTTAAAAATCCCATCTAGAGGGCTGGAGAGATGGCTCAGAGGCTAAGAGCACTGACTGCTCTTCCAGAGGTCCTGAGTTCAAGTCCCAGCAACCACATGGTGGCTCACAACCATCTGTAATGGGATCTGATGCCCTCTCCTGGTGTGTCTGAGGACAGCCACAGTGTACTCATAAATCAATCAATCAATCAATCTTTAAAAACCAATCCCATCTAGGTAGACTTCCAGTTAGACATCTGTGTATAATTCAGATACTTTTGAGAACAGCCTTATGTATTTCTTTATGGTATCGTTGTTATTTTTTAATAGAAGTTGCTCAGAATTAATCTTTGAGACCTGGGAAAGCTGCCCTGAGAGTTTCAGAAGTGACTGGCACTTTGAAGGCTGGAGAGGCCTGTGGGCCTGCATGGCCCCCTGAGCACCCTGGGAAGGCTGAGCCTGCTCTCCCCCTGCATTCCCACTTTCTGCTGAGGACAGCCTTTACCACTCCCTTTCTGTTCGCTGTGAGACAGAGGAAATCCTTTGAATTAGCTCATTAACTTTGCATTAGAAAAATGTGTCAACGTTTCTTTTTATTTGGATGTCCTTTTTACTGGTTCTTTTTTTTTTCTTTTTTCTTGTTTCTTTTCAGTCGTGGAAGAAGGACTCTGGGAAAATGGCCTTTCCTATGAATGTAGGACGCTGCTCTTCAAAGCAATCCACAATCTGTTAGAAAGGTAAGAAAGGGGCCGTGGCGTGGCTGCGCTCAGGGCGCCCAGAGTCCACTCGGGCTTTAGACACGGGGTCATCTGCAACGTGAGAGCTACACTTCATATCTCCTTTTGTTTTATAGTGCTAGAGAAGTTTAGGGCGGCATAGAGATCCCCTGCATCCCGCCCCCTCTCAGTCTGTACGTCCTTCTTGTTCAGTCTTTAGTTTCAGTGTCCTTTCTCACTCTTTGAAAATGAGGGACACATCTCTAAGGTCAGGTCAGCCCTCTTAGGGAAGCACAGATGTGACAAAGCACTCTCCTAACCCTTGTTGTCATTGAGATGCTGTGGGGTTTGACACATGCAGGAGCTGATCCACGATTATCCATTGCTCAGTTCCACAGCTCTTCAGATCTGGGGAAGTCCTTTCTCTTGCAACGTTCGTTCTTGCCGGCTGCCGTTTGTGATGAGTGAGGCCTTAGCTTGGCTCCACAGGTTGAGGCAGTTTCTCGTGACTTGACTAGGCATGGAAGTGAGGCTGTACCTTCTCTGAGGCTCACAGCATCTGACACAAGTCAGAGCCTGCAGTCACTCCGCTGGAGTGGTGTTCTCTGTCAGCTTTCTTCCTTCTAAATTAGAATTTTGCCAGCTGAGCTCCTGGTTGGCCCCATCCCTGTTGTAGGTTGTGGCAGACACAGGGGATTGTGGGATCTCCCTTCACTGATCTCCCGCTCACTGTCTTCTAGCACCTGCTGATGTTCCATCTTTATCACCATTACCTCTGTGATGCTGATTTGAAAGGTCACCTTTTCTTCTCTTACTAGTTGGCGGTCAAGGATGCAGCCGTCTGTCTCTCTTCCTCTTCTCTCCCCCACCCCCACAATGTCCTTCCCTCCCCCCTGCCCCACGACCTACTCACATACATTCACACATTTGTTCTTTGGCAGCACACACCTGTTACTATATGGCTCCAGAAGTAGAAGCCAGAGGATCAGGAGCTCAAGGCCAACCTGGGATCCTTAGGGTTTTTAGAAAGCAGTTCTTAAAACAGTCGTTCACATTCATGGGGCCATGCTTTATTCATGAGTTATAACTCATTGCTGTCATTTAGGTTGATGCCACATTCTTGCAGAATTGACTGAACATGTTGTCCTGAGTTGTTCTCCAACAGTCAAGGTGGGAGTGCCTTTCTCCTTACCTCCTGGGCAGGACTCTTTCCAGGCTTTCAGTGGTGTTAGGGGGGAGACACAGATGACTAAAAATGGCCCAGTTAAAAGCCTCAGTGGGAATCAATGTTCCCTTCTTCTCTGAGTCTGTAGCTGATGCTCCAAGGTCATTGCCAATGGGAGGACCTAACAGCACTGTTAAATTCATACTCCAGCTGCTGGCTCGGGCGATAGCTACAGCTCACTAGGTAACACCGTCTGAGTCACTTAGAGGGTCTTCCTATCACACAGCTCTGCTTCCTTCCAATGGGGGTCCGAACATTACTTTGCTCTGCCTTTTTCCATAAAGATGTCACTGGTCTAAAGAAGCATTGATTTGAAGATCAGATAATCATCAATGAAGTGGTTGGCAATTCTTTGTACCCCTGCCAAGTAAGCAAGAACAAAAGTACACCCAAAACACATTCGGGGAAGATAGTGAAAATTTACTGTTTGTGTAATCATGTGTCTTGTAAGGGCTCAACAAGCATGTACTTTAAAACAAGGTTCTAGGGGATGTAAACAAAGCGTCTTTTTAATATTGTACCTCACCCTGCTCTTACATAATGGTTAGTTCCTCCCAGATAAACATAGCTTTTCTTACCCTGTGTGTTAGCTTCTTTCTTTGTTGGTAGGAAATTAGAAGAATAGGAAACTTCCTCTTTTTTCTTTTTTCGAGACAGGGTTTCTCTGTGTAGACCAGGCTGGCCTCGAACTCAGAAATCCACCTGCCTCAGAAATCCACCTGCCTCTGCCTCCCGAGTGCTGGGATTAAAGGTGTGGCCACCACTGCCCTGCAATAGGAAACTTCTAAGTGCACCTGAGTTTCTTATTCAGGTGTATGCATTAGGATTCACAATGGAAACTACTAAAGCCTGGGTCAGCTTGAACCTGCATCTGAGTTCCTCATTCAAGGCGTATGCATTTTATGATGGGAACTAAAGCCTGGGTCAAACGGAACCATTAGTTTTAAGAAAATTAATTGTGACGTACAATAAACTTTGGGTTCCAGTTTGGTGAGAGTCTGTCAGCACTCAGATGAGCAGCCTGCTAGTGGGGGTTGGAGTGCAGGCACCTTCAGTTAACGTGTGCATTGCGGTTCACATGCTCTGTCAATAATTATTATTTTCATATCAATGTCATTATTTTGTTCTATAGAATAGTCACGGAGTAGCCCATCTGGACCTCTTGTAGGAATCAGTTCTGAGATGGTGAGCAGGGCAGCCTTTACCTGAGCAAGCACTGGATGACCTGGGGTTTTCCTCCACCCCAGGCAGTACTACTTCAAGGTCCCTGTGACTCTGCTTCCGTCCTGAGGTGGCTGCATTCTGTGAATGAGAACTCCCGCCTCGTGGGCCTTTTCCATCCTTCAGATCACTGGCTGGAGCTCTCTCGGTCTGTTTCCTGCCCTTTCTGTTGGGCTTTTCTGCTTGTGCTCAGGGAAGGCCAGCCTGGCTCTCCAGTGTGAGGTCTAAGTTCCTGTCATAAAACCAGGACAGCTCAGCAGCAGGGCTTGTGCGCTTTCTTACTGTTTGTTTAGTTGATACATCAACAAAGCTTGGATAAGTGATTTATTCTGCCTTTTTTAAGGTGCAAAGATCCTTAATTAAAAGGCAGTTCCATTCACTACTTTGAAAAGCTCTTACTTAGGTCTGAGAAGGAGCTGTATAAATTGATCTCTGTGAAAGGCTAACAGTGATGTCACTGCAGTGACTCATTAAGAACAACTTCACTGCCGGAGCTAAGCGATCCTGCCGTTTTCACACAGAAGAGCATTGCATTCTGGACTAGTATTGATTGGTACTGAAGTACCACTCTGTTGATGTTCTGTAGCGATTTTAAATTGTGTGCAGCGTGACTTCAGACAGTCACTGTTCAGTGTTTGCCTGCCTGCGATATACACTTCCAGCTGGACGCACTCGTCCGTTTAGAAACAAATGAGCAACAAGCTACTCACGCGAATATTTGCATAATGGTGTCACAGAGAGCGGCTCTGCTTATAGTTTTGCTTTTTCCAGAGATTGATTTCTTGAAATTCTTTCCTTATTACCTGCAGAGACAGGAGTGCTTTGGGTCTCAGCTCCATCACCTACCCAACTGTGACTTGGGCCTCCGCCCAGCACACACCCTTTCTCATTATGAGAGCTCTGTGTTTGGCTGACTGCCCTCACTCACTGCCTAGAGAAAGGGCAGTTTTTAAAAAAAGGTGGCTGTTTTTAGAGTGGCTTCGCCATTGATAGTTCCTAGCTCCTCCCCGGATTCTGGTTTCTAACTTCCTTCTGCTGTGGTTCCTCCTTCCTTGGGACTCCCTGTTAGCTGAGCAGGTTCTGACAGTTTGTTTCATCTTCAGAGAGCACTTAGTGTTAGAATGTGATTTGCCCTGAGCAGAGGAGAGATCTCCTCTCCTGTTACTTTCATGGTGTTAATTTAAAATATCTCTTCTGGGTCTCATTCAGTCATCTTTTAAAACATATTATAGTGGAGATTTACGTTTTGTTTTTTGTTCTTAGATTTATTTATTTTATTTGTATGAGTGTTTTATTGGTATGTCTGTCTGTGTACCAAGTGCACTCCTGGTGCCTTCAGGAGCCAGAGGAGGGCATCAGATCTCCTTGAACTGGAATTAAAGATGATTGTGAGCTGCCGTGAGTGCTAGGAACTGAACCCAAGACCTCTGGAAGTCCAGCAAGTACTCTTACTGTGAGCCATCTCTCTGGCCTCATTTGGCCTCTGTGCTGCTCCTTGCATATAGTTGCTTGGCTGATGAACAGACACGACCCCCCCCCCCCCGCCCGTTCTTAAGAAGCTGCACTCTCCTCTCCTCTCCACCCCTTTGGCCCTATTCTTTCCCTTTTGGTGGCCACTGGCCTGATTTAATTGCAGTTGCCTCTCACCAGTCAAGTTAGGCTCAAGGATGCTACATTATCGGAAGTCAGGGCACGTTTTTCCTTCACTGAAGAGGCTGATTGTGTACCTGCAGTGCTCTCGGCCTGCCTGCCTGCCCCAGGCCCAAGAACTGAGCAGGCAGCCTCTGCCTCTCCTGGTTCGCTTCCTGACAGAGAGCAAAGAATGCTGGTAACTCAGGATCTGAAAGCCTGTGGTGCATATCTGCCCTGAAGTAATGCATACCATTTCTGCTCATGTGTCATCAGCTAAGACACTGGCCACAATAAATGGACAAAGTAGAATCTATAAGGGAGAGGTTCGGAAGTCGAAGTCACATGACCATGCTTGATGTACAGTCTGTCTTTCAGTTAGCTGCTCTTTATGCTTGGGAATGGACAGGTTTCTAGAGGTGGGGGAGGGGATGAATTTTGGGCTCTTGGCTTCTTTAGGTTTTGTCTTTGTGACTCCATAGAACTTGGGAAATGGAGCCTGCCTGAGCTCTCTGTCTCAGAGCTGGCTGCACGCTTATTTTTCCTGTCCTTTGAGAAAGTAAGCATGCTTCCTAGGTTTATTTTAAGGCCAATTATCTTTTTGGCTAAATGCCCAGGATGATAAAATACCATTAATTTGGTTTTTATTTCTCTCGAATCCCTCGTGATGGAGCTTCGCCCCACCCCTCTTCCGCACCTCCCTTTCCTCACCCGCTGTGTAAGAGCGCATGAGCGTAATTGTTCCCCAGTCTCCACCTAAGTGACCCCACCCCATGCTCACCCTACCGTGGCTACCCTGGGTGTTACACTGAGGCTGCTTCCCCTTCATCGTGGAAAAAAGCTTGTGTGATTGCTCTGTGGAAGCTTGTTCTGTATAACTTAGTACTTCAGACATCTCGACTATTTTCCTTATTGTAGTTGACGTGGATTTTCATGACGTGTCAAACTCTGTTGCCTGTCTGTGAGTATGGAGTAAAAATTCTTGGGGGAAAAACAACATGTGTGTGGTTCAGAAACTCAAAGTGTTTTATTTACTGAAGCAGCTTGCCTTGGTGACATTGTAGAAAGCCCAAAACATCTGGTACACTGCCAGGTTGGCATTAGGTTTGTTACTCTGACTTTAATTCGTAACTGCCTGAAGGCTTTGGAATAAAATAAAGGTCCTGATTTTCGTGGGGGTTATCGCTATCCCCAGAGGTCAGGTCACCACTGCTCTGCACACAGTGGAAGGGGACTAGAACGTTTGGCTGTGTGCACGGTCCATTGTGCACACAGGGAAACCCGGCAGTGTGGACCTGACATCTGAGAAGTATGGTGCCCTACCTGGTGCTGCTGACTGATGGCTGCCACGCTTCCCTGTGCCAGCAATAGTGCCTTAGAAGCAAGGGGGTGGAACATGGGGAGTGGAACTGCACCCACACCAGCCAGATGCCCACACACTCTGGTGTCTTGTGGTGGGTGGGAGGCTGCAGTCATGGAGCTCAGTGATAGACAGCTGCAGCCACAGTGCAAGACGTGGTTATATGATGTGGAGGCATCGGGCACCCTCGGGCATCACAGAGGCCGAGCGCAAGAAAGGAGTCAGTTCCCATTTTATGGAAAGGCCATGTCAGAGAATGAGTCTTTAGATTTAGGGGGCATAATCTGTAATGGGAGGACATACGTCTGAAAGCCTAGACACCTATCTAATTGTAAATGCCTGGAACGGAATCTATGTCTTCTAAAAGCATCGATCAAGCTGTTTATCAATTATTATTATTGCACAGAGACGGGGTGAGGATGTTGACAGCAGGTTTTGGCTTGTTTGTTTGTAATGAGAGAATGGCATTAGACACTGGATGGGCTGTGAAGAAAGGTGCAGGTCTTTGGAATCGCATGAGGCAGAGTGGACATTTCAGGGGAGGCCAGTCCTGGAAAAGAACTTAAGGTTCTAGTCATTTTAGAGAGGATGTAAAGTAGACAGGCCTGGCCTGACTACATCTTGCTGCAAGAATCAGCACCCACCAGGGCCCAGGAGAAGCCAGGCCACTGCGTGAAAGGGTATGGGGTCAGCTGGGAAGGGGCCCCTCATCCCCTCAGCTGAACGTGTTGCAGTAAGCTTGACAGAAACCAATTTCCTGACTTGGATGAATTTGGGGAGGGGAAAGTGACGCTGATGATGCTTAGCATGCAGCTGGGTGGGATGTAGTCCTCGGGCAGCTACAGAGCAGAGGGCTGTCAGAAGTGCTAGTCAGGTGCCCTTCCTTCTGCTCCTCCCAGCGGTCCTGCCCACCAGAAGTGACTTGCTGGGTTAGTCTGCAGCTGTTGCTCAGGCACTTGTTACCCTGCCCCAGCTCTGCCCAGGCTTTGGGAGTAGAGATGGGAGCTGGGACATTGTGGGTGATGATTCAGAACCGTGTGGCACAGCACAGAATGCACATCCCAGGAGCCTCCCATGGGCGCACACGGGAACTTGCCTTCATTTCCAGCCCTGCATCTCTCTTGACATGGTGACCTGGGAGGTTTTGGCACTCACTTAGAACAGATAATCTTCTCAGCTGTTGCTTAATGTTGTCAGCCTCTGGTCTCACTCAGTTGACTTACAGAATGATGCCATCTTCATAAGAAACTGGTTTTGAAAATGTTGCTGATACCCAAGTGGACTGTAGTACATACCTGGTAGTGACTGCGAGGTGTTCTGAGACACTTCTTGGCAGATAGAATTGTCTGCAAGGCAGAGTTGTAAAGTTAAATACAAATTTTGACCCCCCCCCCCCAAAGAGCAAAGAATGGTAAAAGTGTGTTTTATTTCTGATATTTTTATAATTTAAAACTCCCTTTAAAAAAAGCATTTGCCTAGTTATGTCTTTGAATATAATTAATGCAGTTTGTAATAGTGTTGGTTTTCCTGAACATGTCTCAGCAGCCACACGATCCCTTCAGTGCTGAGGTATTATGGTTTTAGGCTGCATTGGGAACTAACAGACAGGCTACGAAGAAGCAAATTCAGTAGATTTCCTTCCCCGTCACTGAGTGCCTCGTGGTAAGAGCACCCCAACAAACATGGCCATAAGAGTGCTTGCATTATGAACAGGAAAATAATCCTAAATGTGTACAACACTCATGTCAGCTGTTGTCTTAGGCAGGGTTTCTATTCCTGCACAAAAGTCATGACCAAGAAGGAAGTTGGGGATGAAAGGGTTTATTCAGCTTACACTTCCACATTGCTGTTCATCACCAAAGGAAGTCAGGACTGGAACTCAAGCAGGTCAGGAAGCAGGAGCTGATGCAGAGGCCATGGAGGGATGTAACTTCCTGGCTTGCTCAGCCTGCTTTCTTATAGAGCCCAAGACTCCCGGCCCACAGATGGTACCACCCACAAAGGGGCCTTGATCACTAATTGAGAAAGTGCCTTACACCTGAATCTCACAGAGGCATTTTCTCAACTGAAGCTCCTTTCTCTGTGAAAACTCCAGCTTGTGTCAAGTTGACACACAAAACTAGCCAGTACAGCTGTTGATTGAGCATTAAGCAGTGCAGAGCAAGACCCAGAATGTGCCACAGCACAGGCATTTAACTGCCTGTTGAATAGTCACTGTCATCCTGCCTGAGAACTGAAACCTTGATACAGACACAAGAGGAAACCCCAGGTGGTGTCAGAGACAGGAGTGGCCTTTGCAGTTTAAAATAGGGAGAGGAGGCGTAGAGCAGTAAGGGGAGTCCTGGCTCACTAGCTGTGGAGCTGTCTCATGGGAATGGCAGCCTCCGGATGTACCTTGAGTTGCTCAGCTGCTGTGCCCTGCGCTGCCTTCCTTGGTGGCAGTAGTAGAAGAGCTTTTGTGTTTCCTCTTAGTTTCTTTTCAGACTGCATTTGCTCCACTGTAGTCTGTTGCAGACTCCCCAGATGCCAGCCACAGAACTGCCTTCACTGTCCTCCACAGTGTCGTCACATCTCTTCCATTTCCTCCAAGGCTTAAAGTTGCCAGCGTCCTGTTCACTTTCTTACGTGTAGCCTCACCTCAGAGGAGTTGTGTATGAACCTCCACCCCAAGCCCAGCACAACTTTATCCAGTGCGGTTCTGTACGAGGTGGAGTTTGCTGCTGGGTGTGACCCCGTGCCTGTCACCACTGCTTTTATTCTGTGTACTGTAGATTTCAAGGTAGACACTCAGTGACAACTTTTACCAAGTGAAGAAATGCATTCACATAAATTCAGTTATGATGTGGACCTGGGCTTAAGAAAAGAAGAAGGAGCCAGCAATGGTGGCGCGCGCCTTTAATCCCAGCACTTGGGAGGCAGAGACAGGCGGATTTCTGTAAGTTCAAGGCCAGCCTGGTTCTCAGAGTGCGCTCCAGACTAGCCAGGGCTACACAGAGAAACCCTGTCTTGAAAAGCTAAATAAAAGGGGGAAAAAAAAAAAAAAAAGAAATAAAAGAATATCATGGAGCTGTCAATTATGTCCTGGCCCTGTGCACAGATGTATCTGGCAGCTCCCTCCTCTCTGGTGACTCTGATCTTGCTAGGAGACGTTCCCTCTGTGCCTCAGCTGTGGACACTGACACTCGTCTCCACTCACACTGGCGCTGGTGACCGCCATTGTGCCGCTAGCAGCTGTTGGCTCTTACTGGACTACATTCTGTGAGGCAGTGTCTGCTTGGGACTGACGGAGTCTGGCTGGGGAGGAGCCTGGCGAAGCTTTACAGTTTCAGTTCTTGGAACCTTTCCCTTAGGTGGCTCCTCCATGTTTTCTGTTTGAAATTTAATGTATTCAGAGTCTCTATCATTTAGAAGCGTGAAGTCAGATTGAGTTACTTTGGAAATGATTTCCTTTACTGTGAACAAGGGAGACCGTTCACTTTCCAAATAAATCCAGTGGTATTTGATGTAACCCTGTTCCAAATTGAGTCTGCACAAAGGGAGTTGCACTGTGAGGAGGAGCTGCTGCCTGGCATTTACTAATTCGTTTAACCTGTAATGAAATGGGTGAGGGCTTGAATTGTTTCTGTACCCTTTGATGGAGTGGGGACGGCAGAGACAAACCCGAGTACAGATCTGCCTGTACATTACGGTAAGAACTGCTGTCTAGCTCTCACAGGTCCTTGTACAAAAGAATTCCACGGCACATTCTGATAGCTTTCCTTCAAAACGTGGATCATTTCATTGACTGACATTGAGAGACCATTGTGTTCCATCACGTTCAGAATGTCCGTTTTCTTTTACATTGCGTATTATTTAAGATCAAGGGTACTTTTAGTGCTCTGTGGCCTCTCACCCATTGTGCAGGTGGTGGCTGTGGTAGAGTTGTCACCTGCCTGCACACGGATGAACTTGGCCATCATTGTGTTGTCACTTTAGCTCAGTTGTCTGCACTGTTGGTTCACTTACTGTGACGGTTCACTTACTACTAACCTGTCTCAAGAGAATGCCTGGGACTTGACAGCACAGCACAAGCGCAAACGCCATGGAGACTGAACCAAGTGCAGCACACACTCCCTACCAGGAAGACTGATGCCAAGCTCTCATTTTCCTGCACAGTGTTCTGTGCCCTCAGAAAGAAAGCATCAAGGCAGATGGTGAACTGTGCCAAAGTTTTGTTATTGGCATTCTTGATAAAGAATTGATCACTTATCACAAGAAAACTCCAAACCCAGCTTGCAGGAAGAAGAGTCCTTAAGTCCCTGCCCTCTGGCCTGGATGGTACAGGGA
>JADRCH010000204.1:1947992-1967317 GCA_019843965.1 Rhynchomys soricoides | reverse complement strand
GTCTGTAATGCAGACCTGTGAGTCCCTGCCCCCTGGCCTGGATGGTACAGGGACGTCTGTAATGCAGACCTGTGACTTGAATCCCAGAGTTTTGGAAGCACTCCCAACTGTTTTGCTTCCTTGCTTATTCGCACCCCCAGCTCCTGGGGCATTAAAAATACGTGCCCAGAGTTCGTTCTGAGTTCTTCCAGTGTAAGGAAACATGCTGACAGTCGGTCTGGCTGGGGCTGCTTGTGTTTCCTTTGTCCCTCTCATGGGGCTATTGACAGAGTGCTAAGCTAATTGTCACTGAGTCTATGAAGGTAATTCCTGATGTGCTTATTGTAGGTGCCTAATGGATAAGAACTTCGTGAGGATCGGGAAGTGGTTTGTGCGGCCCTATGACAAGGACGAAAAGCCAGTCAACAAAAGGTCAGTCTTCAGGATGCTCTTGGTGCTTCGCTTTCTGCGCTGTGACCACCCCTGGTTTAGGACTTAGGTGGAAGGGGTTGGTGTATTTGTTATCTGTTCATGTTGTTCTTGGGCCACTGGGCTATCACATGCTGCATGCTTGTGCTTGAATAATAAGCTGAGAGAGCCATGCGGTCATCAGTAAGGCTGTGTCTGAAGTACTCTTGACTACAGTAGCATGGCCTTTCTGTCACTCTCCCTGCCTGTTCTTCCTTACACTGTTACTCGGCATAACTTAAGAATAGTTAGACTGAAGTAAATGCTGAAAGCTTGTATAGTGCCGCCCAGGTGCTCCTTCCATAGATGAGCGCGTGCAGCCTGGGGACTGTCAGAAGCAGACCGTGGACTGTGTGACCATGGACGGTCACCGTGGCCCATGTTTACAGTGGGTGTGAACTTCACTGCTAAATGGGCATGGACTTTTAGATCAATGAAACCAAAACAAAATGACTCAATTTAACATTTCTTACCTCTGACCGTAGTCTAGTTGTAATAGGTTGATAAAGAGCATTTAAGTTTTACAAAGCACAGTACACAGTGCCCCCCCCCCCCCCCAATTATTCTTTTTCTTTTTATACGCTAGGTATGAAGCACAGGACCTCTTGCCCGTTCCTGCTGAGCTCCATACTCGGGACAGAGCCCCTCAGTCCTGTTTAATTGTCCAGGTGCCCTAGGGTAGGGATTTAGCTGCTGGCTGCAGGTCAGAGGCTGTCTTAGGGTGAAGCTACTGTCACCAGTTCTGCTGGCAACCCCTTAGTCTTGGTGTTAGAGACTCCATCAGTAGCTTCCCCCAGCTCATCTCAATTTAGTGAAGTGGTGGATGGAAGGTCCCAGACTTGGGGTCAGAAGAACACTGATGGTTTGCTGGAGGTAGAGTTCATTCAAGGGTTAAGGGCTTGAGCAGTAGCCTAGAAGGATTCTGAGGAGACATCAGGCCCCAGCACCAGACAGACAGCATGGCGGGGTCTCTCACTCACCACCCAGGGTTTGATGGCGCTTCTCAAGGCCATGTCTGGGGAAAGGGCCAAGGGTGACATCAGTGGTGCCCACCATCAGATGATGAAGGAGAAACTTTAGGGACCCAGTGGGTGTTACGGGAGCTGTGGTCACAACACAGGTGACAGCCACTGTGCTTTGTTGGCTTTCATAACTGTAAGTCCAGCCCCTCCAGAAAAGGTCAGCTGGAAGATGGAGGCACAGATGAAGCATTTTTCCTAAGGCCTGGTAACCACTCATGGCCCTTCCCTGGCTGTCAGCCAGTGAGATTGCTCAGTGTGCAGCTTAGTCATATTGAAATGCTTGTGCAGGGCTTGATTTTTAGGTCTAGTTCAATACAGTTGCTTGTGCTGAAGTATGTGAGCATTTAAAAACAATCAAAAATACATTTGCCTAAAAGGCCATTTTTACTCATCACTTCTCAGAGCCCCAGTGCGCAGGCTTCCTACAGGTTAGACCCAGGCGTGCCTACGGAAACGACTTCTTGTGTTTCAGACATTACTGTTTTTCACTTACACGTGTATTTGATGGGTGCTTTTTTACAAAACGACACTCCGCAATCTTATCTATCAAAAGAGAAGGAATATTCTTTTAAAGTTGAAAATTAGGTTTAAATTAATTTTCTAGAATAGCTAAAAAGTGACAGCAAAGGTTATTATTTATATTTATAATTTCTAGTTATAGGCTACCATGTGTCTCTACAATCTAGATAATTAATTACAAATGGAATAATTTCATTATGACATGTTCAAAGTGAGTCAGGTTTTAGTATCAGCAATCTAACACTCTTGCTTAGAAAGAATTAAGCTTATATTTGATTTTTTATTTGTACAATTACAGTAAAAATTTAATTAAGACCATTGCAACATTGGCATACAAGAAGTACGCTTAGTGCACAAGAACTAAGGTTTTGAACGTGTGTGCGTATAAAATCATTTAGACTTGGGTTATTTCCCATTTATCTGTTATGAGCACACTTTCCTTTATTGTGGTAATGCTAGTTCTGAAGTACCATGAACAGTCCGTCTGCATTGGCTGCCCTTTCTCTTTGGAATGGGCTGGCTTTCCTCCTTCATTCCCAGTCATTTTGAGTTATGGGAAGTGTAAATGGTGCAAACCCCTTCTCTCAGGGTTGCCCAGCCCCTCCCAAGTCCTCCAGTCTTTTCTTTCTTGGAGTGAGCAGGTCATCGACCAGCCCCGTCTGTTGGGTGTTGTAGGGTGATTAACTGCACCTTTGGCTTCTCCTGCGTGGTGCCTGTAGCACCTTCGTCCACCAGTCACAACAGCCCCAGGTGCTGTGGGTACTGTCATGGTCTCCTGGGTGGCAGCAGTGGCCTGGTTCAGAAGGGAGTATTGGTCATGCACAGCTGCGGAGGCCGGGAGGATTGGCCATGCACAGTTGGGGAGGAGGCCGGGAGGATTGGTCATGCACAGTTGCAGAGGAGGCCGGCTGCTGTCTCTGCTCCTTCTCTCTAGGGTTCTCCTCCTAATTTCAGCACATTGCTCTTTCTCATTGAAGCTGTCTGGTTCTTTAAGCCACTTGAAAAGAATGGCACCAAACCACAGGCAGTTTTGTGGTGGTGGCTGTGCACCCTCAGCCTGTGTGCTGAGTAATAAGGGGTGAAAGGCTTCATGACACCGATGGGACACATGGCCATCGCTCACTTGCCCCTCCAGTAGTTCAGCTCTTGGCAGATGCAGATGTCTTCTTCAGATCGTTGGTGGTTTAGCGACAGGTTACTCTGGAAGGCTCTCCTTGTCATTGCTGAGAGTAGACACAAGCAGCATGGGGATTGTTCTTCGGTGGCTTACACCTCTCTCAGAGGCTGGCCTCAGGCTGAGCCAACCTGGTAGAGGACTGTCTTACCTGCTTAGAGCACTGACGTCTCTTTTCTGAGTAATTCCGGCATTCAAGTGAGGATGGGTTCCCAGCTCACTGTTCTGTGCCCTCTCCTTTTTGGAAGGTGTCAGCTCGTAGTCAGGGAAGTGCTGTGTGTCACCTTCCTCTGAGGCACTTTTAGATTTTGCTTCGAATGTTCCTAATCTTCCTTCCAGTCTTTAGAGCAGGCTGTAGAGTATGAGAGAGCAGTTAGAAGAGAGGATTCTGGCCGGGCAGTGGTGGCGCACGCCTTTAATCCCAGCACTCGGGAGGCAGAGGCAGGCGGATTTCTGAGTTCGAGGCCAGCCTGGTCTACAGAGTGAATTCCAGGACAGCCAGGGCTACACAGAGAAACCCTGTCTCGAAAAACCAAAAAAAAAAAAAAAAGAGAGAGAGAGAGAAGAGAAGATTCTGGTGCTGCACACTGACCAGTGTTTGGAGGCCAGGGAGGTGGCACCTAGGTTGCCTCTTTGGTCTGAGGAGCTGGCTCTGTTCAGTGTCCTCACGGTGGCAGCTGGGGAAGCACCAAAGCGTTGGGTGTCAGGACAGCTCAGGATGTTCATTCCAGTAAAGACTGAAAACACAGTGGACATTGGTGCTCTTTGTAACTTTTTCCCCAGTAGTTCCCTCCCCAGCTGAACAGAACTAATTAAAATTACAGAGTCAAGGGAACGGTTCTAGGACCAAGTAACTTACAACCGTGGAGCCTAGGTTTGCCGTGTTGGTGAAAAGCGAATTGTTTTAGGACTGATAGCAAATAAGGTGTGTGACACAGGACTGACGTGGCTGTGAGTCTGCCAGTGGTGCCCAGTGCGGGGTGGTAGCATCGGGAGAACATTAGGGTAAAATAATGTTCAGTGTTTGGTTTTGTTTTTTGGTAGTTTCTTACACTGAAGGCAGATTGCTGTTCAAGTATTTGAATTTCTTAGCATACACACAATTGTGTTAATGAGACATTTATTTCTACTGTGAACCTTTGTTGCTTTTGTTTTTTGAGGCAAGGTTTAACAGTGTAGCCCTGGCTAGCCTAAAGCTTGCTATGTAGAACAGGCTAGCCTTCACTCAGAGATCTGCCTACTTTTGCCTCCCAAATGCTGGGATTAAAGACTGTTGTAGAAATGATTTAATCCCGGCCTGGGGTTCTACCCCACCTTTGACCGTTTAGTTCTCAGATAAAAGACACACACAGCTTTCATTATTTACTATAAGCCTTAAGCAGCACGAGAGCTGGGCAGCTGCCTACCCTCTGTGCTGTTAGAATCTACTCTCCTGTCAATAACCCCGGGTTATTACTTGCTATGTTTCATCTGGGCTGCTCTGAACTCCAGTTGGTCAGCCCTTGGGGCCACATTCTCTTCACACCTTCTTCTCTTTGTGGTTCTCCTCTCTAACCCCAAGTTCAGGAAACCTAAACCCCACTTATGTCTCTTCTGCCCAGCTGTTGGCTGGTTGGCATTTTAATTTACTAATCAGGAATACCTTGGGAGCAGGGCCTGCTTGAGGTCTCGGGCCTGCACTCAGCGCTGCAATAGCTAACAAGAGATCAGACCTCAACAACAGACAGACAGTAGTTCCCGTCTGCAAAGAACCCCTCCTCTCTAAGGGTCTGCAGTCACCTTGTGGCTTTATGTGGTAATTCTAAAGCATAGTTCTTCTGCCGACATGTACGAACTCAGAAGGGTTTGAAAGCACATTGTACATTCTAACAGTCTTGCTTGCTTGTCTGGCGTAGTTAGACTACTAAAGACAGTTGTGAAAATAAAGTCCCTAAGTATGATCTTGGTCATCAGACATAGCTCTGACCACCCGTCAGTACTTGCTCCCATTTGCTTTGTAGTCACATGACCACAAAGTTGGCCTGCCTGTAGTTCAGGAATGTCCTGGAGTTGGGTAAAGCTGTCTGCTATTGAGCTCAATCCCATAAAGTTGGTTCCCGATTTCCACACTGCTAGACACACATTACACACACATAAATGCCATGAGTCCCGAGGCTGTGGCTAATCTGTTCCTGCACTGTGACCTTCTTCACCTCGGCCCTGTGTATGCTTCCATGAGGACAGGTCAGTCAGACTTGTACATGGTGCATTTGTTGTGTTCTGGGTGCTGCCTCTGTCAGGAGCCCTTCGCAGTTGCTGGCGAGCTCCCAGGCAGGTTGTTTTTCTCATGTTCTTCTGTCACACACTATCCCCTTCAACTCAAGTTAATATTGAGTTCTTAACCTGCTGTTTTCTTGGGACAGCCTTTTGAGTTGAGTCTTTGGCTATTCTTCCTCTCTGTTTTTCCCCTCAGCATGACTTGACCGCTGTGTGGATGTTGCATTTTCCGTTTGTGCTACCTGCTGGCTAAGAGCTGACAGGACTGACTTACATATGACTGTCTTAGGATACTCCTTGAGCATCTCAGGCATGTTTGGTTAACACAGAATGGTAAGTTATCAAAGAACAAGCCTTTAGTACTGCTGAAGTGCTTCTTAGCTCCAATCTGTGGAGGCGTGTAGCCCGGAGAACCCCTGCTCACAGACTTGGTAAAATATTTCATTTCTCCAAGCCAGTTCTCCGTCAAAAGGAGGCACGGTGCTTCATGTACAGGACAACTGTGTCCTGTGAGCTTTACAGAGCCAAGAAACGGGGTCTGTGCTTCATAGGTCATTGTAAGCTGTTGGAGGCCAGCCCCCAATGTTGGCAATAGGCCTGTCAGCTTTTAGAAACTGCGTACTTGAAACCCATGCTTCATACCTGTTGTACCATATCCCCGTTTTGAGAGTGTAAGTGGTGTACATTGCTAGTGTGTGTGTGACTAGAAGTTACACCACCAGCACCACCAACACAGTCTAGTCTTGGAATGCAGTGGCATGAGGAAGATAGGGAACGTCACAAAGCCTTTCTGAGGCAGATGACACAGTTGGAGGAAGAGCTGAAGGTGCCAGCAGAGGCGTGTCGGTGTGGGCTGTGGTGAAGGCTTGAAGGTCTGTAGTGGCTTCCTTATGGTTTGCATGGCTTGGGGTGGAGTCATGAAAAGGGGGAACCAAGGTGCTAGACATCTGCCATCATGTCTCCAGCAAAGGGAGAACATGCACAGACAGTACCACGAAGCCGCAAGGATTGGGTGATCCACAGAGTGAGGTGGAAAGCACATGAATGACCGCGGTGACTTACAGGGGAAGTGTGTGGCGGAACTCTGAGCCTGCACTGGGCAATGCCTGTACCTTGCAAGTCATGTAACCTCACTGCTAGGCACTGTGCTGCTTCAGCCCACAGTGGTTGTGTGTGTGTTCTTTTAATCTAAAGCATGAAGCACATACAGCAAGTTTAGAAGCATGTTCAAGCGTAAAACCTGGCTCACAGAATAATTGTGTAGTTGGTGCGGTCCAAGTGGTAGCCCAGTGGTAATAAAGACTGAAGTCAGGGTGCCCGAGGCACCAGCAAGTGCCAAAGCTGCAGACTGAAAGCTTTAGGCAAAAAGGGTGTGTTCAGATGCATCATTAACTAGTCCCCTCCCTCCCTCCCTCCCCCCCTCCGGCCCTCTCTCCCTCCCTCCCCCCGGCCCTCCCTCCCTCCCTCCCCCCTCAGCCTGCCTATCTCACAGTTAGGGTTTCTGTTGCTGTGAGGAAACAGCCCGGGATAACAGTTATAATTAGGCTCAGGTTTCCGAGAGTTTGAGTCCATGATGGCGGAGCGAAGGCATGGGGGCAGGGACAGCTGAGCAGGAGGCAGAGAGCTGACTCCAGGTGGTCTCTTGAAACCTCAGAGTCGGCCCCTAGTGTCACATCTCCTCAGGATCCTTCCCAAACAGTTCCTCCAACTGGGGAACCAAGCATTCGAACATCTAAGCTTCTGTGCATTATTGCCATTCAAACTGTCACAGCCTGGTCTTGGTGGGCGCCTTTTGTATCGTCTTATTTTGTCTGCTGCCTAACCCTGACAGCCTTTAGTTTGCTATGTCACTTGTTAATCTTTTGAGGTTAGGGCACATCTCAGGCCCTTGAGCAACACTTAATTAACTCTTACAGACAGCATCAAGATGTAGTTACTTCGCTTTTCCTCAGGTGCTTTGTGTGCAGCTGCTAACAGAAAGGAGCTCCGTCCTGGAGCCACAGCCCAGATTTGCATGGGTGCTGAAGGGCAAGTGTAAGGGCGGCCAAGACACAGACAACACACATACGAACACATGCGTGTGCGTACACACACGCACATGCACATGCGCATGCACACACTCTCCATCCTTACTGCGTTTCTGGACCTGTGCTCTGGTTTTATTGCTGAGTAAATATTGAACTGGAATTGTCACACAGTCTGCAGTTAGAGGGGTGAGGACCTCTATGCAGTCTAGTTTGTGGGACTTTGTGTCTCTTTCCCAGGAAGCTGAACTGTTATTTTGTGTGATAATGTTAAAGAAATTTGTTTGGTTTTAAACCAGGGACAAGGGGCTGAGGCCACATATTTTACATATCACAGCCGACCTGGCCTCCAGGTTCTTCCAGCATTTCTCAGTCCCTGCCTGGCATACCCTGCCCCAACCCAGACCTTTTGGAGCTGGCCTGGCCTTCCCCCAGAGGCTCTTCCCTATATCATCCAGACATTTTGGGGCCCCTCTCTTTCTCTTTCTCATTTTCCTTCCCCTTCTCTCTGTCTGAGTGCCCTCTCTTTCTTGCCCCCTCCCCATGGCGACTTCTCTGGCCTCAATACTTCTCAATAACCCTGCCTTTAATATAATCTAACCTGGCTTGAATTGGCTCTTTTCACTGGCAGAGAAATAACCTATCAGAATTGAGATAAGAAGGATGAAGAGCACCCAAGAGCACAGTGCCAGGAAGAGGCAGTCAGAACAGTGGCAGTGGCCCTAATCTTACCAAACATCATAAATACTGTGTCTTCCTCCTAAAATGAAAAGATGACACCCCAGTTAAGAAGTGTATGATGATTTGAACTGTGGCGGCTCATCTTTGGCTCTAGGGTAGAAAGTCAAACTGCAGACATGGAAAATGCTGGGGATCCCAGACGCTAGAGACCAGCGTGCAGAGAGTAGCCGTGCAGGAGAGTCCCAGCCATGCCTTTCCTTATGAGCCTGCTTCCTGATGCACTACAAGCTGAGTGGTTAAATGCACACTTAGGAGAGGGAGGAGACTCCCACCCTCAGACAGCCTCTCAGTCAGTAGGCAGCAGGCTTCCAGTCGCCCCAAGGAGCTCATGGCTGCTGTTCCATCAGGGTTCCCAGGGGGTCACATGGCCTGTGTCCTTCTTCAGAGCAGTCAAGTGGAGCTCCTCAGTGTAGTCAGGTCTCTCTCAGTTTTAATCTCCTGGTCAAAGGAAGAGAAGCCAGGGGTGCAGAGAGGCCAGGCTCTGCTTTCTGGGTGCCAATTTGCCTGTGTGTTCTGGGCTGAGTAGGAGGGCGGATTAAAAGCCTGACTGGCTTTGGAGGACACCTAAGCTCGTCATTTAGCCAGGCAGTTAGGGGCAGATACTCCTCTTCCTCTTTACTAATTTTACCCACTGCACATGAGGTGTCCGAAAGGCTGCTTTCTAAAATCCAGACGTGGGCATATTTTCAGTGCTAAAGAGGATTTTATGTATTAATATTTAATAATATGATTTATTTAAAAGCTATAGATTGAGAAGAAAACTACATATCACTAATAAATCATGAAAAAAAAACCCAAAAAACCAAAACCAACCAAACAAAAAACCTCGATAGCCAGCCTGACCCTGCGCTCAGCCATAAATCTGGGGAGGAAACTCGTCTGACACCTCACTTCTTTCTGCTCTCAGATGAACATGAAGCCTAGATCGGTCAGCAAGGGATCAAGCACTGACTTGATTGACACTTTAGAAAGAAGATGACACTGTCCCCCCCTCTCAGGGGAGCTTGGATTTGGTTCCTATGGGGATGGGGGGGTGTGGGGTGTGTGTGTGGTGATGAGCAGTCCAGGTCCAGGGCTGAGACAGGGTCACTCGCCTCCCTCAGGACATGTTCTGTCTGTTAGCCTGTCTACAGTTTGTACAACAAATCAAACATTCCTTGCTCTCATAATTATCTGCTTGTTAGTTTCCTTTTCCATTTGTGTAGTTTCTGCTGCTGTGTTTGGTGAGTGCACTGAGGGACACCAGTAACTACCACCATCTAACAGGAAGTCAGTGCTGGGGAGGTTTATTCTGACTTTCTTACCAAAACCACACTGACCCGGGCAGTTGGGAGGATGTTGAGTTCTAGGTTCCTGGCCTTTGTGGCAAGACCTTGTATCCAGGCTAGCAAAGACACAGAAGGAGAGCGGCTGTTGGAGTCCATGCTCAAGTGGCCATCTGGGGTCAGAGAGGGAGGAGACCCGCCTGAGAATGGTCCCAGAGACTTGGATGTCTGAACGCTTGCTCCCCAGTGATGAGGCTTGTCCTTGTTGGAGGAGGCATGCCACTTGGATGTCTGTTCCTGCCTCCCTGCCTTTGCTCTGCCATCATGGGTTCTTAACACCCTGAAACCATCACCCCAAATAAACGCCTCCTTCTGTGAGTTGTCTTGGTCGAAGTGTTTATCACAGCAATGGAAAGTAATGAGTATGAATCCAGCCGGCCCAGAGAGCCTCTCCCCGTTCAGTTCACAGTGTTGCCTGTTCATAACGCTGCCGTCCATGATCGAAGTGCTTGCATGTTAGGTAGTTGGGTGGGGCACTGCGGCTGTCCCCCCTTTGCACTGCAGTTTCCCTTGGACTGGCACACATACTTTTTTTCAGAGGACTCCAGTGTGCCTGTTCTGTAGTCCTTGGACTTAAGACACTGCAGTAAAGTGTTAATGCAACTCTCAGGTTAGCAGGGTGGCCCTTAAACTGCCCAGCGCTGGGTCTTGTGTTCTGATGTTTTAAAGAAGTGGCTCTAATGTCCTGCCAGTGGGATTAGAAGGCCCAGAGGAGCCAGCTCCTCCACTTACTTACTCCGAGGCTGAGGGCACTCCATAATTGCTCCATCACAGTGTGCACAGGTTTTCTCTCACCAGCAAGCCTTACTGAGCGTGCTGAGTGCTGTTACTATGCATTGGTTAAATGTGCGGATTCCAGATGAGGTCAAAGGTAACTGTGGAGGATCTTTGCATTATTACCCCTGGTTTCAAGCAGGAGGTGTAGATAAGGTGCAGCTGTTGTGTAGGGTAAAATCAAGTGACAGTGAATGAGTGGAATCCCAGGCAAGTGTCCCAGTGGTGTCAGTGCTGACATAAAAGGGAGGAGCTGAGAGGAGGGAGGAGCTGAGAGGAGGGAGGAGCAGGCCTGCACTGTCCTGCCTGTTCACTGGTCAGTGCTGGCCTTGGACTTTGGCATTGGTCTTTCGGGGAGAAACAGAGCTAACACAGAGTTCTTCAGTTGCCTTTATTCAATGAATAATCATTTAGTTAGTGGTGGTTTTCCCTGACCGTTCATTTTCTTTTACAGTTACTTGTAAGCGTTACATTTACTTGCTGAGGTTGCATGTGTTCATACTCATGCCTGAGAGTTGCTTCTCTCCGCCCTGAGTTCTGCCGTTGAACTCTGTTTTCAGGCCGAGCAGCAGGCTCCTCTGCCCATAGCCTGTTTTTACCTGGTGGTTGAAGGCCCTTGACAGTTTAATGGTAGGACAGTGATTTAGAAAAAGAAACATCCTCTTTGTGTTTGTGTTTCTTGGCTGCGTCTAGAACCAAGCTAAGCTTGGAGATGCTTTTTGACTTAGGAGTCAGCCTCGCTATTAACTGCTTATCTATTTCCAAACATATTAGTGCCAGTCACTCAAATTGTTTAAATTATTTTAAAACCCATCTGTTGTGACAGATTGGGCTTAATTACTGAGGCATAAGAAGTAGAGACAATACTTCCTAAAGACATTTTCACTGAGGCACTGTGTCTCAGCTCCTTGAAGAGCACGTCTTTGTTGAGCATCCTTTTTGTGTTGTGTTAAGGGCTCTCTGTGTAGCCCAGGCCAGTGTGGGGCTTAAGTTCTCCATCAGTGTGGGAATAACAGGAGGAGCCTTAAGTCATGAAGCAATTTGAGAGTAATTACTTTGGTTCATGAAATTTCATTTGATTTCAGAATTAAAAGAAACTGTCATCATCTAAAACTGAAATGCTTCAACATACACTGAAAATAAGCTAGGTTCAAACACCCATTGGTTTACTCCGCGTGTATGGATTTCAGTCGGATTGCAAACCTGGACCCACTGATTATCTAAGACATTAGAAAGGAGAGAAATGAGCTGTAAGTTATCCTGTGATGTTTCACATTAAAGTACGTCTGAGGCTGGTGACATTCCATAGCATGAGTATTCCATTCTCAGCACCCACGTGGTGCTCACAGCCATCACCACTCCAGTCTTGGGGCACCCAACACCCTCTTCTGACCCTCCTTGGGCACTGGCATAAGTATAGTTGACACAGATGCAGACAAAGTGTAAAATAAGTAACATAAACAAGCCAGCCAACAAATCACTAAATCACACAGTCATCCTTCACCCTCACAGACTCAGGGTGAGGATGGAATGATTACGAATAGCCTGGGAATGCAGAGGGGCTCACCTGTCTGCTAATGAAGTGAACATCTCACGGAAGCCTCGTAAGACCTTAAGCAATAGGTGACCACATGTCCAATTTGCAGATATTAAAAGTAAAGTAACTGGCTGAAGGCCCTGTAGCTAGTTACGTGGATCTGGAGTTGAAAGTTTGGACTGTCCAATAGGAGTTGGGATTGTAAGTGCCTGCCTCTTCCTGATGGCCGCTGCACTTCCACACGTGAGTGCCTGCAGTCACGTCACCTGTTCCATCTCTTACACAGCGTGGGCGGGGAGACGGGAGGGCTTATTGAAGTAGACATACTTATAGTCAACTACACAAGTCAGACACCATTCATTCTGAGTATGTTTTAGATGTGTTTATTTATGTATGTGGCTGCTTTGTCTGCATGTCTGTCTGCAGTGCTTACCACCTGTTACAGGATTTTGTACAAAAGCTGTGCACTCAATTAAAAGAAAATGCTTTTACATTGTTCTTAGATTTTCTTTTAAAAAATGTGGCAGTATAGGAGTGTGTGTCGAGACTTGCTGCCTCTCCTGGTGCACAGTGAACCTGGGCGAGCTGCTGTTCTTCAGACAGAGCAGCTCACTGAAGATGCTCACCGTGCAGTGAAGGCCACTCCCACCGAAAACACAGCTTAACCTTGCCTTCTACTTGTGCAAGGTGTGAACTGCCTTTTCCTTGCACAGAGTCCTTTTTCAGATCACAGGCCATTGAAAGGATGGCTTTTACCCCAGCATGTCCTTGGAAAACATTAGTGGGCCACTTAGTGGCATGTGGATGGTTTCTGCTCTCTGTCTGTCTGAATGAAAGTGGGGCTGTATTGACTGACTGAGCCCAGCATGAGGTGAGAAGGCTTGTACAGACGCCTGCTCCTCCTGCCCGCCCACAGAGCCCTGTGTTGGGACAGCTGCTGCTCAGGCAGGAGAGAGATCTACAGCTGCACATCTGTACACTGCGGGACAGAACAACTGCTATTGTTGTGCACAGTTCAGTCTCCCCCATAACTGCCAGGGACACTTTGCATCCATACTTTATCAGTTAAGGGCTGGCACACAGTAGAAGAGCGCGTGCTCTGAGTGCTCCGTGGCCTGCCATGGTACCCTTTAGAGAAGTAGCAAAGCCAAGCCACCTCTGACTCCTTCCCCTTCGAACCGTTAGGCTGGTGGGATGTGCTCCCTGATTGCTGCCAAGATGTGGGTGGACAGTGAGCCATATTGAAACCCTCCGTTCCCAGGTTCTTGTAGACTCTTCATAAGCAAGTCTCAGATCTGGTCAGGAGTAATAGGAAATATTCTGTATAAAATCCTGCTCCATGGGAAACTTATTGATATGATACCCCAGCTAACCATAATCTTTCAACTTTATTTTGAGGCCATATAAAAATCAGCATGCCGTTGTGAGACCATTGAGTGAAGCGGCATAGGCATGGTCCCACTACCCATTAAGCCTGCAGTTTAAGAGCCTGCAGACAAAACTAGACTTGATAAATGAATAAATATTTCAAAATATAAAACTGTATCTTTTAGATATTTTCTCTCTCTCTCTCTCTCACACACACACATGCATGCACACACCATGAAAAACAAGAATCTTATGAGTACACTAGATAGCCCAGTGATTTAAAATAAGACCAAAAGTTTACTTTCATGGCCAGTAATGTGAAAGGGGGAAATCGTAAGCATTATTTCTGCCTTTAGGTCTCTTGAGAATGCAGCCATGATCCTGACCTCTGAGCCTCAACTTTGGTAGTTGAAGGAAATGGGGTATTCCCCTTGGATATTCCCATGTGTAGCCCACTTCAGACTTACTTTGGAATGGGTGAGCAATATTAAGTAGAAGAATCACAACATCTACTAAGACATTGAGTGTTTGTCTCATCTCACACAGCTTGCTAGGAAGTTCTCCCTGGAGCGAATGCTGCTGATGTGTGTTGGGACACCAGTGGGCAGGGCTGCCTGCAGACCTTACGGGCCATTCAACTTTCCCTGGGTGATGTGGTCTAGAGTTTGGAGGGTGGCATCTCCACTCAGTCCTGCTCCCCATTGGTCCTTTATGCCTTTTGTGTGGAATGTCTCTGCCCTCCCAGGATGATTAGCTTTGAGTGGGGACTGTCCTCTTTTTGAAGCTTTATTCCATGCGTGTGTGCTTGAGTGACTTGGATAATCTTCTCTGGCTATTTCTTCAGGTGTTGGGTAACTTCATTTTATGTTCAGTCAAAGGAAATGAGTCCCCTGTCTTGCCTTAGAATTCTGTTTCTGGCCACCGAGTTTGGGGCCAACTCCATATTGTACAGGTACGGGTTTTTAAATTTGAGAAAAAGACAGCTTTGTTGGTTGCTTTACCACAACTGTTTTGGTTCTTTGTGTCATTCTGGAGAGAATACCAGAACACAGACATCCTGCGTTGTATGCCAGAACTCAACAAGTGCACTGAGTTGAAAGGATCCATTAAAGAAGTATACTAAATTTTAAAGAAATTAAAAGTTCACAAACCAAAGAAAAAGTTTGTTTTCTTTTTAGTAGTTTGTGAAGAGTTGTTAAAAACCATTTGAATTAGTGCCCGAGACAGTCTGTTTTCTAAGTGTGCAGTCTGTTAAGATAAAACACTTCCCTGCTGGGCTTGAAGCTGAGTGCTGGGGTCTGAGCTGGCACCCACAGGCTGTGGTTCTCAGCAAGGCGAACCAAGTACTTTACCCAGCAACTCCTGTCCAATGGCGCTCCTCATCCCCATCTCACTGGGACTCAGACACAAACTGAATTAACGAATCTCAGTTGAATTTACCATCGCCATGGGCTGAAATAGAGTCTTGTTCTTGATGGTGACTTTAACTAATGCCTGCTAGTGAAGACAGGCTCCATAAGCAAATCTTACCTTTGGGCTGTGTCTCACATCAGCACCATCAGCATGTTTCGTCCTCACTGTCGTCTTTGTGGGCCTTTGTGCATGGCATTAAATAACTGCATGGGTTTAAACACAGGTCCACCTGACTGTATACGAGTGCAGCAGTGGACACAGGTCAAGGGATTTGTGCAAGGGAGTGTGTTCACACAGTGTTGTAGCCAGGATCAGGGTTGGGTATGTTTCTCACACCCATGCTTCAAAATGTCAGTCTTAGGATCAGGGTTTGGCCTTGATGAACAAACTTGCTGTTGGACTGTCAGCACCTCCCGAAACTGACCATAGACTCTTGGTGGTTAGAGCCAGGAATGAGCTGGCTCTGTAGGTGAAGGGCCTTGTCACCAAGCCTGATGCCCCGAGTGAAAGAGGTGTGGGCACATACCCTAGTTCTGTGACTCTTCAGGAAGTCAGTCACGTAATAAATGGATAATGGTTATTTCTTATTTCTAGCGATTGTTTGTGCTCAGTGCTTTGGAGGGTGTGGCTGGTTTGCCCTGTGTTGATTCTACACTGTCCATTGACATTTGGTCCTGATCCGCCAGAGCACATTAGATATTCAGCTCTTTGTGTCTGCATTACTCTCGAACATTCTTCCTACTTCTTTTCCTTCATATCTGGTTAACCTGTGTGAGTCACCCAACGCTTTGGTTCTTCTGCCCTCCTCCTGCCTCTCAGTACACTTCATAGACTGAGCACAGCCGTCTGGGATGGTCATGCAAAACCCATCAGGTAACTTAGAGGTCTTGGTCTTGACCAGCTGACCCATGTGGCTAGTGATCGTTCCCAGCCTTCTCTCTCAAAGACCACGGCAGATTAAAGTCCGTGTAAAATGACAGTAACTCCTGTTCCTTTTGGATTGGGGAGAATTAATTTGTAACATTGCTTAGTGAAACACCGCTGTGGTTTCCCCATTAGGTAAGGCTTTTAGGCCCAGATCTCACAGGACCAGATCTCTAAAGGAATCTTGAACTTTTGGTCCAGAGCAGTGGTTCTTTTTCAACCTGTAGGTCACAATCCTTTCACAGGGGTGGTGTTAGACCATCAGAAAACACAGATATTTACATTATGACTCATAATAGTAGCAAAGTTACAGGTATGAAGTAGCAATGAAAATAACTTCATGGTTGGGGGTCGCCACATCATGAGGAACTGTATTAAAGGGTCGCAGCGTTAGGAAGGGTGAGAGTCACTAACCTAGAGGCTCAGGCACTATATTACCTGACTTCACAGCACAGTCCTGCTTTTTGCTTCTGTTTTTGTTTATTCTGTGTCCCCTGAGCTAACAGAGGCGGGGCATTCCTGGCTTTGAGTTCTGGTCCTTCATCCCTGATGCATTCTTCACATCCTACAAGCCCTTTGACCCTAGAAAGCTGCCGTCTCTTTCGTCCTTGGGTTTCCAGACATCGGCTAAGCATGTGATGAACAGAAATGGCCAGGTGCCACCGCTCTTGTTAAGGATGAGACAGAGCAGAGCTGGGGGCTTTTGGTGAGCACCCTGGGTGGGGATTTGGTGTTGTAGCCTCTCTCTTACCTGCACCCAGCTGAGCAGAATTCCCTGGGTGGCTCAGCCTTTCTCTTACCTGCACCCAACTGAGCAGGATTCCCTGGGTGGCTAAGCTGCTGGATGTCATTGCCTTTACTGGTCCCAGTATCCAACTCTGCCTCCTTGGAGTTGATGTCATAGTGATTAGAAGAAAGTTTCCAGCTAGAGTTCCTATCCACTGACTCCTCAGCATGAAAATATGGCTGCACTGCTGGTCTTAGAAATGCTAGTTAACTGAAGTTTTTCATTCATCCTAGAAAATATGTCTCTTTAAAATATATAGCATTCTTTAATATTTTAACTCTCTGAGAACTACTTATCTAGGATAAAATCTTAAAAAGTCTCCCTTCTTATAGGTTTTGACTTATTTATAAAATAACTTTGGCCTTTCAATATAGACTTTTAAAGGAGATTTGCTTCTAGTTGTGTGTGTGTGTGTGTGTGTGTGTGTGTGTGTGTGTACGTGCCTGTGTGTGCAAGTAACAGAGGGAGCCAGAAGAGAGCATGAGGTTCCTTGGAGCTGGAGTTATAGACAGTTGTGAGAAACCAGTTGGATGCTGGGAAGAAGCAGCCAGTGCTCTTTGTACTTGAGCCAGCTCTCCATCATTTCAAGACATTGTTATGTGCATGCTTTATGCTATCTACAGTGTACATTTAAAGTACGCTGTTGGCGGTTTGGGAAGGCAGCACTTCTCTGTCCTTTGACGAATGAAGAACTCTAAGTGGGTGTGAGTGACTCTTAGTTTTAAGGGTGGAGCCTGTGTGCTGCCCAGCCTAACAGAACTCACTGCCCCTTCTCCACAGCACTTGCTCTCAGTGGAAGGGGAGAGGGTGGGCTGTCTCACTGCTTCTGTGGCCACTGGCTTGGCTTGCTGTCCCTGCTTCTTGGAGTGTCTGAGTGTGCATTCTTTTCTCGTGTGCAGTAAACACTTCCAGCTCATGGAGTCTTTGAGGATTGACAGTGCCGTTGATGTCTCCATGGGGAGTGCGCACTGTGTGCAGACATGCCTGCTTCTGGTTCAGTGATGGAAGGCCTTGTGCGGCTCTCCTCTCAGTGAGTGTCCTCTGGGCTTCCCGCAGCTCCAGCACAGCCAGGCTGTGCTGCTCTCACATCAAGGACCTCATTATCCCTCAGCGTCCCAGCGTCAGCCTCTGTGCGACTGGATCCCGAAGAATCTAGTTATGGAAAAGGCCAGTGTAATGAAAATTCTCAGTTCATTAGATTGAGGTTTACCATAGTATTTATCTTTCAAAGAACTTAAATAATTTTTCTTAACTGCATTTAATTTTCAAAGGAATTGACCTTAGACCCGGTATCTATTTTGTATATTTCTCTATTAAAAGAAATTTGATTTTCAAAAAATGTTTTCTGTTCTATTTGGTTTAAAATGTTGGCCAACATTCTCTAAGCTCATTGGCTAATGCCCCTTGCCATTGCAGAGAGCCTTGTTGGTTCAGTTCTGTCTTCTCATCATAGTCTAAGCTCTGTGCAGTTTCCCCTGTGAGACCTGAGTTAGTTGATCTGCTAACGGAAGAGACAGCATGGTGGGAGTGTGCACAAATCTGACAGGAAGCTTGTCGTAGGAAGCGTCAGTCAGAGGCATGGCCAGTGACTATGGGGAGCGCCCCACATCCCCGGAATCTCTTCCTAGTCCTGTAGTTGATTCATAATAGTACTATTTCCATTTTAGGCCAAAATTTTAAATACTTTCTCTACAAAAGGCTAGCCAGAGGATTGAACTAAATAGTATAGAAATTATGTGATAGATTCAAGATTGATGCTTTTTTTTTTCCCCTAAGAAAGAATCTCGAAAGTTTAAAAAAAAAAAAAAATCTTGTAATCATTTAAATTTCAAGCCATTTGCTCATGGGAAATCCGCTCCTCTGTAATGGTCTCATCTTAGACACTAACAACAGTGCCTTCACACTGAGCTTTTCTGAAAGACGCTACTGCTACTGTCTAGACGTAAATGGCTTTCAGTGATGTCCTCTGCTGACCGTCCTGGCTGCTTTCTGTGCAGGAAAGCATGTTAATGACACAGCCCTCCAATCAGCTGCGTTGGTACAAAGTGCTGATCCTGGGTGGAAAACCTGAGACTTGTTTGGTGTCCCAGCGAAGGACAAGCTGGTCATTTCTGTCCTGCTGACCTACAGCTGTCACTGTGGTATGCTTCCTTTGTAGTCAGTAATCATGTAGGGTTTGATACTAGGATCGTTGCCTTGGGAACAACACAAGACTGCTAGAGTGTCTGTCCTCTGTCCTCTGTCCTAAAATAGCATAAACACACAGACTTTAAGAACATCATTTATGACAGCAGCTGTGTGTGACTTAGACACTTCCTCACCTGCCAGCTGACTGGTGTGAGAGAAGATTCAAAATGTGGAAACTTGGCCCATTTGGCTCTTATTTAAAGAGAAGGCTTTCTGGATATCTTAAAAACTGCTTTCTGATTTATTTATTTATCAGTATCTTGTCACTTGAAGAGCTGTCCGTGATGGCAGAGTTGTACTTCCTGGGTCAGTTATTTGTAAAATGAGTTTTCCTTCACATGTACAATTGTCTTTTCTTTTTTTTTCTTTTTTTCTTTTGCAAAATTTACTTTTGTGTATATGTGTGTTTTGTCTGGATGTGTGTGTGTGCGCGGCACTAGTGTGCACTGGCTACAGAGGTGTTAGATCCCCTAACATTGGAGTTGTAGAAGGTTGTGAGCTGCCCTGTAGGTGCTGGAACAGATCCGTCCGGGCGGCGCCCGCCCTTACCTGCAGGCGGTCTCTGCAGCCTCAGTGGTGTTCTGTGGAAGAGGCTCTGTCACCTCCCCTGAGCCTCTGCAGTGGCCCAGTATTTCAACTCTCTGCTCCCTGTGCATTGTGTTCTTCTAAAGTTGTCACACACAGAGCTCAGGGACCCAGGCTCCTATGCACACAGCTTCTAGTCTCACTGATAAAGTTCCTACTGGGTGCAGGCTGGGCATCTCTGCCCCCACTTTAGCTCAGGCAGAGCCACCACCCAGTTCATTCTTGTGATGGTTGTGCACTTA
>JADRCH010000204.1:1901017-1947592 GCA_019843965.1 Rhynchomys soricoides | reverse complement strand
AAAAAAAAAAAAAAATCTTGTAATCATTTAAATTTCAAGCCATTTGCTCATGGGAAATCCGCTCCTCTGTAATGGTCTCATCTTAGACACTAACAACAGTGCCTTCACACTGAGCTTTTCTGAAAGACGCTACTGCTACTGTCTAGACGTAAATGGCTTTCAGTGATGTCCTCTGCTGACCGTCCTGGCTGCTTTCTGTGCAGGAAAGCATGTTAATGACACAGCCCTCCAATCAGCTGCGTTGGTACAAAGTGCTGATCCTGGGTGGAAAACCTGAGACTTGTTTGGTGTCCCAGCGAAGGACAAGCTGGTCATTTCTGTCCTGCTGACCTACAGCTGTCACTGTGGTATGCTTCCTTTGTAGTCAGTAATCATGTAGGGTTTGATACTAGGATCGTTGCCTTGGGAACAACACAAGACTGCTAGAGTGTCTGTCCTCTGTCCTCTGTCCTAAAATAGCATAAACACACAGACTTTAAGAACATCATTTATGACAGCAGCTGTGTGTGACTTAGACACTTCCTCACCTGCCAGCTGACTGGTGTGAGAGAAGATTCAAAATGTGGAAACTTGGCCCATTTGGCTCTTATTTAAAGAGAAGGCTTTCTGGATATCTTAAAAACTGCTTTCTGATTTATTTATTTATCAGTATCTTGTCACTTGAAGAGCTGTCCGTGATGGCAGAGTTGTACTTCCTGGGTCAGTTATTTGTAAAATGAGTTTTCCTTCACATGTACAATTGTCTTTTCTTTTTTTTTCTTTTTTTCTTTTGCAAAATTTACTTTTGTGTATATGTGTGTTTTGTCTGGATGTGTGTGTGTGCGCGGCACTAGTGTGCACTGGCTACAGAGGTGTTAGATCCCCTAACATTGGAGTTGTAGAAGGTTGTGAGCTGCCCTGTAGGTGCTGGAACAGATCCGTCCGGGCGGCGCCCACCCTTACCTGCAGGCGGTCTCTGCAGCCTCAGTGGTGTTCTGTGGAAGAGGCTCTGTCACCTCCCCTGAGCCTCTGCAGTGGCCCAGTATTTCAACTCTCTGCTCCCTGTGCATTGTGTTCTTCTAAAGTTGTCACACACAGAGCTCAGGGACCCAGGCTCCTATGCACACAGCTTCTAGTCTCACTGATAAAGTTCCTACTGGGTGCAGGCTGGGCATCTCTGCCCCCACTTTAGCTCAGGCAGAGCCACCACCCAGTTCATTCTTGTGATGGTTGTGCACTTACCTGTTTGTGTCCAGATTTAGTCCCACAGTGTTCGGGGGGGGGGGGGGGGACCGCCCCCTTACAGCCACACCTCTTACTTGAGGCATCTCGTAAGGCCAGCCCCTCTCCACTCCCTTTCTGCTGCTGCAGTCACCCTTGTCATCCGTGAATTCTCTCAGCTTTTCCTACCGCCTCATCTGTGTTGCTTAGGATAGCTGGAAGAGCAGAGGCAGGAATTCCACGGGGAGCTAGGTTGTTGAGGCAGCCTAGTATAGTAGATGGGGGAGGAGGGAGGGCAGGGGTGGAGGGAGGGCAGGGGTGGAGGGAGGGCAGGGGTGGAGGGAGGGCAGGGGTGGAGGGAGGGCAGGGGAGGAGGGATGAGACTGCTCCTGAGATACCCCAGACCTGTTTGTTCAAAGAGAGAATTGGGGTGGTGGGTCAGTATTTTTATTTCCTCATTATGCTGATCTGTTTTTTTTCTACTTTATTTACATTTCAAATGTTTCCCCCTTTCCAGATCTCCCCTTTGGAACCTCCCTATTCCCTCCCCCCTGGTCTGTTTTCTTTAATTTGGGGTTTTTAATCTCTGACAGTTTTGTTGACTATGAAGGGTATCAGGTTGCTAGCACTGTTTAAGCGCCCGGGCGCTTTGGGTAAGGAGAGCCTGAGCGCAGAAGCACGTGACACTCCCTCCTCTCCCAGCATTGGCATACAGTCTGTAAAAGCGCTGCCTTGGCAGTTTGACTTTGTAATGCATGTCCCCCTTAAATAGTTCCCTTGCGTGGGTGGCCTGTGTGGGAACTGCATAGAAGGAGGCTTTCCTCCTCTTTCATCTAAAAGCTTTCGGATGTCTAATGCATAGGGAGAAGTAAAAGGAGTGTTGTCCCTGTGTTAGAATTCTGTAGTAGGACTTGTCCCTTCTGAATCAAAGCGGCGTGTTTAGTCAGTGGTATTGTCTTGTCTTGCTGCGTGTATACTTGTTAAGGGTTCTGCATGTTTAAGGCTCGATGGAGGGTGTTTGGTGAGTGTCAGATTAGTCTTGTGAACACAGACAGAAATTGAATGAGTGTCCACCCAGGGTGTGCAGAGGAGGCCGGTCTTCCTAAGCGTCCGTTGGTGCAGTTATCACGCCCACTGGGCTATGGCTTCCCAGTGGACCTTTGTCTTTCATTGTTTTGTTCGATGGCCCAACAGACAGGTGAATCAACAGCTCCTGTGATGATTCCCAAGGCCTTTGTGTTTGTTTTGTTTATTTTTGCGTATTTTGCTTTTTTATTAATATTATGTATGTGGGTATTTTGCTTGCAGCTGTGTATCAGCTGCATGCAATGCTCTCAGAGACCAGAAGAGGGCGACACATCACCCGGGACGGGACTAGTGTTAACAGCCATAGCTATGGGCCACAGCATGGGTGCTGAGAATCAAACTGGGTCCTCAGCAAGATGAGCTCTTACCCTCTGAGCCATCTCTCCAGACCCTGTTTTTCCATACTTAATTTTAAAACATAAAGCAATCATCAACGGTTATTTCTGTTCTCTGAGTGAAAATCAGACTGTGTTAGAGTTTTCAATAGCAGCCTGAGGCAGTGTTCTTTTTTGTAATGCTTGCTCTGTCATCTTGGTTTGTTTTTCTTTGTAAATCTGATGCCTTGATAGTCATCAAGCTATACGAAATGAGAATATGTGCTCTCACAAGCAACGGCATGTATTTTATAGCATACTCTATTTTGAAAAGAAAAGATAAGCCTGTATATAAAAGGACCTCTGCACAGTTTAAAAAATCACTCACTCACTCACTCACTCACTCATTCATTCATTCATACATTCATTCATTATGTGTGTACGTGCTTGCATGCCATAGCTTATGTGTGGAAGTCAGAGGACAGCTTGCAAGAGTTGCTTCTCGTCTCCCACCGTATAGGTCCCAGAGTAGGTGGGTGTGTTGTCAGGGACTGCTCCCAGGGCTGCACAGACACTAAGTATGCCCTCTCCTACTACTGAATTGTGTAGTCCGACTGCCAGCAGTGCTGTGCTCTGCAAGACTACCTCACACTGAGCTCAGAGCAGTACTTTTCCCTCTGGGGATTCACTGTCTCAGGGAGTCACGGTGCATGGGCTCCTTATATCTCATCTAACCTACACGGGGTCTTGTTTGTTTATCCATTGTTGTGCATTTCACTCCTTAGAGATTTACGTGGGAGTCTTGTGGTGATTCATTCGCAGGGATTCTTCTACACGTGGTCCCTCCAAATCTTGCATGGCATTTGACAGATTCTTCTAAAGGGAGAACCAGACAGGAGAATAAACCACATACACTTAGCCGATCGCCAGGAAACCACAAGCTGTGCGGCTAGGAGCTTATTGGTTGTGATGACATCATATTTCAGATGAGATCATCGTGAAATTGGGTTCACTTGTTTGATCTTGATTTGTGGTGTTTGGTTTTATTGAGATTTGAAATACAGATATTTCCTTGATCCAGTCTTGATCTTGGAGGACTAGTGGGGAATAGCTGACAGGGTTTCTACTGTGAGTAGACCAGATTCTCGGATTCTTTCCAGGACAGCTCATCCTGTCAGTCTTTGGGTTCACTGACCCTCCCTGCTCTGCAGTCACTCTCCCTGGTATCACAGAGCTGGTCGGCACTGGGCTTTCATGTACAGACTCTACGGAGAAATTTACTTGCTTAAATTAAAAAACAAAAAGAGCATCACTTACTCATGGACTATTAAAAAAATAACATATTTTAGCTTTGAAATTTCTGACCCTAAATCAGGCAGTGGTAACCCAAGATGTAGCCACTGCAATACAAAGTCATCTGCTCTTGTGCTGGTGAAGATCCAGGGCGCCAAGTAGAAAGCTGCTTCCTTTGTAGCTCCTCAGTGAAGACGCACCATTTGCAAGAGCATTGTTATTCTGAGTCTTGTGAGCTCAATGCAGTACTTGGCAAGTGTGTCTAGGCAAAATAGTCTGCAATGTGTGCATCTGTTTTGCATGCAGTGGTAAGGCTCTTCAGACTACCCGTGAATATCATGTGGAATTAACCCTACTAATTAGACTTTAGAGGTGTTCAAGTACGAGCACACAGCCTTGTGGCAGAGTGCCAAACACATGCCACGCTGAATCAGACACGTGCCTTCCTGCTATCCCTCCTCTCCCACTGTCTGCCTGTCAACTCATTCTGTCAGGTCGGGATGGGAGAGAGGAGTCTACAAACACAAGCATCCAGCCAGGACAGTCGTTTTGTTCCTGGATAGGTATTTTATCCAAAGCCAGAATAAAGGATCGCACACACACACATATCATGAAAAGGCAGGGGAAGGGTGTGCTGTTGGCCCCACGTTGAGTTAGCTTGTTTTAATTAAGGAGACGCAGACACTGTATGCTAACATGGCTTAGTGCATACTCTAGTTTTCTGTGAGACTACTCTGTAATGCATTTCTACTTCTATTACCAAATGTGATTAATGTGTCACACAGTGTTAACTGTGCTCTCTCCCCAAAGACCTCAGATGGGAGGCAGCATGTAGAAGCTAAATTATTTGGAGAGGCTCAGTGATTGATTTAAACATAAAAGGATTAATTGGTCCCTGAACCAGACTATTAAACCGTACTGTGATCTTGACTGAAAGTGGAAGAATTGCAAATGCATTACATAGAATAAATTAATACATTTCATGGCTTTAACCCTTTTCCTCTGATTGCTTTCTGTGGCTTTATGGACTACTCTCTATTGCATGCTTGGTGGTGCAGAGGGGACTAGTTGTGGTCCTGATGGAATAGAAAGTGGGGCGGAGAGAGCCTCACTGAGTCCAAGGGAGCTGGAGCAATGCCCAGACTGGATTTCCTAGCAACTCGCACCTGTCAAGACTCTAAGCATAGATATCAGTTGTTACTGAACGGAGGTGTAAAGTTCCAGTGTGGGGGACATTGGTAAAGAGGAACCTCGGGTGAATGGAGCCCTTTCTTTCCCTGTGCAGCTCCATGGAGGGCTGAGCTCCTGAGGATGCGTGCTGTAAGAACCGCACAGCCGGAGAGACTGTCCCATGACTTCCAAGCACTGTTGTTGCTTCTCCCGTTCTTTTTTTTTTTTTTTGGTTTTTCGGTTTTTCAGGAGGCAGAGGCAGGCGGATTTCTGAGTTCGAGGCCAGCCTGCTCTACAGAGTTGAGTTCCAGGACAGCCAGGGAGAGAAACCCTGTCTCAGAAAACCATTTTTTCTCTTGAGCCAGGCACGTGCTGCTTTCTGAGGCATGGTGCTCATTTGTCCTTTGCAGGGAGAAGAAGTGTGCTCACTCACATTGTTTATGTTGGGCGTTCTTGTGTGCCCTGCTGTTACAGAGTCATCTGGGTGGTAAGTTGTTGGTTCAGGGGCATTTGTGATCCATGTCGTGTGTGAGTTTTCCAATAGCATGGCTCCCAAGTTTCAGAATGGAGTCTTAAGACGGTTCCCTTTGCCCTGCCTCCTGACGTCCCTCATTGTTGCTAGGCGGTAGCTGTCAGTATGCCTGTTTCTCTGCCATCCGTCTTCACAGCGTATGTGAGAGCCCCAGTAGAGAGCTAGCTGGACTGAGAGGTCTTCAAAGGTCACCCTGTCTTCTGCCTTTACGGTTGCGGTTCTTTTCCCTGGAAAGAACCGCGGTGGTGAGTTAGCCTTGGCTGTGTGTTTTCTGCAGTGTATCCTCAGTTCTCAGCTGGTGTGCCTGAACTCTCTGGCATCCCAGGAGGTGTTGAGCAGTACAGCCATGGAGTATGTAAAATCATGGACAGCATGGGTAATATTCCAGTGATAAGAACAGTTAGGCTTCATAGTGTAAAATCATTTGCCTTAGCTCTCTCAACTTTTGGTTAAACTTTTGGTTCACAGTTGTTGGTTTTAAGCTGTTTGGTCATTGTAAAAAAATCATCTTCTAGATCATTCTGTACCTGTGGCACACAAAGTCAGACTGGACATACCGGGACAGAGTTGGAACAGACAGATGGCCTGGTAGTGGTCTCTACCACTTTCTGCCCATCCTGTCTGATGTGGGGCACAAGCTCCTCAGTGACTACATGCAGTCTTCTGAGACCCCCAACGACACCGCTCTAGCTGCCAAGTCTCCCTGGTTGTCCTTTATGGGAGTTGTAATCTTGCCCAAGCTGGGGTTGTGACCTGCACTTACCTGTGCTGGAACGCTTCTGTTCACTGGATGTTGTTTCACTTCAGCAGTTACTTCAGCTTTAAATGAAAGACTCGTGGGAGCCAGGAGATGGCTTAGTTGGTAAAGTGTCTGCCATGAAAGCAGGAGGACCTGAGTTCAGTCCCTAGGACCCACCTGTGTCATAACCAGGGAAAATGTACTGTGTGTTTAACTCCAGTGCTTGGGGCGTGGAGACAGGTGATTCTTGGAGCTCCCTGGCCAGCCAGCCTGGCTGAATAGGTGAGCTCCAGATTCAGTGAGAGACCATCTCACAGAGAGAGGGAGAGGGGAGGAGAGTGACAGGGAGACGGAGACGGGGAGGGAAAAGGGGGTGAGCAATTGATGAAGGCACTGATGTCAAACTGTGGCTTGCATTTGCACCTACACCACACACACGAACACATCCATAGGGGCCTGTGTGCACATGCACACACATGCATGCACATGTACATAGTCAGGCACACATGCTTATACTTGCATGCACACATAGGTGTGGGTGGTCACTTGCTTCAGGGTCTTTTAGGCATTGTACTTTGGAAATTTCAGTGGCCATCTTTGTCCATTTCTGACGATAGCAGCATTACGTCAGGTGCAGTTTTAAGTGGAAGGCCCTGTGTGTAGTTGATGAGGTCACCCACTGATCTCCTTTGCTGTGCTTTTAACTGTTACTGAATTGGGATGGAGTGGTCTTCTCTCCTTTTCTGAGCAGTTCCTTTACTGATGTTTTGCTCACTAGGGTGGTGGAATTTGGGTACTGCCTGTGTCTTGGTAGAAAGCCAGAGAGCCTTTGTGACCTCTAGTCTTTAGAAAATAGCCCGGTCGCACCACAGACTTAGACTTAGGTTCTCAGCTAAGGGAGAAGACAATCAAGAGGGAGTGTCTGAATTCAGTGTAAAGGGGATGGAAGGATTCTTTCATTTACTGCTACTATTAGTAAAGTTGGTACGTGCGATTGTTAAGTAGGAAAATGATGTTTATTCAGATGACTTGACCTCAACATAGTTTATGATTATTAACTTTCATTGCTTTCAATGGTTTTTAATTATTAATCTTAGTAAATTTTACTTCATAGAGAATCGGATTAGTCTGACTTGCCTTAAAGTTTAGTAAATTTCAAATGGAGTTGTGTACACAGGGATGGCGAAATCATCTTCTACAGTAACAAAGAAAATTAAGGGGAAAAGTCCCCCTAACTTCTTTCTTCTCTCTGCCCGCGGTTGGGGGAACTGTTGGACCACAAGGGAGTCACTGCCCTGCTGAGACAGCTGAATTCTTCCTCATGGTCTCCCTCCTGAGAGGAGCCCAGGGGAGGGGCTCGGCGCGGACTGTGGCTTCTCTTTGCTCCGCAGGGCTCATGTTTCTCACCTGGTTTCCAGTGTGACTCAGACTTAATGCTGGTGTCTTGCCCTGCCCTCATTCCTTAACAGGATGTCACAGTAGTCGGATGCCCACCCCCTCTTTCAGAAGTGCCTCACCTGGACTCTGCTTGCCAGTGCTGCCCCCTAGCAGTGCCTTCCTCTTCCTTGGGCTGCTCTGCCTGTCTCTTGTCTCACTGTGCTCAGCCTGGTGAGAAGGACAGCCATGCAGAGGATGGCAGCCCTCAGCTCTGAATCAGTGTGTTAAGAGTACAGGTTGGCCCCGTGCCTTCGTTTACAGTTCGCAGGCTGAGTGTGTGCTCAGCTCAGCTCTCAGCGCTCTTTGTACCCTCTCCTGCCGGTTTATAAGATGAGCACACAAGGCGTTCTCTTCCCCACACGTTCAACATGGGCTCTGGATCTAGGCCTCTGCTCTGCCTGCCTGCCTCTCTCTTTCCTCATGCTCTCTTGCTGCTGCTCCCTTCCTCTCTGAGCTCTTGAGCATGTCGTCTTGTTTGGTTTACTGCATAACCTGCCCTCACCGTCCACTGCACATGTGCACTGATTTTCTGAATGCTTTACACTGACTCTTCCTCCTTTGCCTGCAACCTCTGTGAGCCAGGACCGTGGGCTTTTGGCAGTGTAGGCCCCTGGGCAGCGCCTGTGCACCAGCACTCAAGCTGCATACAGGTGGGATGAACTGGAAGCTGCCTAAGCTACAGGAAACCCTCCGTTAGAACCCTAAAAACCAAAGCACTTTGCAGGACAGTACTCTAAACTTTAAGTGTTCATAATTGTAAGCATTCCCTCCCCTTTTTGTAACAGCTAGATACTGAGTGTGTGTGTGTGTGTGTGCGCGTGCGTGCGCGTTTGTGTGTTTGTGTAAATAAGTACTGCCATTTATTGGACACACATTTTCTTTGTAGGCATGGTGCACCCAGGGCACCACATGTTTTGTGCCTGCTCCCTTACTGCGGTGCCAGTGTCGTCTTTGTGCTGACTGACAGTCTTCCAGGCAGCTCTGTCCCAGCACGCCCTCTTTTCGTTTTATATTCTTAGTTGAATTCTCCCACTCTTTGAAAAGCCTCACGAGCTGTGAGCCAGTCACCGTTTAGGGTTGAGCATGTTGCCGTGCGTAGCCCCTTTTGGCCTTCCAACCTTCTGACACATACTCTGCAGGAGGAAAGTACCTTGGTTACCTCTGATGATCTTAGCCATGACATCTACGTCACGATGGTGCTGCCCACCGAAGGCAGAGGAAGCCATGTGCCCGGCACAGCCGTCTGGCACTGGAAGAGGTGGGAGATGCTTGCTTGCTGATGTAGCACCTTACCGAATGGTGTCTGCTCCCATTGTATTTTCCTCTTGCTGGGAAAACTGTGGCCTCCTTTGAGTACTGGGGAGCGAAAGTCTGCAGCAGCGCTGTTCTCTGGCAGGCAAATGCTGGATGCTGGAACTCCTTTAAAGGACTTGCCACAGCACACTGAGTGTCAGCTGCTCACTCAGATCTCAGACGGCAGAAAGTGCGTCCTAGTGTGGACGTTCCCTTCCTCTGCTTTGTAAGTAGTGTGTTTAATGACGTAACTAGGATCATTCCTTTGAATATGGACAGAGAGGAATCTCATGCTGTTGTATTGAGCCATGTATATATTAGTTTCCACTGAGTAAATAATTTAATACAATAGTAATCTAAAGGGAGGGGTGCTCTGGTTTCTTCCTTTGCCGTGTTAGTGTCTCAGAGTGGCCTCAGATAGCCAGTCCATACCCTGAAGAAACGGATGAGGTCACCAGAGCAGAAGGGGCAGTGAGGCTGACGAGAGCAGTGTGGAGAGGTGCCCAGCTGGGGAGGCAGAGCTCCCGTGTCAGGGATCCTGTCGGGGTCCCTTTTGTGTGGTGTTAGACTGCGGGATGTGGCAGCGTATTGTAGCTTCGGTTTTCTTGGCAGGTCACTCACTTCTGCTGCTTGCTGGCTGCATGAAGCTAGGCAGATGTCAGAGGCCCGAGCTATATTTCTTTCAAACTGGCAAGAACTGCACTGTGTCTGCCACTTAACCTATGGGTGTCATATCCTGTTACAATGGATGGGTGTTCTGGAAAATATAAGCAAACGTCTTATGATTTTAAAACATATGATAAAATAGATCCCCAGCATTCCATTTTAGCAGTGAGGTGCTGTGCAGACAGGCAGCTAGGCCTGCATAGTCTTACCTGTTGGTCCTTAATTCCTCATACGGCGTCAGGCGTCAGCGTTGACTGAGAAGCAGAGATGGGAAGGGCTCCTTGGCCCTTTGTGATGCTGGTCCTTCCCATCCTCCTCTCCTCTTCAGAGTACCCGGCAATCTTCTGAGGGTCCCCGCTTTGCGTGGGAGGGGTTAAGCTGTGCACTTACTTTGCTCTTTAGACAAGTTGTCACTTTGAAGTTCTGACTGACCTGGAACTCACTCTGTAGACCAGACTGGCCTCAAACCCAAAACATCCACCTGCCTCTGCCTCCAGGGTCCTAGAATTGAAGGCATGCTTTGGGGGCTGTCGTGTTCTCCCCTGTGTTCTCCCATTGAGTGCTAAAGGAGCTGCTAGGGACTGTGGCCACAATCTGGCCAAGTTGTAACCTCGGGAAATTTGAATGCAGGACTTTGAGAAGCCTTCTCAGATCCGGGGTGCTGACCTCTGTTGCTGAGCACACAGCATGGAAGAGAGCAGACCTTGTAGCCATTTTGCTGTTTTAAAAACAGCCTTGTATTGCTTTGCTCATCAGGGTTAACCACATCTACTCGCAGCCTTTGGATCAAAGACAACTGAGTTATATAGCCCCTGTTAAGTGAGGTCCCAGGAGGAACGTTAGTCCTTTAGGTCACTATGACCCTCTGATGTGCGCTACTATAGTGCCAGTCCAGGAGCCCTGCAGACTCAGAGATCTAATGTGCCACCAGGGGACACTTTCATTGCCAGGGGACACTTAGCATTAAGGATAGGATGGTAGAAAAAAAAATCTCTGCACATGTGTGCGCGCACACCTGTGTGTTACATTAATGTGTTTTTGTATCCATTCTCTCTCTCTCTCTCTCTCTCTCTCTCTCTCTCTCTCTCTCTCTCTCTCTCACACACACACACACACACACTCCATCGTCTCTCATAACAAAAACACTTGCAGTTAGGGCCTCTGAGGTAGCTCAGTAGCTCTTGCTGCCAAGCCTGAGGTTCTGAGTTTGAGCCCAGGACCCTGTGGTGAGAGATGGTTGGCTCCTGCTTGCTACCTCCCATGTGTACCTTGTTCCTGCAGGCACACACACAAATACAGTCAACTTTAAAATTTAAGAAGAATGAATACACATCACAATATTTTCATTGCTTTGTCATGATAGTTAATTCAGAACAGGGAAAGATGAGAATTAGTAAGACCCCGTCAAGGCTTCTGTAGAATACTGTGCCAGGTGCTGCCCTCCGAAGAACGCAGAGGTCTGACCAGCAAGAGACACTGTGAGCAAAGTCTGAGCTGCCGAAGGGACGTGCATTTCTCAGGAAGGGAGAACAAATATCAGAGAGGGCTCGTAGACTGAGGCAAGAGGTTTAGTTAATAACAACTCAGAAAATTCCAGAGTGATAACTTGATTACACAGAAAGCATTTAGGTAAAATTATCTGCATGCATTCTGCATTGTGAATCTGTTATCAAAACACTTTACACCTAGAAGGGAACAGGAGTTTATTAATATTCACAGTGCATTTCGAAAGCACATATAATAGCTGCATTCTGAAAACTCAGCTCAAGATGTAAAAATACCCTTTAAAATATTGTAGGAGAGTGGAGCTTTCTCCTTTGTGGTTTTGCAAAGCCTTCCCCAGACGCCTCTGATGTCAGGTGGGCCAGTCAACAGCCTTCAAAGGTGCCTTCCTGGTAAAAACCGTTTACTCTAATAGGAAATTTTAAAGACAAACAATCTCTCAAGGTAGAATGTGTTATCTTGCACCTCGCTGTATGTACTCAAGTCTCCTGGTCTGTATTGTGTTCTGTTGTGTTTAAAAGACAGTTTTCCACCAAGCAGTTGAGGCTGGCCTGAAACCCACCAGAACTCGAGCTGACCTCATCCCTCCTCATCCCTGTTTACTTATTTTATTTATTGTGTATATTTGTGTGCTCAGCTCTGTGGAGGTCAGAGAACAGCTTACAGGAGTTGGTTCTCTCTTTCTACCATGTGGGTTCTGGGATCCAACTCAAGTCATCAGGCTTGGTGGCAGCTTCCTTTCCTCAGTGAGCTACTTCCCAGTTGTCTGACTTTAGCTCTTACCCTCCTGCCGCAGCCCCAGGTGTCACTCACTCATGCTGCCTCGGAGCAGCCTTTCCCATGAGGAGTGGCATGAACTTGGGGAAAGACCTATGTAGCGAGAATCCTGGTAGTTTGGTTTCTTTAAAAAAACCCACAGAAATATTATAAGAATGTTTTCACTTAACCCCAGGGGTGGGGTACCGGGCTGCTTCAGACTGCCCACCGCAGCTGACTGTGATTTGCCTCATGTTCTAGCGGAGGGGTGGTTTTGCCAGCTGCAGATAGTTTTTACAATTGTGTGACATTTGGGATTCTGGGAATTTTTCAGAGGGTATGTAAATACTAAAGCCCTGAGAAGTGGCTATTGGTCATTCAGGGGATTGGTTGCGGTTTGTTAGTAGTTGTGCTCAAAAAAGAAAGAAAAAGAAATTAGATTCACAGACTTCCCCCCCCCTTCTTTCTCTCCTGTCTAAGTGATGGGGGGGGGGAGACAGGGATTCACAGACCCCCCCCCTTCTTTCTCTCCTGTCTAAGTGATGGGGGGGGGGACAGGGATTCACAGACCCCCCCTTCTTTCTCTCCTGTCTAAGTGATGGGGGGGAGACAGGGAGGGGAGTGTGGAATAAGGGGCAGAGGACAGAACACATCAAGACTCCAGATCCAATCCTCGGGCCTGAGGGAAGGGCTAGCCAGGTATTTTTCTTATCAGTTGTTAAATGCTAGATAGACAGTGAATTAAACCCAGGTCTGAACACTGAAACTAGAAGTAGGTTTGCTAGCACAGACCTGTGATACCAGCTATTATGGAAGCTACAGCAGGAGGATTGTAGTTCAAAAGCCAGCTGGGCTAAAGCCCTGGAACGTAGTTCCCGAAGAGAGCTACGTAACAACACAGCACTGGGCTCTGCCCCAACTGTTCAAACAAGGAAGGGGCTTGGATTCATCCTGTGCTTAGAGCCCCACCCCTCCTAACCACTGCACATATCCAGCAGGGCTGCCTCAAGCTCACTTCCTTCCGAGGGCTCACTGGGTGTGACAGTATTTAGCTTAGTCTCACAGCCTGTCACTCCTTGCAGGGAAGAGCTATGCTTTATGTCCTCATCACACAGAAATTGAGTTGTGCGCAGCCCTTACCAAGCTGTGACTGAATGACCTTGTGTTTTAGCCCAGAACTCTAGATGCTTCTTAGTGTCTTAGAAAAATGGCAGAAACTTTTAGAAGAAAGGCAGAAATGGAAGAGGAAAGTGTCACAAAGGAAATTAAATATTTATTCAGTTTTTGCTCCCATCAAGCCCATCCAAGTGCAGCTCATGACAAGTGTGATCCCTGGCTCAAAAGTCAGTCAGTAGGACATCTTAAGATGGGTGACGCAGAAGCACTGGGCCATATTTGGTCTTCACTTTAAACAGACTAGATGAGGAATGGAAAGGTAGGCTATTCTACCCAAAGAACAGCAGTGCTAGCCCAGGTGTGGTGCAGCTCTGGACCAGTGCTGAGTGTGCAGCCCAGCGGTGAGTGTGCGGCCCAGCGGTGAGTGTGCGACCCAGCGGTGAGTGCGAGGCCCAGCAGTGAGTGTGCGGCCCAGCGGTGAGTGTGCGGCCCAGCAGTGGGCAGTAGTCCAGCTGGAGGGGCTACTGAGCTAGTGAGACTTTCCTGGCACCACACCCTTCATATTATACACCCGTTCACTGCTCCTTCTGGACACACAGGAGCACGTGATTGAGAACACTGATATCCAGGGACATACCACAGTCTAAGGAGGAGGTGAGGGGCTTCCACTGCCCATAGACCAACCACAATGCTGCCTTTACCTGGATTCCTTTGAAACAGACTGTTTCGACGAAGTGCCCTCAGCAGCAGGGGCTGAAGTATGCAGCAGTCTCTGAGTCTGGCTGCACCTGAACTAAGAATTTACCTCTTTGAAAACAGTTCTATAAATTGTCTCATCAATAACATCAAGGCACTTAAAGTGACATTTTATGAACAAACTCCAGGTAATTATTTCAACATTTCTTGCTTATACTTTTTAAGCATTGCACATTTTTCTTCAAACAGATGGAAAATACAAAGAACACACTTTATGAGGACTGGCTTGTGTGTTTCCCAGTGGCTGTTGTTTTCCTTAAATGTGACTTCTGAAAAACAAAACTCGGGCCTAAGAGGTGCTCGGTGGTGCAGAGTGCTTGCTGCACAACCATGAAGAGCCGAGTTGTGACCCCAGCAGCAGCACAAGCTGCCGTGGCCTTGCACTCACGTGTAACACCAAGGCGTATGTGTTGGGAGGCAGGGCCGGGGCAGGAGGATGGACAGCTCTAGAGGGAGGCCTGAAGGCACAGGGCAGAGTGTATAGAGCGTGAAGAAAGAGCATCTGTTTCTGCAGTCTGCACACATAGGAGTGCACTCAGGAGTGAGTGAGTGTGTGCGTGTGCGTGTGGAGGAGGGGGAGGAGGAGGCAGTTAGAAAGATTTCTAAAGTAAAAGAACTGGAACCAACAGCTCAGTTGACCCCAGAGACTTAGAACCTCCTACACCACCGACCAGTCTTTCCGTCCCCTACACCGACCGACCGACCGACCAGTCTTTCCGTCCCCTACACCACCGACTGACCAGTCTATCCGTCCCCTACACCGACCGACCAATCTTTCCGTCCCCTACACAACTGACTGACCAGTCTTTCTGTCCCCTACACAACTGACTGACCAGTCTTTCCGTCCCCTACACAACTGACTGACCAGTCTTTCCGTCCCCTACACAACTGACTGACCAGTCTTTCCGTCCGTCCCCTACACCACCGACCGACCAGTCTTTCCGTCCCCTACAGCACCGACCGACCAGTCTTTCCGTCCCCTACACCACCGACTGACCAATCTATCTGTCCCCTACACCACCGACCGACCAGTCTTTCCGTCCCCTACACCACCAACCGACCAGTCTTTCCGTCCCCTACACCACCAACCGACCAGTCTTTCAGTCCCCTACACCGACCGACCGACCAATCTTTCCGTCCCCTACACCACCGACCGACCAATCTTTCCGTCCCCTACACCACCGACTGACCAGTCTTTCCGTCCCCTACACCACCGACCGACCAGTCTTTCCGTCCCTTACACCACCGACCGACCAGTCTTTCCATCATCCGCTGCCTTCCTGCTTCCCTTCTCCTCCCCTTTCTCTCACCGGCTTGGAGCTTGGTAGGAATACGAGCCCTAGGAGGGGCAGACGTGGCCCCAAAGCTAATTTTGCCACCCTTGTTTGGTTCCAAGCATCCACATGGAAGCTCACAGCCCTGCCACTCCAACTCCAGGTGTCCAGTGGCCTCCTCAGACTCATGTGCGTAGAAACTCCTGCAGGCAGACACATAAGTGCCCAACCCTGGAACGTTGCATATAACATCATGTGCACTAGTAACATTGGTGCAGTCTTGCGTTTTCACTGTCCATTCACAAATCTCACGTTACGTACACAGCCCACCAGATGGGAGGGGTCTAAGGAAACAGCCATGGGAACAACATTGATTTCCAAGCCTGGTTGCAGCTGTGCCCTTGCGAACACCTTAGAACTCAGTGTTCAGCCTGTCCTCTCTGTAAGAGGAGGGAGGGCCTTTGTAGGGGATGGCCTGGATGGTACTTGTGTGCCTGCTGTAGGCGCCGAGACTGGAGTCTTTGTATCTTTGGAGACAAGGGGTAAGTGGGTGACAGCGCACCAGTGAACTGGCGAGATGACACAGATGTTTGTCAGTGCGGCCTTTCCTACCATTGCAGCAGTGCCATGCCTTAAGGATACTTGTGGTTTGCTGATCACATAACCAGAGGGTTGTATACAGACAGCCTCAGAGCTGAACGGGACAGAATGAAGGAGCATGGGTAGTGGTCACACACAATAGCAGCAAGGGGCAAGACCTGTCTCATCTCACCTCAGTAGCTTTCTGTGTGGCAAATGGCAGGTATCCAAAGATAGAAAAGGATATTGTGACTTATCTCCTTCACTCACCTCATGGCTTGCAGGGGAGTGGCTAGGCTTTTGAAGTACCTTGTCCCTCAGCAGTTTTATGGCAGCATGAGCAGACTGCGTGCACTCCCGACTCCTTTCCACTTGGTTGAAGCAGACACACTAGCCGCTCTATTTCAGAACTGTCTCCTCCCTCATACCAGTTTCCACCGCAGTGTGCCCCACCAGTTTGATGTAAGTGAGAGCAGAATGGAGTCTGTGGAGCAGCAGTCTGTGCCAGCCAGCAGCTGCTTTGCACATGGCAGAGGCGTCCTGAGAGAGGCCGTGAACTGGCAGCGGGGACAGGCACCGCAACCACGGCTGGCCGCTTCCTCCGAAGCGTGGTCTTTTTCTTGTTCTTTCATTGCCTTCTTTTACTGCCCTCTTAGAAAGACACTGTGCTTTTTAAGTAATCAATAGTAAAATAAGTGACTCCAATCTTAGTCCACTCATGCTTCACTGTCCTTTGTGGGGTGTGTGAGAAATGCAAGTGAGTGCTGCGTGACACCACCTAACAGCCCCTGTACTCAGCTAACTTGATAAACAGACACATCTGCTCTGCTGTTTTGCACTTGCTAATCTTCTTGCTGAGTCAAATTGAGCTTTTGCCTTTAAATGCCTCCTTAGCAAACTCCCCTTTGCTGTCCGCACACGCCTGCTCCTTGTGTCACTGTGCATCCTGCCCTGCCTTTGTGTCCCACACTGTGTCCTTCACTGCCTCCCTCCTCCCAGGAGCCTGGACACGGTGCTTTGGCTGCGCTGTTGCTGTACAGGTTTCTTCCGGGGTCAGGACCACCGCTCACCAGCCCCTTAGCTCTCTGCACATGCTTCATGCTTACTCTCTGCTAGCTGGGCAGCCTCAGTTTCGTGTGCAGTTGATGGCAGAGTTGTGCTGTGCACCTGTGACTCTAGCAGCCCCTATAAACTGTGGTACTCTGAGACGAGGGGTGTGCATAGGATGAGTCTCCTCAGCCCATTGGCTGGAAGATGGCTGGTCCAGGGTCAGGAAGACTGTTTCGGTCCTGTTGTGTGCTAGATAGAGTCCGTGTTTTTAATCACTGTTTGTGTAAAGGACAGCCAGTTTTACTATTATATAGCTCCAAATGCCTTCCCTTTTTTGTGAACTTGAAACATAAATGTATGGATATCAACAAGCCTTTTTAAGTTTTTGGAAAAAAAAAAAATCTCCCCAATGCGCCAGCCCTTTGCTGTGTTGTGCTGAATCTCCACTTCCAAGACCAAGTGCATTCTATTGTCAGAACATGACAGTCTCAGTAAAGCTCGGGGCACCCCGAAACCCTCATCAGACAGGGACATTGTGCTTCCCTTTGTGGTAGTGATGCACTTCTCCAGTTTCCTGTAAAGCATTATGATTTTATTCTTGAAACAAGATTTCATCTTTTGAGGAATGCTTCTGATATGCCCTGTCATAGGAAACCTCGTGAACAGGAGCCGCTTCCCAGGGGTGGCTGAGTCATTGGTGTGGTTTTGGTTCATAGGCAAATGTTCTTGAGGACACTTTGAGGAATGAGGGTGTATTACTGTTGGCTCAGCACCAAAGCTAACAACTTTGAAAGACTATACCACTGTAGTAACTTTTCCCTCCGTGGCACCTCAGGAAATCAATACATAAATGAAAAGAATGTAAATTGTAAAAATAGATGATATGATACATACACCCCTTCCCTCCAGTGGAGATGGCATCACCACACCGTGCTGTGAGCACTGCTCTCATGCGGTTCTGTTGTTGTTTTGAAGTAGGATCTCCCAGAGTAGTTCAGGCTGACCTCAGCGCCTGGGTAGATCTTCAGCCTCAGACTCCCATGTGCTCAGATGACAGGCATGTGCCAACCCGCTCCTACCATTCAAGCCAATTACTTTAACCTTATATAATGCTCTAAGCTGTGTGCCATTTTTGCTACACCATACACTAAATAAGCAAAGCCACCGGGTTTTCTACAATGGAGTAGAGTCTCAGCTCCGTTGCTTTTGATCTTGTTCATAATCTACTTTAAAAGTAATTCTTAGAATCTCCATTTCCTCCTTTATTGCGCTAACAGGCTCCGAGAGCTTGTTGTTCAGGAGACTCTGTGGGCTCTCCTGTCTCTAGCTGACAAGGGAGCTTCATGTGTGAGTAGGGGACATCCTGAGCACCTGTGAGTATTAAGAACTAACACCCGCTTTGTTTTGACGCGCTACCAACTGGAGGCTGCTGTTTGTCCTCAGCAGATGAGAAGCATCTTGGCTGGGTGGCCAGAAGTGCCCAGCACTGCTTCCTGCCACGCGTGAGACCAAGTGTCCTGATGTTTTTCTTTCAGTGAGCACTTGTCCTGTGCCTTCACATTCTTTCTTCATGGAGAGAGCAACGTGTGCACAAGTGTGGAGATTGCTCAGCACCAGCCGATCTATTTGATCAACGAGGAACACTTACATATGGCCCAGTCTTCACCTGCACCATTTCAAGGTCAGTCAGAGGCCATGCACTGTATCCTGTACCAGCACCACCCAGTGCGTAGCTGCCTCTCCCAGTGGGGTACAGCAGGAGGGGTGGGGTGTTAAAGGTGAGTATAGGGTGGGGTGGGGTGGGGTGGGGTAGGGTCTTGTAGGAGGGGCTGTTTGCTTCAACTGGTGGTTTAAAGTAAGCGTGAGAAGTTACTGACATTTCTCAGGTAAGCACATGTCTAACGTGGGCTTGGTAAAGCATGTAATGTCCTCTGGAACAAACTAAGACTGATAAGCATCACAGCCAGAGACTCCCGGCCATTGCACACAGGTGGTTGAAGGGGCTGTAGTTGTGTCGGCCAACAAGGCTCTGCAGTGCAGTCACTGACAAGAGATGGCTGCTAACAAGGAGAGCTGGCTTTCCAGGTCTCTTCTGGTGTGCAGTTTGGTTAGTGACTTTAGGGTCGGTGTTACCTTCTTAATTGCACACTGTGGATGAGCATCTGGCTATGCCTTGACTTCATACACTGGTAGTCTCATCACTTTAGCTTCATCTTGGGTTCCAAAATAACTTGCGGCTTTTGATTCCAGGAAGCATTCTAAATGTATATCTTAATCTTAGGAACTCAGGATTGTTTTATGGATAATAGTTTTGAAATTTTAAAAACCATGAAATAATTCTTTTGGACTCAATTTGATTTATCATTTCCAAAAATGTCTGGCTGAAAAAGACACGACATACGGAATGTAATAGAATGGAATAGAATGGAATAGCTTGTACGCCACGTACTCATTTATTAAACAGATAGTAAAGATAAGTTTACCTTAAGTAGTTCTCAGTCCCCCCCCTCCCCCCCCGGTCATCCTTTACGTTCTGTGAGACTCTAAAAGTCAGATGACTTGGCAGTGGTGACCTGCCATTAACCCCAGCACTCAGGAGGCAGAGGAGAGTGGATTCCTGACTTCCAAGACAACCAGAAGCACACGGAGAAACCCTGTCTTGAAACATCGAGCGCACGCGCACACCCCCCCAAAACAAACAGCTATAAAATTTAAAACAACCCAATTCTCAAAGCACAAACTAAGATGTTGCACAACATGTGCTATTGCACATCATCAGATTTGTTTAAATACTGTGTTTGAGTTTGAAAATGTGGAGGGACACTGAGCTCATCCTCAGTGTTGCCACTTAAAAGCGTTATGAAGGTATGAAGGTCTCGGGAGGACGGAAGTAGCTTCTCACCGTGGGAGAGCTTGCATTATACTGGAGTAACGTCCCTAGAGACCACGGATTTTAAGTCAGCTCTGCCTCTCTTCCCTCATGTAATACATTACCCAGCGCTTTCAAAACTGGTGGTACACGTGAAGTGAAAGAAAGTATGAAGCTCAGTAGTATGGGAAATGAGTAAACACCAGTAGAGAAATTCTTTAAATGTTTTTAAAGTTGACCAAAAAAAGGGCACCTGAAGCCAAGGTGTGGGGCACAATCCAGTAATCCCAGTTTTCGGAGGATAGAGAATCCCAGGTCAAGCTCAGGTCCATATTGGATTAAAGATAACTTTGGCTATGCAAGATTTGTCTCAGCATCGGAGCCTGAGTTTGCTTCCCAGCATCAGGTCAGAACTGGATATGACATGCCTGTACCTTCAGTTCTGGGCACTGACACTGGCCTTTGTTGGCCAGCAGGCGGTCTGGCCAGATCAGTGGGCTTCATATTCAGAGAGACACTTTGTCTCTCCAACGACAGTGGAGATCCAGGAAGGCGGCCCAGCGGGTAATGTTCCCCTGATAAACACGCTGAGTTTAAACCTTGGGCCCCAGGCTGAAGAAGGAGAGAACAGACTCCTGCAGACTGTCTTCTTACCTCCATATTTGGACACACGAATTAATTTAAAAGACAAAGATGTAGAGAGGAAGACCTCTGACATTTATCCCTGGTCTCCAGACTCATGGGCACACACGTGTGCACATAAGATTCCACACATACATGCTGTGCACACATAAAGCCAAAGGAAAAGGTGGTGCTTCCCACGCTGAGTTGTCTAGTACCCTAGAAAGGATTATTCCGAAGACTTGTTCACAGGGCCAGAGTGTAAGTGCCACGGTAACCCAGTTTGCTTCTAACTCCACCAAAACAATGTTGGCTTCAAAGACTGAAAGGAAACAGAACTCTGGTCAGCTCCATACTGCAGTTCACATGGCACGAGCATGCTCCTCACACATCCCTGCAGAGTCACACGGGCAGACAAGTAAGCTGTGCACTTCACGCTCTGGGCATTAAGATCTGCTAGTAGGAGTTTTATTGTTGTTATGATATGTTGTTATATATTCTTTGTTACCTATTATTCTCTGATTATTACATGTGTAGGGGTTCTTAGGGTCCACATCAGTGTTAAGTGCCGGGTAGTCTAGGTGTCCACGCCAAATGTGGTGTTCATGTTGAACAGCCATTCTCCATAGCTAGGATGCATTTTAATGTGTAGGTGATTTATATGGTATATATTGATAGAATTGAAGGTGTAATGCTATCCCAACTTGATATTTTTTAAAATTTATATAATTAAAATACATACAAATAATTCTGAAATAAATTTAAGAACCACACTGTGTGCCGGGCAGTGGTGGCGCACGCCTTTAATCCCAGCACTCGGGAGGCAGAGGCAGGCGGATTTCTGAGTTCGAGGCCAGCCTGGTCTCCAGAGTAAGTTCCAGGACAACCAGGGCTACACAGAGAAACCCTGATTCGAAAAACAAAAACCAAAAAACCAAAAAAGAACCACACTGTGAAAGACTTTTGGATATAACTCAAAGGGCATGAAGTAGTGCTTGTTTTAACCTAAAATGACCAAATATATAGGATTATATGTGATGCTTGTCTCTCCATAGTACTGGTGAGTCCTTACGGCTTAAATGGCACGCTAACAGGGCATGCATACAAGATGTCCGACCCGGCCGCCCACAAGCTGATTGAGGAATGGCAGTGTTTCTACCCCATGGTGCTGAGGAAGAGGGAGGAGCCTCGAGAGGGGGCTGAGCTGGGGTATGACGACGACTTTCCAGTGGCGGTCGAAGTCATTGTCGGTAAGCCGCGTTCTGGCTTCATTGTCAGTGCAAGGGGATGTCCGCTCAGGTTCTTCTTGTCCCCTGTGCTGTCATGGTGACTCTGGGACACGTGTTCAAGCAGGTGTGCTTGTGGCAGGACTTCATTTTGACCTGCCTGTTCATTCCTGTTTGACCTGCTCAACGAGACAGTTTCTCAGACCTGCTCCTTGCTGTCTTTCCTTACAGGTGGTGTCCGGATGGTCTACCCTTCAGCTTTCGTGTTGATCTCTCAGAATGATATCCCAGTTCCTCAGAGTGGTGCCAGTGCTGGAGGGCACGTCACAGTTGCACAGCAGGGGCTTGGTAGTGTGAAAGACCCCAGTAACTGTGGCATGCCTCTGACCCCTCCCACCTCCCCGGAGCAGGTGGTTATAGGTAAGTGCAACCCAACGTGCTCCTGGGAAGGATTTCCAGACCACCATCAGCATGGCAGAATTCCTGATGAAGGTGGGCGAGGGGTAGTGTGTGGGAAGGCCTGGTGGCTGTGTCTCAGAATTGTGCCTTTGCCACCTCAGTCTCTAGTCTATGGATCGTGGTGGTGCACACGCCTTTACCCCTGCGCACTTATGTCCACGTTTCTGCACATGGACAGGAAACAGTATGTGGGTAGCCTGCTTCTGTTCCTTTTAAACAATGGCAAATACTGTGTCAACTTTGCTTGTGTCTCAGCAGCTAGATGCCTGAGAGAGATGCCCTTAGGAGAAATGGGATTTGTCGGTCTCGCAGGTCCACGGAGTTAGCCCACTGCTACTGGGCTACATGCATTCGGACAAAGCATTATGGTAGTGGGAAGTCATGGGAGGCAGTTCTTAGCCTCTTGTTGGATACAGAGTAGAGAGAACACAGAGCCAGTAACCAGGGCCAGGTTGCAGTCCTGAGGACATGTCCCCTAGGGTCTTGCTTCCTCTAGCAGGTCCCTCCTGCCCTTTCACCACTGCTCAGTGGGGTTACTCACTGCTCGGAAGGGTTAATCCTTTGATTTAGTCAGAGCTAAATGTCTCTTGAGGTGCCTTACCACGACATGATACGGTTTTTCCTAGTCCAGTCACGTGGACAGTAAAAGTTAGCCGTCATAAGCCCTGGACCAGGGATAGTTGGAACCTTTGCCTAGCTGACACTTACTACCCAAGGACAAATCTGCAGTGATTCTTTCTCCATTAGAAGAGAATGCTAGAACAGTGTGAGGAGCTCTGAGTAGGACTAGGTCCTGTACTGATCCTCCCACCCCAAACCCCAAGGAGAATGGAGAGATTGCTTGAATTGAGAACAGTTTTGTCCACTTTGTTGAGTGACAGGACTCCTGTATTAACTTTCCTGGCTAGAGTCAGCTTGATTTGATTGGAAATCCACTAGTGCTTGTGTCGTGTTGTCCGTAATTCAGAGATGGTGTACTGTATCAGGAAGATGTGCATAGATTCAGTACGAGCATTTTGTGTGCGGCACTTACAGATCAGCTCCTTCCCCAGCCTTGGGTTGGCTCCCAGGACTCAGGAGCAGAGCACTGGCATGACTCTTTCAGAAGCGGCTCGTCCGCCCTTGGCCGATTTTTATTATAACTGAACTGAAAAAGGAAACTCTTTGTTATCCTTTGTACTGATCCTCAAACACCCTATCTGTCAGTATTTGAATATTTTAAATTTTTCTTAAAAATCTGTATTCTTAACAGTTGCACAACTTTAAATTTCTGTCAGTTTTGGTTTATATGACAGCACCTTTCTCCCCCAGGTACTTAGTGAGAGTTGTCTTAACTTTTTTTTTTTAGATTTATTTATTTATTTTATGTATGAGTCCACTGTAGCTGTCTTCAGACACACCAGAAGAGGACATCAGATCCCATTACAGATGGTTGTGAGCCACTATGTGGTTGCTGGGAATTGCACTCAGGACCTCTGGAAGAGCAGTCAGTGCTCTCAACTGCTCCGGCCCCAATTTGTGTGAACTTTAAAATCAAATGCCTGCTGCATTATATATGGAGCCTTGACCTTCAGAAGTTCTCGGTTCCAAAGCAAGAGGCTGTCTGTGACGAGTTCAGTTGCAGCCTTCACATGGGCAGCCGATCTTCACATTGTCTGTGTGTCACACTGCAGGAGTCCTTAGGGAAATATCATTCTGCCATTCCTTGTTTCCTAGTTCTAGGGAAGGTTCAAGTGTTTGTGTGGTCAAATGAGCTCATCCACCCGCCCCTGTACACAGTGCTGACCTGTGGTTTGGGATCCCCCAACAGAGCCCTCACTGTCAGTTACTGAGGCAGTGCCAGTTGGCCACTCCCCTCGAACCAGGGTTGCTTTGCTCCTGTCTGCCAAGAGCTCTGCTGATAGGTCAGCCTCGTCAGGCTGGCTAGTGTTGCTGGGATCACCTTGACCTCTCAGACAGCCATGTCTTCCTGTCTCTTCTGGAGGCCTGGAAACACAGGCAGCAGCTTTCAGTCCCATGAGGGGCTCTTACCCTGCCACTCACAGCACCGCAGGGACGTTTGAGTCTTGGTCTCCACTTTGATGATTTCTTGGTCTAGGTTTTAGGACAGGCACTTGAGAAACATTGGGGAATGAAATGAATTCTTTTGCATGGTGACCAAATATGATATATATTTTAAAGATAGTAGTAGGTCTTCTGTCTCCATACTCCGTCTGTCTCCAGTGTTAGTGTTTTTAGGGGGAGGCAGCTGTTTAAAATAGTTTGATGTTTTTACTGGGGATAAACCTAAACATCCTGCAGAGCAGTGGCCTTGACGCAGCCATCATGGAGAGTAATTTGTGTTATAAGGGACATTTGGAAGATTTTCTGGATAGCACTGCAGATTACCCCTAGTCTCTACATGGACATTTTTGGTCAAGATGTTTTTCACTTTTGTTTTGTTGAGATCAGAGCCCATAGTATATTTGTTAAGTCAAATAAGAGAGAGCCATAGAGTTGACTGGATGTTGCCTGTAGACTGGCCACCGTCTTGAAATGGAATGGTAAGAGCTTCCGTCACCTGGACCATCATAGTGGGTGTGGCCAGAAGGAATAGGTCAGCCATCAACAGGTGGACAGACTAATTGGACACGCTTGGGGGAAGCCAGGGAGTCTTCCTCTGGGATAATCCCTTTCAGTGTTTTAGTGCTAAGCTCAGGTAACTCACACTGGGATAAGGCAAGCAGTTCCAGACAGCAGTGTGCTAAAGGCAGCGGTGTGCTAAAGGCAGCAGTGTGCTAATAAATTCCCTCTCCTGCTTGTGCACTGTGTGCTTTTATCACACAGCTGTTTAGCTGACTGAGCACAGAGCTGCCTCCGCTGCTCTGTCTGCCCCTAGATAGACTCACTGTATGAGTTCCTAAGCCCAGGACAAGTAACAAATGTCTGCATTTTTACTATTATGATCTCTTCTTTATAAGTGAAGTTGCATCTAAACATATGGGGTGAGATGTTGCTGTGCACGTCTCCCCAGGTGTGCACATGTTTATCATGTCCATTGCTTTAGGGAAAACAAAGAATCCCATAGACCTAGGCAAGTTGGCATTGGTTGGTTAGTAGTGTGTGTTTGGGGGGTGGGGGGGGGAGATGGGGAGAGGATTCTTTTGTCTCTGCAGATAGCGTTGTTGATGGGGGCTAGAAGACAGAGCTTCACAGCTGTGAGTTTGGGCAGGTACAATATCCAACAGCCTGTGTACCACCTATGGCGGTCCCGATGTTCTAATTGTGCTTGCTTTCTAGGAGAGAGCGGAGGTGGCGTGCAGAGTGCTGCCAGTCACCTCGGGTCCCAAGATGGGGGCATGATAACTATGCACAGTCCAAAGAGATCAAGGAAGATCCCTCCTAAACTCCACAATCACATGGTCCATCGAGTCTGGAAGGAGTGCATCCTCAACAGAGCCCAGTCTAAGTACGTGTTGTGCATTGTGGTTAGACACATCTCCTTGACTGAGGGGTGAAGAGAGCAAGTTAGTCACATGTACAACTGTGTGACCAAGCCTAAAGATCTCCACATTGTCGTTTTTATGATTTAAACTCAGTAGAATATGATATAAAACAAAGATGCCAAACAGCAGGACATTGCTTTACCTGATTTAGATATTGTAGATAATTTTCAGGTTCTTGAGCATATGAAAATTGATACAGTGTTGATTTGACATCTGCCAACAGGGACAGCTCAGAGCTTTACCTGATTGTCATGTCAGTTGGCAGTCAGGGTCTAGCCTTCTTTTTGTGCAGATTTCTGAGTGTTCCCAGGTGCAGAGGGACACAGACTTTTTGGACAGCCATCTTGTTGGCCTTGGGTTTTCACCAGCAGTACCCACCTGGATGATGTTGTGTTCCTTCTGCTGCCTTCTCTGTTTCTGTCTACCTGCTTTATTTGATATTGTATCTCTGTGTGTACACATATGTGTATATCTGTGTATGTGCATATAGGTCTGTGTATGTATCTGTACGTATCTGTATGTATGTTTGCAAGTGTGTGCATGTGCATCTGTGTATCTCTGTGAGTGTGACGTATATGTATGTGTGTATGTGTGTGTACATGTATGTGTGTCTGTTTTATGTGTCGGTGTGCATGTGTATGTATGTGTGTGTGTCTCTTTGTGTACATACACATATCATTTTTACATTTATGTGTATGTCTGCACCACTTGTATGCTTGGTACTTTCAGAGGTCAGAAGAGAATATTAGATCCCTTGGAATTGGAGTTGTGGATGGTTGTGAATTACTGTTCTGAGAACCAAACTCCCTGAGGCCTCAGCAAGAGCAGCCAGTGTTCTCAACCCCTTTTTTTGCCAACCATCTCTCTAGCCCCTAATATTACTATTTTAAACCAGTGCCTGTGGAGGCCAAGAGAGGTGCTGGCTCCCCAGCACATGGAGTCATAAGCAACTGTGAACTGCCAGACATGGCTGCTGGGAACCAAACTCAGGTCCTCTGGGACTGACCAAGCCCTTGTAAGCCCCGAGCTACCCCTCCAGCCTGTCATATGGGTATTCTTGTTACTAGTAACTTTTCACTTAGAAATAACGTAAACTCTCCTAAGAGAGCTCTGTTCAAAGTTCTCGTGTGTGTTCAGTAGCTGCCCTTGGGTCAAGCTTTTAGGAAATTGATGTTAAATATTTACTTTCAAATGAATTGATTCTAGAACAGGCCATTGAAGATATGCTAGGCAAACGCTAAAATAATTGTATAGAAAATCAGTCTAGAACTGGAAACTGTCGGAAGTCACTTAGGAAAGCTTGTTTCCTTCAGAGTGATTAGTACAGGTGGTACCCCTGTCTTTGATGCCTAGATAATTTCTCAGTCGGTATTTCTTTCTCCTCCTCCTCCACTTTTACCCAGAAGCAGCCTCACACCTCTGCTGTTTCTGACAGATCACGTCCCTCTCTGACTGGCCCAGAGTAGGAGCCGAGGCTCCCAGGAAGGTAGGAAAGGCTGTCTGGAGGATTCCCACAGGGCCATCCGTTGAATCTGTGGCATCAGCTGCTGGGAATGAGGAGTCAGAGCACTGCCTCTTCTCTTGTTTCCAGTGGTGTGTTAGTTAGAACATTGCTTTATTTGTAGGAGCTTCCAGGTGATTTACAGTGTAACAGTGTATATATATAAAATACTGTTTTCAAACAGTAATTAAAAATTCTTACATAATGTTAAGTGACTTTGTATATATTGTGTGTGTGCACGCGCGCACGCGCATTCATCCGTGTTTGGGGAAGGACGGGTGTGGGCAACTGTGCATGTGAGTTTGTGGTACTAAACCCAAGCCTTGCTCCTTTGCTTAGGCAGGCAGCAACAGAGTGGGTGTTGTGCATTGCTGTGGTGCTGTCCATGTAACTGTGAGATGGGTGTGAGCAGGAGCATTTGAAGCTGCTTCTGCGTAGAGCACACAGGCCGCTTACCTCCTCAGCTGTCAGCAGGATCCGTTTCTCTGTAACAAGGATTCATACCTTAAGAGGAAAAGACTTTCTGCCTATAGCAGAAGGAGTTAGTGAAAGTGTACATAGTCACTTTCTCACCCTTTCTAGGAGGAGCCAGATGTCAACGCCCACGCGGGAAGAAGAGCCTGCTCATAGTCCTGCTGCCTGGGATTTTGTGGACCCAACCCAAAGAGTCAGCTGTTCCTGCTCGAGGTTGGTGTAGAGAAGCCACAGCCATGACAGAGGCAGAGCCGGCCATGTGCGCCGGCCATGTTGGCCGGCCACGGCTGCACAGACCCCTTCATCGTGGTCTTCCCTCTAAATGTCCTCCAGTATGGAAGGAAGGGATCCATCTTGTCTTCCATGCAATGTTGTTTTATTGCCAGGATTCAGAGTTTAGTACTGAACACTGGCTGGCTGAAGTCAACAGAACTTTGATGAAGTGACTCTTGCAAGTGACTCTTGAGATCCTTTGTTTTAAGGATCTTTGTTGCTGTTACTGTGAGAGGCAGGGTATTTGCTAACACCCCAAGAGCCGCTGCCTCAGTGGTGTCTCAGTTGCTTGTCTCTGGAGTGTTTGCATAGCCCCTAACCTTCCCTTTCACCCCTTGACTGTCACTGCCGTGTGGTGGTACAGGGTCTGCCTCCCTGCTGTGGGCTTTATAAAGGTTTTTTAGGGGAAGTAAACCTATCTCCCAGTTCAGCCGATAGTTATGACAGGCCTTGCTTTTCCACTTATGGGTCTAGAGCTTCTAGAAGCATACATTTCTCATGTGCTTCCATGGGCCTTCTAGGAATGAGGGTTTCCTGTTGAGAAGGTGACCAGTTGTTCACTTCTCAGCTCAGGTGTCACCGAGGTGCTTGTGGACGGACTTGGGGAAAGGGATGCAGACTCTTTCCACTGACTTGGTGCCATGCTCTTACCACGTGTTGTCTTAGTGGACAGCCCTGTTCCTTCTGCCAGTCATATTTGTTCTTAGCTTGCTGCGGAGCCTCATGAAGGAATTGTTGGTTCACTGAGTGTCCTCTTTGAGCATACACAGCTCTCTTCCTGTCTTGGGGCAGGTATAGTTTATAGTAGCTCTGTCTTGTCTGTCTGACTTTTGGCTATTGGGAGTTGGAGGCAGGGTGTACACCTTTAACAAGAATGTGAGGTATAAACTATGGTCAGTTTGATTCGGGTCTTTTGGTTTTTCCTGATCTTTTCTACAATCTAGATGTTTCCTTAAAACAGTTTTTTACTTATTATTGTCACATTTTAAAAAATTATTGTTGCTATATTTAGTAAATAATGTTTTACTCTCTGTGTTCTGAGATTGCTACTCTAGTTCTTAGCCAGATTCTTATTCTCCAGGCCCGTCCTGGTCCTGCACTGTGAGGCTCGCTCTGCCTTAGGTTTCCTCCTCCCACTGTCAACCATGCGCCTTCTCCAAGGCTGCTCTCCTATGACATGCAGGCCAGGCTCCTTGGTAACTGGGGTTTGGCATATGCTCTCTCGGTGCAGGGCACATTTCTGCTCTTAAACACTGTGGAGCTGAACGAGGCAGCTTCAGAAGCTTACATATGGTACAGCAAATCCTTTCTTTGAAGAGTCTGCATAAGAACCCTGCCAGAGGATGGGTGCAGCTAACTCTCCTGGGGAGAGTCCTGATGTGTGTGTAAAAGTTAGACACGAGCACCTGAAAGATTGTGGTGAGGTGCTCACTGATTTCGGTGCCTTGGTGCATGAAGTGCACCTCTGTCTGCACTCTCCTTGACAGCCGTATCCAAAGTCAGGGTTTTGGTTGGTTTTTTTTTGGATTTGGTTTTTGAACAGTTTGAGCGGAGTGTTTGCAGATGACCTGCTGTAGGGTCGCCAAATCGTATGAAAGGGCCTACTCCTCTCACTAGTTAATGGCTGAATGGAACAGGGCGGCTGTTCTACTGTCTTACTAAACCATCCCATCATGCCACACAAGTCCATTTTACTGCCCACGAGGGCATCATTTAGTTCAATGCAGCAGTAATTTAATACCACCCAAGTGGCTTCAGAGTCACCCCTGCACCACTGGAGAGCTTTCAGTCTTCCCTTGGAGTGATTTACAGAGATGTTGGCTGACTTGTTGTGGAACTTGGCCGCGCAGAGTAAACTTGGCATCATTTAGTGGTCCTGACCAAGCCCTTCCTCAGGCCTGTGTTTGCCAACAAGTGTGGACAGATGTGCATCCTCGCTGAGATGCGCCGGGGCTCACACACATGAGCATGTGTTCTGATTTCCAACCTCGGCATTCCAGCCCATCTTCACGTGTGTCTGAAGTTCACAGTTGTCTCACGTTCCTTCCCAGACACACTCAGAGGCAAGGCCATGGGTCCTGTCAAGTGTTCTTGTTTATCTTGGTCTCACATTCTTCGGAGGGTGGAGCATGGTGATTTTATTCCCATTGTGCACTGTTACAAGTGACTTAAGCTGTTGTGTGTTACCGTTAGAGAGGCAAGACATAGAGATTGAGTTTCTACTTTTTGCCTTTTCTGGTCACTTAGTCTCACAGTCTTCAGATGTAGTGAGAGTAGGTATCTGTAGCTCCTGTCTGACTAGCAAGGTTCAAGATAAGCAGGATAGTAAGTTATATTTCACATCAAGTCCACTTTTTATCTGCTTGACCTTATATGTGAGTGGTTCTTGATTTCCTGTCAGGCATCTGTATCTTAATGCTTGTTAGCTTATTGAATTCTGGAGCCTTTCAGAGGTGTCAGTCATCCCCTTAGCAGAGACACTTGTTATGTGATGTCGTAGTCATGCCGTCATCATCTGTACCTGGGTATGCTGGGTGTGTTGACGTCACTGTAACTCTCTTTGTAGGCATAAACTTTTAAAACGCTGTGCAGTAGGACCCAGTCGACCTCCCGCCATCTCTCAGCCGGGCTTCAGTGCAGGACTGCCATCGTCATCATCCTTACCACCTCCTGCTTCTTCCAAGCACAAAACCGCAGAAAGACAAGACAAAGGAGACAAGTTGCAAAAAAGACCCTTGGTTCCCTTTCACCACAGGCCTTCTGTGGCCGAAGAGTTATGCATGGAGCAGGATGCACCTGGACAGAAGCTAGGGCTGGCAGGGATAGACGCCTCCCTAGAGGTGTCGAGCAGTCGGAAGTATGATAAGCAAATGGCCGTGCCTTCCAGAAATACAAGCAAGCAAATGAATCTGAATCCTATGGATTCACCTCATTCCCCCATTTCCCCTCTGCCCCCCACACTCAGCCCTCAGCCACGAGGTCAGGAGGCAGAGAGTTTGGACCCACCTTCTGTCCCTGTGAACCCTGCCCTCTATGGCAACGGGCTAGACCTTCAGCAGCTGTCCACTCTAGAGGACAGAACTGTCCTTGTAGGCCACAGACTGCCTCTGATGGCAGAGGCCAGTGAGACAGCCTTGTACAGTGGGCTCAGGCCTTCACACACCGAGTCGTCAGACAGGTGGTGGCAGAGTTTTCGTCTCCCACCCAGTGAGGATGCTGAGTTCCGGCCTCCAGAGCTGCAGGGGGAGAGGTTTGACACTGTACTGGATGTGAGCCCCGAGAGTACTGCCCTGCAAAGGTGAGCTGATTCTCACCCTTGCTCTCTGTGGGATGGGGATGCACACCCTCATTCTCTGTGGGGTGGGGATGGACACCCTCGCTCTCTGTGGGATGGGGATGCACACCCTCGCTCTCTGTGGGGTGGGGATGGACACCCTCACTGTCTTCTGTCTTTGCTGGCTTCACTTTCTCTGTAGAATCTGCATATGGGGAGTGTCTCAGAATCAAACCCCCTGTTCTTCATGAGACATAGCAGTGTGGTAGTGTTTAATTCATTGGCGTTGTAGCACACACAGCACGGATTCATTAATAATCTGTTAGTTTGTTAGTCCAGACTGTAACTTGAAGAGACTTCCCGTGTTGCACACACAGCTGTCTGGAAGGTGTGTGTTCTCTGTGCCTTTGAGCCACGTGTTCAGCCTTGGTGTAGGTGACCCCCTGCAAGCATCCTTGAAGCCTCATCTTTGTGCTGGTTTGCTGACTGAGGGGCCAGAGCTGGTATACTTGGGAGTATGTGCCCAGGAAGTGTGTGCCCAGGACCTGTATTTTCTGAAGAATCTGGGCATGGACTAACAAAGCAGCCTTAGTTCTGCTAAGATCCTGAAAAACAAAAACAGGATACTGGAAATGTACTAGTTTTTTTCTTTCAGTGTTCAGGTTCAACTTTCTTTTAAATGATAAATACTGGGCTGGTGAGAAGGCTCAGCAGGCAAGCTCACTGAGAACCAGCAGTGTGGATGGACAGAGGCTTTCTCTATCTGTGCAGTTTTTATGTTCACCATGCTGAGTCCGCATCAGCACTACCGTGCTTGACCGTGCTTGACCCGGAGTTTAATCCCCAGAAAGGAGAGCGTCGGTTCCCTGACCTTTGTGCATGCCCACCCCACACACAGGAAATAAAGAGAACTGTGGAAGTCGCAGCTGCCGCCTCGACCGTGCTGTATTCAATTTTCTCTTGTTTTCCCTTTTAGGCTCTTAGCGCAGCCTAACAAGCGGTTCAAAATCTGGCAGGATGAGCAGCCTCAGGTGCAGCCGCTCCCCTTCCTCGACCCGTCACCTCTGTCACAGCAGCCAGGAGACACTCTGGGAGAAGTCAACGACCCATACACCTTCGAGGATGGTGACATAAAGTACATCTTCACAGCAAATAAGAAATGCAAACAGGGGACGGAGAAGGACTCCCTGAAAAAGAACAAGGTACCATTTACCACAGTGCGAGTCCAGCAGCCTGTAGGGTCTGGCGTTTACCGTGTGTGTGGAAACGTCCTGAGGCAGAATGTCTGACGTAGTCCTGCCTGGTTGCTCTGTCCTCATACGCATGCTCGTGGTACTACTGTATGGAGCGGCGCTCTGTTCCTCCTTCTGTCATGGCTCACCTTTGTTTCAGAGTCAGCAGAGCATAAAGGAAGCTGTGTGTTCTCCAGGCTGTAGCTTATGGCGTGCATGGCTCCTCTCATACGCTAATTACTGTTGGCCTGTGCTCCCTGCTTATTTCTTTTAAAATATTTTCCAAAATATTTAAGATGTAAAGCAAAAAGTGTGGAGGGCAGTGTCTCTTCTTATGAAGTGTTCATGGTCACTGTGCTGAGAGCTGAGCCTGTGTGCTCCGACTCCGTGGGCACTGCCCGTGGCCGGCAGCGGGAGGCGGTCTGGCTCCATTGCCGTGATAGTGAGTGCTTCTGGACAGAGTAGGGAGGGATGGCAGTTAAAGAGGCTGTAGAGTCCAGTCGAGGGACAGTGTAGAGGGCCTGTGTAGATCAGAGGTTCGCTCTGTCATGTAACAGCGGCACAATTACTGAAGACAGTGTTGGATGCCAGGACAGGTCCTTAGTAAGGTCCACCAGCAGCACCGAGTCTGCGAACACCTGGAGGGTCCCGAGAGATAGGCGATCCTGAGTCTGTGCAAGGCACAGCCAAGGCCTGCCTTTGATCCCTTTGGTTGCATAGACCATGGTTTCCCACACTGCTCATAACAGGTTCCATTCAACGCGCTAATTCTTTGTGTTCTCCCTCATATCTCACACTTTGGGTTGCTGTTCATGTGTTTTGTTTGGCTGAATTTATTACACAGTCAGAGGATGGATTTGGTACCAAGGATGTCACTACACCAGGTCATTCCACGCCGGTGCCTGATGGGAAAAATGCCATGTCTATTTTCAGTTCTGCTACTAAAACAGGTGTGTACATTGTTATTCACTCACTTGGACTGTGGCTAAAGTAAATGCAGGGGCTCTCCTCAGTTAAGATTATACTCCTGTTGCTATAGCCGTAATTTTATCGCAACTCTAATGGTTTTGTGGATTGTCTTTTGGTCCGTGTCAAAGCTGATAAGCGTATTTGGAAATAATTGTGTCTAAATTTAAGTAGGGCCTAGGGAGGGAATTCCCAGCAGACCTTGTTCACTGAGGTCCAGTCCATGTCCTTCTCTGTCTCCCTCTGCTGAGAGCCTGCTCACTCTGTCTTCGCCTCCTTTCCCACAGATGTCCGGCAGGACAATGCTGCTGGCAGAGCCGGCTCCGGGAGCCTTACCCAGGTGACAGATCTGGCACCTTCCCTGCACGACTTAGACAACATCTTTGATAACTCTGATGACGACGAGCTTGGGGTGAGTCGTCTGTAGCTGCACATGTGAGACCCACCATATGGAGGCTGCACCAGCATTTCAGGGGTTCCTTGTAGTTTGCTGCTCTGAACTCAGGACTCTCCTTCTAGGAGCTAAATGAGTTTCAAAAGGCTCCTATATTTTTGAACCTTTGAGTACTGTTTACTGGTGCCTTTGTGTGTTGTACATCTTTATTCTCCATAGTTGTAAATATTAAAATCTTTCACATTTATTTCTGAATATTACGGGGCTATAGAAATACTTTATGTATATTTCTTTAGAGGAGAGTTTTCCAGTAACGCACACAACTTTTCCTCACCTAATAACCCAGCAGCAGGTGTGCAGTCACGGTGCTGTGCTGGGGCATGGGGTGTAGACACGGTTAGCAGTAGGTGTGTGGTCACAATGCTGTGCTGGGGCGTGGGATATAGACACGGTTAGCAGTAGGTGTGCGGTCACGGTGCTGTGCTGTGCTGGGGCGTGGGGTGTAGACACGGTTACAGGGTGAAAATGAATTGGGTTCTGCAGAAGTACCTGAGCTAAGAATCAGGGAGTTTGTGTGCTATCCTTCTGTTATCCCCGCCCTTGGGCAGACTCTACCATCTCTGTCTTTAGGGATGCTACAGCTGAATAGGCACACTCTTTTCAAAGAACTGAGTTATTTATTTCCATTTATTTACTTAATCCTCTTCTCTGTCTATTTTATATAAACTTTTCAAACAATTTGATGATCAGTTCTTTTGTGACCGGTAACTCATGCAATTAACAAATTTACATATTTGATTAAACTACTGGCTTTTATGCTAAAAACACAAACCAGGTAAAACAGCCTATAAATGTATTTACTCTGAGTTCAGCCTCACACCAGAATCTAAGGATGCTGACCATTAAAATGCAGAGGGGGCAGGGCAGCAGTGTTTAAATTGAGGCTCTGGGTTAAGTAGGGATCAGAATTCTAACTTTAAACTCAAACGTAGCTAATCAACAGATCTTATGCACCTTCAGTGCTTCATATAACTCCTGAGGATGAGGTGACATTGGCCTTGACAAATAGATTTGACTGGAGAGGGGAAAGACTGGGGTCATGAGGGGCGGGGCATTGGATGAGTGTGGAATGAACCCTGATTGGATAGTAGGGAGAAGCAGCTAATCACTGTGGACTGGCCAGCAGCCTCATCTGCTCCCTGGTGGCCTGCCCTTAGGGATGAGCTCAGGAGGATTTTGTCTGCCTTCCAGAACTTCCAGGGCTCTGCTGAGTGGGGGGAGTGAGGGGGGAAGCACATGCACTCTTTTGTTTTTAAGTCCGAACTGCAGAAAACAAGAATTTTATTTCTTTATTTTATTTATTTATTTATTTTTTTGCATTGGAGCACAGGAGCCTTAATTCAAACAGTTGCTACCTGAAAGAAAAGGGCACGGCCGTGTGAACAGTGACTAGGAGAAATGACTCCTTCCCCTTCTGTTGGTCTGGGCCTTGGAGAGCTCCGCTTTTATTTTGATGACCAGGAAGATGAACACAGGCTGGATTGGGGTGGAGGGGCAGGAGGACAGGGGGAGGAGGGTCTGGTGCTGATGAGAGCAAAGCATGAAGGGAGGTGGCTCCGTTCAGCCAATTAGAAGGAGCAGGCAGGAAGGGTGGGCGCTGTGATGGCAGTGTGCAGGGCGGGCGCTGGTCTCTGTCCACTGCAAAGGTAACGGAGCTGTCTGCTCTGGGCCTGTGACTCCATTCCCTCCCTATACAAGTTATAAATTACTGTCGGACTTCATGAAGATATGGCTCTTTGAGGAATATATTTTAAGCAATATTAAACACAAAGGAGATGTTTTCAATTGAATTTTTATTTCTTTGAAATAGGAGGTTCTTTGAATTATCCTTCAGCATTTATTGATAATACTAATTTATCAATAAATTAGTGGGGGAGGGCGGGAGGCAGCTGGCTGAGCTGGCTGATGTTTGGATTTAAATGTACATTTCAACTGTGTATTATATAAGTGTAAATAAAAGCTGTTAGATCTGTAAGATCTATTCTTTTTAAAAATTATTTAGAAATTTATTAAATTTATTTAAAAATCTTTTTATTTATTTTATGTATATGAGTAAACTGTAGCTGTCTTCAGACACACCAGGAGAGAGTCACCATGAGGTGAATTGAACTTAGGACCCCTGGAAGAGCAGTCAGTGATCTTAACCACCCCAAGATCTATTCTTTTATGTTACTGGATATACTTTATTTTGTGACCAGCCTATTTTAAGTTCTTAACAAGGAAATTGCCTTGTTTTGAATAACTGGTCAGTTGTCTGCGTTCAGAGGTTCTTAGATGGAGCTGCCTTTGTGAAGATAGAGGTTAACTTTTAAATGGCAATGATAGAATCTAAACCTGTAGCTTTGGGAGCACAGGAACACTGGTTTAGTTGCCTCCTCCCAAGGAGGAGGAGCTAGCCCCACCGTGAACAACTTCCAGAATACCCAGTCAGCTACCATTGTTGGCAAAGCTGCCCTGGCACTGACCCAGAGGCAGCGTGCCTGAAGGCCTGTGCAGCCTTCCCACCAGGCCCCTGAGAACAGACTCACTTGCCTTCTCTTACTGGAGATGCTTGGTAGTGTGTCCCTGGCGTCGCTGCTGAGGTAGACTAGGAGTTTTACGAGGATGTGCTGCTTCATGTTTAAGGGTCAGTAGGTGCGCTTCAAAGTGTTCTAACCATACAATTTCATTCTCAGGCCGTGTCCCCTGCTCTACGCTCATCCAAGATGCCTACTGTTGGGACTGAGGATCGGCCCCCTGGGAAGGACGGACGAGCTGCTGGCCCTTACCCTCCAAGTAGGTGCAGGAGCCTGGGCTGACATGGCTACCATTGAGAACTGAGACTTAAGAAGGCAGTGCTTCTGAGAAGGCAGGAAGCTGGTCAGACAGAAACCACCCTTGTTTGATGCTGCTCTGCTTTGTTTTCAAACTAAGTGAAGCCACAGGTTAGAGGGCAGGAGGTTCTGTTGGAGGTCACTTCCCCAGTGGGTCACAAGCTACACACTTCAGAGACTGCTACTCAGAGAAGTTACGGAAAACATTTCTGCTTTCAAAAGTTGAATTGACTTTTGACTTTATGAACGTTTGCCAGGACTCGTCATGTGGTTTTAGGCTTCTCATTGAGGCCAGCGATGTTAATACCTTGCACACAGGAGGGCAGAAGTAGTATAGTCTTCACGTGAAGGAAACATGGGCCCACAGCGAGGGAAAGTCAGAGCTGCCCTGCAGACCCTGAGGGAGATGCACGCCATTGCAAATCACCCTGTGATTCCTGCTCATTCGCTTCAGCTGTAATGAGAACAAATTGAGGGGAAAACCGTCATGTCACAGGACGAGTCAGAAAGTTTTATGACCCTATAAATGTAGTCTGACTCGCTCAGACGTAGAAGTGGGACGTGCGCACAGATGGGATTGTGACAGTTGGAGTAGATCCATAGCTTCTTACTCAAGCATGGCTCGGGAGGAAATGAATAATGACCACGTACTTAGAGGGTAGGTCGGGGAGGACTTTTACGTGTACTAACAAGCCAGTTAGTCCTTTCTGTTGCCTTATGAGGGGCATACGGCCAGAGACATCACAGTGTTTGAAGAGGTAGCCAAGGCTGGCCATCCTGCAGTGTGGTCCTTAGGCTGTGCACTAGTGTTTCATTTTTATTTAAAAGGCAATTGCTTTAGAGTGGACTCAGCATCTGATGCTAAAGTACAGGCTGTAGTAATGAGTTAAAATATAGCACTGAAGTAAAGAGCCAGCAAGGTCCAATAGAAGGCCTAAGGGAGTCTGTAATGGGAGGGAAGGAGGGAGAGGGGAGAGAGGGAGGGGTAGGGTAGGGGGGTCAGAGACAGACACAGACACAGTGCTGAGACAGGGCATGTTCTCATCTCTGCTCCGCTGCTGACTGCTGGTGAGCTATGAGCTATAATACCTGCAAAGGCATCGCCCAGCAGAGCACAAAGAAGCTGCAGACTGGGGCAGCATTTGTGCGTCTCCGTAGAGCACCCTTGAAGTACTTTTGTTAACGAACTTCTACTGAGCTTAATGCATCAGAACCATTTTTAATGCAGCCAAGGATGAGACGCCAGAGCACTTCCAGGGCTCCTTAGAGTTGTGTGTTTTACCTGTACAGCTTATCTCAGTTTGTTCCAGTTCTATTATGTTCTGAATTCCCAGTAGCCACTTGTAGCTAGTGCATACAGCTAAAAGGAAAAGATCCTATATGGCTAATTTATGTATGTAACAATGAAGGATCAAGGCCGGGCAGTTGTGGCGCACGCCTTTAAATCCCAGCACTCGGGAGGCAGAGGCAGGCGGATTTCTGAGTTCGAGGCCAGCCTGGTCTACAGAGTGAGTTCCAGGATAGCCAGGGCTACACAGAGAAACCCTGTCTCGAAAAGCCAAAAAAAAAAAAATGAAGGATCAATACACTGAACAGACCAGTTATATCTTTTTGAAGGACGAATCTTAGAGGAAAAAAAAAAAACTGAATTGGGCCATTCAGTTTGTTTAATTCTGTGCTTGGGCTTCTGCTCTATGCTCTGAGGCAGAAGGATCCTGAGACATACTATTTTTATTATTTTTAATTGTGTGAGTATATGAGAGAGAGAGAGAGAGAGAGAGAGAGAGAGAGAGAGAGAGAGAGTGTGTGTGTGTGTGTGTGTGTGTGTGTGTACTCGCTCACAGTACAGGTACCTTTGGAGGCCAGGGGTATTGAATCTCCTGGAGCTGGAGTTACAGTTATGAGCTGCCATGTATATGGGTGCTTGGAACTGAACCTGGGTCCTCTGAAAGAGCAGCCAGTGCTCTTAACTGCTGAGACATCTCTCCAGCCTCTGTAATTTTTTTGTTGTTTGAAAGGGTCTCACTGTGTAGACCTGGCTGCCCTGGAACTTGCTGTGTAGACCAGAATGGTCTTGAACTCAGAGATCTGCCAGCCCCTGCCTCCTGAGGCCTCAGCATTGCTAGGATTAAAGGCTTTGCCACCATTAAGTTGAAAATTAGTCTTTAGAGTAAGGGGCTCCATCTGGAAACACGCATACGCTGTTTTACTGTTCCCTGTTCAACTTTACTTCCCAGCTCTTCCCATCTACTCTGCCCTCCTCTCACTGATTCTGTCTCTCCCCAGATAGAGACTCCTTCTCCAAGCCTTGTTTGGGTAAAACTTTTGCGTAGTTCGAAGCTTACTGTTCTGACTCTGAGAGAATTGTGCTTTCATTTCATGTTAAAATCATGGCGTTGGTGCTCTTTAGCTTGGGGAAATGTTAGAGGTACAGTGCACATTTCTCGAGTCAGCCATTAGCCTGCAGTAACCTTACCTTTGTTTGAAATAGAATGGATGGATTTGACTGGAGACCTTTCCCCTGCTTTAGAGTGAATACCTTGTATATGGGGTCTCTAATAGTTGGCTTGCCTGGCCTCCCTAGTTGCAGGCATTTTCAAGTTGTAAATCCTACTATATAGACAGCAAGCAGAGGCGAAGGTTCTGAAAGGTTGCTTACCACTGCCTGTGACTCCTGCTCCATGGTGTCCAATTGCTCCTTCCTTGTAGAGAGCTGTTGGAAGCTCTCTTGTCCCAGTGGAAAGCAAGCAAGCCTGTTAAAAGTTACATATCTAAGGGAGACTTGCTGCTAGTTGGTGGATGAGGCCCCGAGGAAGGATCTATCCCAGCCATAGCTGAGCTCTGCCTGGAGGATGTGGACCATGGAGAGTGTGCATCCAGAGGCAGCAGCCAGAGGCAGTAGCCCGGGCATAATCGGCATAATCAAGTTCATTGTTTCATATTAATTGCTGCTTAAGGGCGAGGAGCTTAGTTAAATGTTGGGGCTTCAAGAAAGGCAATAGCCATGGAAATGGGGACATCAAAAGTAATTAACAATCACAAACTCCTAGTTCCAAACACAGGGCACCACCTAGTGGTAGTGTCCTATAACCACAGCTTGCATTGTATTAGGCACAGCCTGCTTTGAGAATCAGAACTTCTCACCAGTTCAGGAACTGTTATTGGATATACTGATTCTGAGAAGACAGTGGAAATGGGGACTATAAGCTCTCCTTCTTTCTTGCTGGGGACAGAAGCCAGGAATGTGCACAGGCTTGCTAAGCACTGACTGTATACTGTTTTCTGGCCACCGTGTGCCCTGCCCTGTTGATGTTACCCATGGATTCTGGGTAGTTGCAGTATAAATCCGAACTGTAAAGCCTTAAGTCTAGAAAGACAGTGTGAAGTCATTCCCCAGAGAGCAGGGCTGAGACTCGGTTACACCAACCCCAGCCTTGCTCTAAATCATTTTTATTTTCTGTGCTATCTTGTAAATGTCTGGAAGTGAAGACCGGCTTTCAAGGTGTAGTTGGGTTGCTTTCACTTTCTTCTTGACTTCATCTCCTTCAGGTTTTTTTCCAAGTCAACGATTGGAAGAAAATCGCATGCTCTACAGAGCCTGTTCCCTGCATTAGCATTACACCGGCTCATACAGCTCAGGGAAGAGGGGGAATCCCAGGAAAGTGTGGGTGCCTGAGGGTTACCTGTGCTTTGACAGTGTGGACACTGCTGTGCCTGGCTACTTACTTGTCACAGCTTTTAGGAATCTTGCCGTTAAGATGCACTTTTAATTTTGTTTTTAGCAGTTGCAGACTTGCAAAGGATGTTCCCCACCCCTCCGTCATTGGAGCAGCATCCTGCATTTTCTCCTGTGATGAATTATAAAGATGGAGTAAGTTCAGAGACGGTGAGTGCGCTGGGCATGACGGAGAGTCCTGTGATCAGCATGGTCCCCACCCACCTCACGGAGTTCAGGATGGAAGTGGAAGACGGCTTAGGAAGTCCCAAGCCAGAGGAGATAAAGGTAATAACCCGTGTGGGGGCTTCCCCAAGGCTGGGTGGCTTCTCATGGGCTCCCTCATGAGTGCGTAAGGACCACGGAAACTGGAATACAGCACTGCATAGTCACTCCATGACCGCTCCTTCATCAACAGAGAACTATTGAGTAACAGTAGATTCTGTGCCTGGGTTTATGCTGCACTGAGCAACCATGGCTGGCTCCAGTTTACCAGCACTAAACCAACCCCATTTCGTCGTCACAGGACTTTTCCTATGTGCACAAAGTGCCGCAGTTCCAGCCTTTCGTGGGCTCCTCCATGTTTGCTCCGCTGAAGACGCTGCCGAGCCATTGCCTGCTGCCCCTGAAGACACCTGATGCCTGTCTGTTCCGGCCGTCATGGGCAGTTCCTCCTAAAATGGAACAGCTGTCCATGCCCCCTGCAGCCTCTTCCATCAGAGACGGTTACAAGTACGTGGGGGACTCTACCACAGATGTGGCCACCGTACCCTCTCAGTGCTCGTCACGGGGCCACGGGGCCACAGTGCCACAGTAGCCAGCCTCTGAGACTGTTTCTTGTTTATTCTCTCTTTTGACCATGCTGTCTTGTGCAGGACCATGTGTTTATTTTTAAATGAAATTTCCTCTGTGTGTGTGTGTGTGTGTGTGTGTGTGTGTGTGTGTGTGTAGACGAATTTCAGAGAGCTATGTGTGAGTCTAAGCTGGAGTTTGCCATAGGATCTACACTTGATTGGAGTTGCTGACGTTTGTTGGTAGTGGGAGGAGCTTTGATTTGTGTAAAGTAATGATTTCAGTGTGGGACTTTACAGTTAGGTAAAGCACTAACAGGTTGAGGCGTGATTGGGCAAAGTCAAGGGAGACATTGCTGGTGACATACACATCTCATCACCTGCCCAGAGAGACAGTATTTATATCAGCCGTGTGGACTCTGCTTTCTTTGAAAGATCATTTTACTCAGATAAAGCAAAATTTACAAATGCAAATGTGTATCCAGACCACATGCATGTGTGGATGGATAAGTAAGTGCAGGTTGCAGATGCTCCTCTGCCCGGTCTCACTTCAGGGACTGTGGAGATGAGTGGGCTCCAGCACATGTCCCTTCTCAGGGACAGTTGTTAGGCAGGGAGACAGAATGGAAATCTGGACTTAATATGTATATTGTCTTATTTTAAAACATTAGCCACTAATTCAAAGATAAGCCTTAGAAGCAAGTAAACAAATTTCTGGCTCAGGACTCATCTTTGGCCACATGTCTGTGACAGACGACAGCAGTTTACATAGTCAGTGTCAGAATGAGGAACTGACTGGAAAAATGACAGAAGGACCCTGGACTTGGGAGCTAGCACCACCATGCCGTATGACAGTCCTGCCTTCTGAAAAGGCTGTGTGGGCTTGAAGGGCCCTGCACCTGCACCTCCGCTCCTTCAAATGGGATTATTTTGCCCAGAACTTTGGGGAAGCTCCAACAGCCAATGGCTGCAGACCTCAGTGGGGAAGGGAAAGGACTGTACATCTGTCCTGCTAGTGCCTGGCCTGGCTGTGCCAAGCTCCATTTGGGCTCTAGCTGCTGGGCGAGGTCCTGGAGCCTCAGCCCCAGCCTCTCTGGACAGGTTCTGGTAGTCTTCACACTCTGAGTTGTCACTCCACCCATCGCCCCATCCCGTGCCCTCTGCAGCCAGAGGTTAGACTGGTGGTGCTGCAGAGCCTATGCTACACATTGTCCAATGTGGCTGTGGCCAGCCTTGGCCCCTTACCATGTGGCTAGTGGGTTGTTAGCTCTGCTTCACTTAAAACTAGCCCTGGGGTCCGGGAGCTGCTTTACTGAGCTCTGCCCTGTCAGGGTCCTGCTGGGCTCTCCCATGCCCACCATGCCCAGCTCCCCTGTCTGTCACACTCCGTACACTTGCTGATGCTTGCTTCAGGCCTGCTGCAGGGCGAGTCAGCCTCTGTCTCTCTGCTGACTGGCCCACTTTTCACACAGGATTGGTCTTCAGTCCGTTCTTAATGAACAGGGAAGAATGAGGCTGCTAAGTAAGATGAAGTGCTTTCTACCTAGGGAGCAAATGAAGTATTTAGATCCAGTTAGCAACCATGCTTCCTTTTTGATCCAAACTGCAGAACCATTTTAGAATTTTGTTGACCAGGAAAATTTAAAGGAAGGGACCCGATAAGTGTGCAGATATTTACTTCCTGCACTGTTCTGTTTCTGTCTCAGCTTTTGCCTGAACCCAAGAAACTCTTACATGTCAGGGTTTCCGTAATACTGCCTGATTTAGATACCTGGGCCAGTGACACATGTTTGTAAAGATTACAGGGCAGTGACTTGTGCAAGTGAATGGTCGTGTGCTCACTGAGGGGCACAGGCTTCCTGGGTCAAGTCATTAGGACTCAACTACTCCTGTCCCTGATGCCTTGCAGGTACACAGTGAGCTTGTGCACTGGCTCCAGGCCCTTGTGAGTGTGTTGAGGATGTGTTTTACAGTGGTGGAACATGCAAACGCTGCAGACATGGTCTCCTTTTCTGCCTGGCTGTTCTCCCCAAGCCATTGCTTAGGAGATAAAACAGCCCTGTCCATCTCAGGAATGAGAGTGATTGTGTGTAACAGGTGACAATGAAGGATGAAGGGGACAGAAAGGGAACCCTCAGGAACCTCTTGGTATGTCCTTCCCAGTGACTGCTGAGTGACACTAAACTGTGCAGGACAGACAGACAGATGGGCACAATAGTCACACAGTGCTGAGGACACGCAGGCCTTACCAGGACTGCCTTCTGAATTAGGAAAGCACCACATTTGAATGTGTTTGGTTACGCTACGTCAGTATCATTACGGAATTATAGCCTCCAAGAAAAGTGCGCAGGCAGGCTCTCAGTTTCAAAGATGGCAAAGACGTAACTGCAGAGTAGATGCAAACCCAGCCCTGCAGCGTTGGTCTAGGCTGCACTCCGTGCACCTTTAGTTACAGCGCCTCACACAACTTCCTCCAGGCACACCACCACGTAAGCTCCCCCACAGCTCCCCAGCATGTCAAGGTGAGGACTGTGTAGTGTGGGTTAGGTGGAAAGGGGGTATCGTGTGTGCGTGTGTGAGCACGTGTGTGAGCGTGTGTGTGCGTGTGCGTGTGGTGGGGGGAGAGAGAGAAGTGTGTTCTCATGCTCTGCCTCTGCCCCTCTCCCCTTCCTCCTTTTTTATTTTGTTTTGAAGAGAAATTTGCAGATGCTCAGTGCAGGCTGTAGGTAGGGTGTGCAGGTGGCTTCTGTTCACCAAGCCCCTCACTGCTACCTTGTGTTTGTTGCAGTAATGTGCCTAGTGTCGGGAGCCTCGCAGACCCAGACTATCTGAACACACCACAGATGAACACGCCTGTGACGCTCAACAGCGCTGCCCCTGCCAGCAACAGTGGAGCCGGAGTCCTCCCATCTCCAGCTACCCCTAGATTCTCTGTCCCCACACCACGAACCCCCAGGACTCCCAGAACTCCCAGAGGTGGGGGCACTGCTAGTGGCCAAGGGTCTGTGAAATATGACAGTACCGATCAGGGGTCACCAGCTTCCACCCCCTCTACCACGAGGCCCCTTAACTCTGTGGAGCCTGCCACCATGCAGCCAATTCCTGAGGCCCACAGTCTCTATGTCACCCTCATTCTGTCAGACTCCGTGATGAATGTCTTCAAGGACAGGAACTTTGACAGCTGTTGCATTTGCGCCTGCAACATGAACATCAAAGGGGCAGATGTCGGGCTGTACATCCCCGATTCCTCCAAGGAGGACCAGTACCGCTGCACCTGTGGGTTTAGTGCGATTGTGAACCGGAAACTTGGTTACAACTCGGGGCTCTTCCTCGAAGATGAACTGGATATTTTTGGGAAGAATTCTGACATTGGCCAAGCTGCAGAGAGACGCCTGATGATGTGCCAGTCCTCCTGCCAGTCCACCTTGCTTCCTCAGGTGGAAGGTGCCCGGAAAGCCCCCGAGCCTCCCGTAAGCCTCCTCCTCCTCCTCCAGAATCAGCACACGCAGCCCTTCGCTTCTCTCAGCTTCCTGGATTCCATCTCCTCCAATAGTCGCCATGCACTTCCCTGTGTGAGCTGGACTTATGATCGGGTGCAGGCAGACAATAACGATTACTGGACAGAGTGCTTCAACGCATTGGAACAGGGACGGCAGTATGTGGATAATCCCACAGGTGGGAAAGTGGACGAGGCTCTGGTGAGAAGTGCCACCGTACACTGTTGGCCTCACAGCAACGGTAGGTGGGAGTGCAGACTTCTATCAGAAGATATCTCGCTGCACATGATAACGGAAGGACCTGAAGTGAGGGCTGGACTGTGTCCCCCTCCTTGGGGGAGCGGGGGGCTGCCTTCTGCAGAGGCCTTTGGAGACAAGTAATGGCCTCTTGAGACTTTGCCATTCCATTATACCACAAACAGGTGGTGCATGCTGGCAGCTTGTGGCCAGATGTGTAAAACTGACGGTCAGTGTTCCTGCCTCTAGGTATCCAGTCATCCTACGGTATACAGTTGCCATGGTACCCAGTCATCCTACGGTATACAGTTGCCATGGTACCCAGTCATCCTACGGTATACAGTTGCCATGGTATCTCTTCCTGAAATTGGCCACACATGTCCCGAGTACTTTCGCCTTCTGGCTTCTCAGTGTGCTGCGTACCAGTGACCACATATGATTTTGCTGTGGTTACAAGGGCACATCCCAGGGGCTTGTGCTATTTAAAATTGCCAACTGGCCCATGGGCTAGCTGAGTAGTAGAGCTCGTGGTTTGCGTGTGTGAGGCCCACGGTTCAGTGCCTAGCACTATGGGGAGAAGGGGAGCCTTCCTCCAGTTGACAAGTTGTTTGGAGTCGGGCTTTACAGAGGCTGAGTAGGCAGCTGCCCTGCTGCTCTGGGATACACCCAGGCCTGAACAGTGACCCAGGCGGAAGGAGGGCATCCCCTTCCTAGACTCTATAATCTGTTGGGAGAGTGACTCCTGCATATTAAGTAAGCACACAGGAAGCCTATGGGAGCAAATGGTAAGTGGTAGAAACCTGAGGCAGAGGACTCCCCGTGTGGGAAGGTCAGGGCTGTCCCTGAGCAGGGAGCAGCAATTACACTAAGGTTTCACAGTGGCACTGAGCTCTGTGATGCTCATGTCCCACAGGGAACTGAAAGGGCTGAGAAATAAGGGCCATCATGGGGAGGAGGCTTCATCCAAAGAGCAGGAAAGGTAATCAGTCATGGAAGGTGTTTTTAAAGCAATAGTGACTTCACGCTTGTGAAGGTAAACGGGGGACAGACAGAAGTCTACGTTCCAACCAGAGTGTAGGGTGAGGGAGGGGAAGTACCGAAGGCAGGTCTGGGGACTGCAAACAGAAACCAGTGGGCTGGGGCTGGACAGGTAGCTCAGTGGTTAGGAGCCTGTACTCGTGCATGCAGGGGCAAGGGCAGGGGAAGCTCGGAATTTCAGGCCACCCTGGTCTACGTAACAAGTTCCAGGCTAGCCAGGGCTGTATGGTGAGACCCTCCTGTGGGAAGTGGGGGTAGCACCTGTACTCCCAAGTAAAGAACCCGAGTTCAGTCCCCAGCATCCACATCAGAGTACCCACAACGGCCTGTAACTATAGCCCCAGGAGATTTGATGTTGTAATCTGCCCTCTGTGGGCACCTACACTCCTGTGCTGGCACCTACATGCAGGCACACATGCATACATGTGATAAAACATTTTTTATTTAGATTTAGGTGTATGAGTGTTTTGCCCGCATGTGTACTGTGCACCATGTGCATGCCTGGTCCCCACAGAGGTCGGCAGAGGTCAGAGGACCCCTGGAGCTGTAACTACAGATAGTTGTGAGCCACTGTGTTGGTGCTGGTACTTGAACCCCAGTCCTCTGCGAGAACAAGTGCTCTTGACTGCCGAGCCATCTCTCCAGCCCCAATTTACGATATTTTAATAAAAGAAATAGTTACATAACGAAGAGAAAATAACTAATAGCTTGCTTTAGGGTGGGAAGGAGTAGCCATCTAGAGAGCAGTACAGGGCCTCTCTCTCTATAGAGCATTCAGTGCTTCCCTAGGATGTTTACAGGGCTTCCCTAGGATGTTTACAGGGCCTCCCTAGGATGTTTACAGGGCCTCCCTAGGATGTGTACAGGGCCTCCCTAGGATGTGTAC
>JADRCH010000204.1:1854239-1897184 GCA_019843965.1 Rhynchomys soricoides | reverse complement strand
GTGCGCTGTATGACTGTGTGTGACCATCCGTGTGCGCTGTATGACTGGGTGTGAACATCCGTGTGCACTGTATGACTGTGTGTGAACATCCGTGTGCACTGTATGACTGTGTGTGAACATCCGTGTGCACTGTATGACTGTGTGTGACCATCCGTGTGCACTGTATGACTGTGTGTGAACATCCGTGTGCACTGTTTGACTGTGTGTGAACATCCGTGTGCACTGTATGACTGTGGATGTGTGTCCGTTGTGCGTTGTCAAACTGTGGGCATATGTACAGCTAAAGGGTCCAGTTCTTAGTGACATCAGAAAAGGAGACTTGTTTGGAGCGATTTCCTATAAGCCAAATAGAGAATTGACAAGTTGTTTTGTGTGCACTCAGCCATTTGTGTAGGAGTTTATATTCATATCTGGTAGCAGTATTCCAGGTGTCCAGAGAACACTGCCTGTGTCACTCAGGTCATCTTTTTTTTCCTTCAGCACCTTATTTAGCCACTCTGCAACTCGACAGTGGCCTGCTGATGCCACCCAAGCACCAGAGCCCATCAGCAGAAGCACAGGGACAAGGCACGCCTGGGAATGCTGGGTCTTTACCTTCAAATCCAGGCTCTGGAGCACCTTCAGCGGGCAGTGCATTCAACCCCGGCACCTCCGGCAGCTCTGCAAATCCTGCAGCAAGTAGTTCATCTGCCTCCTCTGGGCCACCGGGCTCCTCAGCTGCCTCTGCTCCAGGCATCACTCAGATGAACACTACCTCTTCTTCAGGATTCGGTGGTGGTGTTGGAGGGCAGAACCCCAGTGCTGGGGGCAGCTCCACAGACCGAACCCCCGGCAATGTGGCTTGTGGAGACACTGATCCTGGCCAGAGCTGCGCCCAGCCCTCACAGGATGGACAAGACAGGTGTGTTTGTGTCTCACAACCAAATGGGCCTTCTGCTTGGTCACACAGTGGGGCTTGGTCACACAGTGGGGCTTCTGCTTGGTCACACCCCTTTACTCCACCTCACACGATCTTTCTGTACACTGAGAATCCAGCTGAATGCATCTTCTATCCTTGCTAATAAGAGGTGACAAGTGTTGCCCTGAGGGCACATTAAGAGATGGAACCAGTAATGAGCACGCTTGTTACTGAGTTCATTGAGTAGTAGTGTTAGAAAACCTCTGTGTACACTGTTAACTCAGAGAACAAAGGGATCTGAGAAAATGCCCATTTCAGACTAACATGGATTCAAGTTACCTGTTCTAACACACTCGGACCAGACACGTTTTCAGAGTTTGGAATTTGGGGATATTTGCATAGGCTCTACTAACCAGCATCCTTTGCCTGAAAATTTGAAACCCAAGACCCTGAACTTGTGGGTATCATATAGCAACTTTTGGCTTTTTTGTCCACTGTCTTTTTCCTATCTGGTCTTTGAAATGTTGACAGGTCTCACTGTGGTACTGAGGTGCATTGGATCGTTGCCTGGGGACTCTGTGGGCTCTGTGATTGATTTGTTTGATAGAGTTTATCTTTGCTATCAGATCCTCACACCTGACTCTCTCTCCAGTGTTACAGAGAGGGAGAGAATAGGAATCCCCACGGAGCCTGACTCTGCAGACAGCCATGCCTACCCTCCAGCCGTCGTCATTTACATGGTGGACCCCTTCACCTACACTGCAGAGGAGGACTCCAGCTCTGGAAACTTCTGGCTGTTGAGCTTGATGCGCTGCTACACGGAGATGCTGGATCACTTACCCGAGCACATGAGAAGCTCGTTCATTCTCCAGGTTTCTGTCCATAACTTGCTCTTCATGATGCGTTATGCTTCTGTGAGACAAGGTTCTGAATCCTTTGAGTTGCAGATCCCTGAGCCTGGAGAGAGCAGTGCTCCTTCAGGGCTCCATGGTTAGATTCAGCCCTCTCTCCATCCTAGAGTGTTCCTGCGCTTGTCTCATTACAAGGGCGGGGTTCTCTTTTTCTAGTTAACATGGGAACATCTTTTCCTGGGCCGCTTGTCATAAGAAGACTGTTGTCCTAAGACAGGTCTCACTGTGGTACTGAAGCTGGCCTCCAGCTTCTGATGGCCCAAGGTCTGCAGTGCTGAGACTGGGTCTGTCCAGGTAGCACAGCGGACGTTCTGTGTCGGCCATGCTCACATAGGTCTACACCTGGTGTGTACTCACTTTCCCCACTGGTGTAAGCGAAGCCTAGCAAGCATGCTGGTGCACTGCTCTTCATTCTTAGTCCCTTTAAAAGTAGTTTCTCAAATGTAGACACTGAAATGTCATTTTCCAAAACGCTTGCTCTTGTTTCCTGAGCAAGGAGTGAGCCCGCCTATTTCCCTGCACTTTTACTAGATTTAAAATGAAGTGATTGTTAACTTTTTTGTACAGTGGAGACAGCTCATCATCGCTTTATTGAAAGCAGTCCTATAGAGTAAGGGACTGAAGTTAGAGTGGACAGAAGAGACTGACGGTCTGACTTGTATTAAGATCTAAGTCCACCCGATTAGATGCTCCTGCAGCATGCTCTGTCACCTGTTGTACAAATGGGCTCACACCAAGATGCAAGCTTTAAATGAGGGCTGTGGGACAGGATGGTCTTCAGGGCACTGACCTACCTATACTGTCCTTCTCAAATGGACATTGGAGGTACAGCTTTCATGTCGTTGGGAAGAACTGGGGTACAATCACATTTGACGGTTATGTTATAGAGGAAGGTCCCTTCTTCCCACCCTAGCCATAAGCCCATGCCCTCTGGTTTGCCAGCTGTCTGGTTTGTGGGGGTTTGAACCGACTGTTGCTTGTGTCTTGTAGATTGTGCCTTGCCAGTACATGCTGCAGACAATGAAGGATGAACATGTTTTCTATATTCAATACTTGAAGTCCATGGCATTTTCAGTGTACTGCCAGTGCAGGCGGCCTCTGCCTACACAGATCCACATTAAATCCCTCACAGGCTTTGGGCCTGCAGCCAGCATTGAGATGACCCTCAAGAACCCGGAGGTGAGTTTCTGAGCAGTAATCGGTAAAGAAAGCCATCTTCTGCTGCAGTGCAAACCAGGGCACCTCTCCTGCCTCTCAGCCTAGAGCCATGGCTCTGTACCTTGCCAAGCCCTCAAGTGTGCTGCCTGCAACTCCAGACCCTCCCGAGGCTGAGCGGAATGGATCTCATTGTGGCTTCAGTTTCTGTTCTCCTAGAGTCTGTTGACATTCAGTCAGCTTTTCTCTTACTTTCTAATAGAGTAGTTTCTTTCAATCAGACATTGATGGCTTATACTATTGACTAGACAGGTGTTTTAATCAACTAAGCCCCGGGGCCCCACAGTTCATTCATTTAAATAATACTTTTGCTGTCTGTGTCCTTATTGTGTGTTTTGTCTTGGAGAGAGGGTGGTGGGAACAGCCTATTGTCATTGCTCCCTGTTTTCCTCCCTCGGTGTTGCTCTGGGTTTGATTGTAAGTGCCATCTTGGTTGGCCTTGTGTTGATAATGAACTTAATTTTTGTTTCAGCGGCCCAGCCCAATCCAGCTTTATTCCCCTCCCTTTATATTGGCCCCAATCAAAGACAAGCAGACCGAGCCGGGAGAGACCTTTGGTGAGGCGAGCCAGAAATACAATGTGCTCTTTGTGGGCTATTGTCTGTCTCATGACCAGCGCTGGCTCTTGGCATCCTGCACTGACCTGCATGGAGAGTTACTGGAGACCTGCGTTGTAAACATTGCTTTACCAAGCAGGTGAGACCCCTTGCTGATTGTGTCAGCTTATGTTAACTCTGGGCTTCGAAACGTGTGCCCTGCTGAGTGACAACTGACTTGTGTAGGACCCTTCCTGTTCCTCTCTCTGTCAGGTCACGGAAGAGTAAAGTGTCTGCACGTAAGATTGGGCTGCAGAAGCTATGGGAATGGTGCCTAGGGATTGTCCAGATGACATCTCTGCCCTGGAGAGTCGTCATTGGCCGCTTGGGGCGTCTTGGCCACGGGGAGCTGAAAGGTGAGCAGGTGCAGGGGCAAAGGAGACTGAGCTGACGACCAGAGCTGAGCAAAGCAAGGACCCAAAAGTTGCCCTGAAGGTCAAAACTTATGACCATGACTGTCATATATACGAAGGGACAAACCAGAAGTTTAAAAACTGTAGTTCACCCCTCCGCAGTCACTTACACAAATAATATTTTAAATGGAAAACATGTGTCATTAGTATAAAGTGATAGTAATATTGTATAACATTACATATTAAGGCAGTAAAAAGGAAGTTAGGATCAAGACAACGTCTATCAGAGATTGCCAGTGATTGTTCAGGGCTGGAGAGACGGCTCCGTGTAAAATGCTGGCTGTCTGAGTGTGAGGGGCTGGGTTGGATCTGCAGCAGGTTCCCTGAGGTCTCCAATACCCAGCATATGGGTGCAGCACGTCTAGGAGACACCTCACAGCAGACTCCCTGGTCCTCTGGCTCCTGCAGTCTTCCCACCCACCTTCCCTCCCTGAGCCTTAGGTGCAGGAATCACCATGTAGGTTACCATATCACCAACATGGCTGCCTGGACACAGGCTGAGCAGTAGACACGCTAACATCCATGGGCAAAGCCCAGGGGCCTCAGCCGTGCACAGGACCACGGGCAGCTAAGGGGTAAGAGTGCAGCAATTGACTGTCCACTACCAGACGATCAACCCAGAAGGCACATGCTTGAGTAACACACACGTAACATAACATACAGACCAAGCACATCAGATTTAGTATTACATATGCACAGATGCATGGAGCGCTAGTGGAGAAAGAGACCATGAATCTGAAAGAGCGCGCGGAGGCATATATGGATGGATTTGGAGGGTAGGGCAGAGAAGGGGAATGAGGAAATTATTATAATCTCAATAAAAGACTTAGAGAGAGAGAAGATGGACAGTGTCCTTGCCTGAGCCCGAGAGCTCAGTTTCCCCTCGAAAAGCAGTTGGTAGGGTTGCACTTCCTATTTCTTTCAGGGTGGACTCAGAACAAGCATAAGAACTACAGGAATGGCCTTGTCTGTGTGACTGACACAAACGTCAGACTGTAGTCCAGGCCAGCCCTGTGGTAGAGTGAGTGCACTGTTAGACTGCAGGAAGGCCGAGCCGGGTTCTGTGGAATCCCTGGAATTAAACCATAGAGCGAGGCAGAGCCCACATGCAGGCTGCTGCCTGCTGGGCAGATGTGTACTGGAATTTCAGACTCAGAGCCGAGTGCATACACACTGCAGTGTATATGTTCTAGCCACACTTGATGTTGTGGACTGGGAGAAAATGGGAACTTCTTATGCTTTAAACAGCATCACACTTAAATAATGAGTCTTGTACCAGTAGCCTAAAGGTTAATACACCGGGATTCCTCCTATCATTTCTGTCAGATTGGCTCTCTTCCTCCCTACTGTGCTTTTTAGTCAGTCTTCTCTCTGAAAGGCTTTCAGCCATTCATTGGGAAGGTGGGGATGGTAGAAAAGAAGCGGGCTGAGCGTGCTGTCTGGCACCTGGCTCTTTAGAAAGAGACTAAGGCCCCTCCCTGGAAGATTTAGGAAGGGCTATCCTCTCCTTCCTTGGAAGATTTAGGAAGGGCTATCCTCTCCTTCCTTGCCCTTAAGGGAAGGGCCTGAGTGTGGTCGGAGGAGCCCTACCGACAACGGAGGCACATACTCCTGTCCCAGCGGACCTGCGGCTCCTCTTGGAGCCAGGGTCTAAGTGAGGTCATGCAGAAGCCCCAGCTTCTAGGTAGCCCTCATGTCTACTGGTTAGCTGCCAGTGCTTGCCCAGAAGAGCTCGGCCTTGTTGCTGCACTGTGATGCTCACAGCTGTTTAAAGATTCTCTCTTCCTGTCCTCAGCCATTTCCTCCCTCCCATTCCACAGTGACTACCTTTAGGAATGTAAAGCACACTGCCCTGTCCTCCCCCTGGGAAGAAGAGCTGTGTGATTGTAGAAAAGCCTGTGGCTGAGTACCATGCGACATCAGAGGACAAGCGTATACCAGGACTTAGTGCTTTGACAGGGGCCATTGTCACAGAGACCCATCAACAGTGCTTAGACACAGTGCTTCTGCTTAGGGACAGTGAACAGTTGTCAGAGGGAAGTGAAATATCAGACCCTAGGGAAAAATGGCTAGCCCAGGCTAGCCCAGCTGACAGAGCCCTTAGCACTGAAAGGATTTTAGAACCTGGATCTGCCAGGGTCTGTTGCAGGCTCTCAGAGGGTTCTCTAGGTGGCATTCCAGCCTGCAGAAGAGCAGGCTTTTGTTTCTGTGTTACCACAATGAGAGAGAAGCTATGTAACAAAGGGGGGGAGGGGGCTAAACAGAAAAGAAAGCTTCCTCCCTTTAGGACGGGCTCACAACAGGTACGTCTCCAAGCAAAACTGACAGATGTGTGGAACGCCATGTAAACTTGTAAACACTGTTGTTTGTGATGTCTGACTTTAGATTGGAGTATCCTCCTTGGAGAATGTTCACTGCAGACAATCAGCAAACAGCTCAAGGATGTATGCCGCATGTGTGGGATCTCTGCTGCAGACTCTCCTTCTATCCTTAGTGCCTGCCTGGTTGCCATGGAGCCCCAGGGGTCCTTTGTAGTGATGCCAGGTAAATTGTCTCTTGTCTGTTACATTAATTAGGAATTTTATCAGTCCGGTACATTCAAACTTAAATCCATGGATAAACGTAGAATGTAAGTATTGTGTTTCTAAGAGAGGCTTGTGTTTTGACCTAGAAAATGAGACCACCTGGTATCTTCCTAGGGGAGGATTTAGCTATCTTTGTTGACCACAGCTTGGGAGAAAGATGAAGTCGGGTGTGAGTGAAAGCTAGTAAAGTCGTAGCTGGTGTGTGTATCTAACCCTAGTCTCTTCTTGTCTTAGGACTCACCCTCCAGAAAGCCTCTAGAGGCCAGTGTGGCACCCGGGGAGTCTCTCTGGTATTGTTGAGGATGAAGAGTGGAGCAAAGAAAAGAACATTTAGCATAGGGCCAGACATGAGCTCCGGTGACTGTGGGAACCTCAGTTGGCTTCAGCAGCTTTCTAACTGCTCTGCTTTGTAGAAAGATGTAACATCTGAGCACCACTAAGCTGCTCTACTCTTAGGATCTGTTTCCCATTGCAGATACAGTGTGGTTTTCAACCCTATTTATTCCCTTCCTGTGTGAAGTCAGGAGAGTGTCTGAGGACAGTCTTCAGAGCAGGACAGTGGCTGGACTGTCTGCTTCTTAGACCTCAGGTCACCTTGGTTGCCAGCAGAAGCTGCGGCAGTTTACATGTCTTTTAGATGTGTCTGCCCTCATTTATAAAGTAGAGACACTTGCTGCTACCTCAGGGTGGGTGTGCTGAGCCAGTGAGGTTCGTGCATGGAGCTGAGTACAGGCCAGCGTCTGGCAAGCACCATGTAGGGCTAAGTAGAGCATTGGCTGCTGTCATTCAGAATGGTGCGTTTATAAATCATGACCACAAATGGAAAGTATGCAGGAGGTCAGCGTTAGGGCTCTAGTTCACTTAGTGGGTAGGTCATTTACAGATGTGTGCTCACTCCGTCCAGGTTTATCTCCACATTTGCAGTGTGAGGCGAGGGTCAGGCTAAGTCACTGATGGTCTCAGTCAAGTTCTTTAAAGACATTTAAGCAGCTGGGCCTGGCCTTACCTGTCTGCCCCTTGAGGTGTATATATCGCGTGACACCTCACTCCGGGCTGTCAGTCTGCAGAAGCATCCTGACACAGCTCTGCTTTTTTAGATGCTGTCACAATGGGCTCTGTGTTTGGCCGAAGCACGGCATTGAACATGCAGTCGTCCCAGCTGAACACACCTCAGGATGCCTCCTGCACCCACATCTTGGTGTTCCCGACGTCATCAACCATCCAGGTGGCTCCAGCTAACTACCCCAATGAAGATGGGTTTAGCCCCAACAATGGTGAGTGGAAGGCACAGTAGGAATAGGAGGCAGAGCGGAGTGTGGGGTGGTGGCTGTGTGTGTCTTGTCAGTGTCACCGTGTTCATGCTTTTGTGCCTCTGACAATCCCTCAGAAAGGGTTTGTTTGGCCCCTGGTTTCAGACTACAGCAAAGAAGCTGTGGTGGTGCTCAGCAGCCCACGAGGCTTCAGGGAGCAGGGCGCCCGGGGTGCTCATTCTCCTCCCCACTTTCTGCATCTTGGCTTCCGCCCACAGCTGGCTGCCTGCATGCAGGGTAGAGCTCCGGTAGTAAGCATTTACTAACGCTCACTAGAAACACACCAGGCTGCTCCAAGCTCTCTGCTGCTTACTAACACGGTTGACAGTTCACCACCAAGACCAGAGGACATGGGCGATTAACTAAGCTCACTGTCCATTAGAGACAGAACAGCGGCTGTCTGCTGACGTCCTCCACCCGCTCTCCGTTCCTCCAGTGCGCTGCTGTGCTGACTTCAGTGTGGAGGGCATGGCCATGAGAAGCTGTTGCCTCCTGGCTCACCCTGGGACGCAGTTTGCTGGAGAGCCGCTCCGTATCTGATTAGTCTTAGTGGAGTTGTTTAAACCCTTGGTAGGACTGCAGAGTCATAGCCCATGAAGTGCCCTGTTTTGTGCTCTGTTTGTGCTGTTGTTGAACTTTTAACATCTACCAGTCTTCATGCCTACCACGTGGGGAGAGGAAACGATCCCAGAATGTGCCTGTGACATGGCCTCACTGCAGTCCCAGTCATGTGGGGACAGACGGGCTCATGGCAGCTGTCCATGCTAACTGGGGTTGTGATAGTTTTACCTGCATGTTTTTTCTTTCCAAATTTCCTGTGAGCCCGCCCTTCTTCTGCAGTGTGAAGGGAGAGCGTCTCCCAGCGAACACTGCTTTGATTTGCTATGGGATGGGCTTCTCCCATGGCAGGCAGGCCAGGCTTCTCCCTGTTCCCTGACATCAGCCTTCCAGCCCCGCAGGTACTGATCATGTACCTCACTGGGCTGGCCTGCTTACTGCTGGGCGCTGCCATCATTGACCTTGCAACAGATGAGCAGCCTTTCTCCTTCTTAGCTGTCTTCGGAGGCTGAAAGGAATCAGGCAGGGGCTTTCTTCCATGGCTGTGAATTCTCCACTGGTTTTACTTGGTTAGGTCACTGGAAAGAAAAACAGTGACAGTTTGTAGCACTTGCATACAGTAGGCACCTGTTAGGTGCCCATAGTTTGTAGCACTTGTGCACAGTAGGCACCTGTTAGGTACCCACAGCATGCCTATGGCGGTTGAAGATGAACAGCACATGGGATGGTAACATGGGCATGGTTACTTTTTAACTTTGCTGTGTTTGCCTCTAGATGACATGTTTGTAGACCTTCCGTTCCCAGACGACATGGACAATGACATTGGCATCCTCATGACGGGGAACCTCCACCCCTCTCCCAATTCCTCTCCGGTCCCCTCCCCGGGCTCTCCCTCTGGAATCGGTGTGGGCTCTCACTTCCAGCACAGTCGGGTAAGGACTGTTAGAACCACAGCCCTCAGGAAAACCGCCCTCCCCACCAGCCGTGTTTGACTGCGTGCAACTCTGTCCCTAGAGTCTAGGTCTCAGGCCCAGCTCTCCGACCTATCTTGGAGAGCAGGGATTTGGAAAGAAACATTCAGGCGATCCTAGTGCTCCCTTCATTAGGAAGTTAGTCCTCCTGTCTGCAGGCTTTTGGATGTACCCCTGCCAGCTGCATTGTTGGTGTTGGAGGCTGAGACGCCGCAGGCCCATGCTCTCCATCCTGGCCACCCCAGATGGTTTGAAGGCTTTTTTTCCTTCACTAAAATGCTAAGACATTTTTTCCTTAGTCTTTTTCTTAGACATTTTCCCAGATGGTGACTTTTAAATGAGAGGCAGTAGGAAAGACCTGTGGCTCATGTGTGCAGTGCCTTGAGTTGTCCCTGCAGCATGTGACTGGTCTGTGGCCTGTGTTCACACACTTTCTCATGGACAGTGCTGGTCATGTTAGCAGCCTGCAGGGGCATCAAGAGCCACCCAGTGCACGGGCCAGTGAAGGACCCGAGTTCAGTGCCAGCTCCATCTTTAAATACCTTGGATTAATGGAAGGTTTAAAGGTCAAAGGCTGCCTCATAGCTCTGTCAGCTTCGTCCCAGCCAATGACTCAGGCCTCACAGCTATATTGTACCTGTGATTGAGGTTCTGCAAAGGGATTAAGTCATTAAGAAGTTGCTGTGTGGTAGCTCATCCTGAGCAAGTGCAAGGAACCCCCCTCCCCCCATGCACTGACTGACTTGTAGAGGGGACCGTGCTGCCAGCACTGCTGACACTTAGGGTGATGAGGAGAAGGAAGGGTTATAATGGAGTCACTTTAGTCATGGAGCAGATGACGGGACAAGGGCCAGCAGAGCCCTCGTCACTGCCTGCCTCATGCTCCTTCTGTGAGGAAGAGATGATAAATGTCTGTGATTACTTTCCAGCTACTGGCCAGGGGGTGACAGGGTATTTGTTCCCTGAAGGTTATTTTGACAGAAACTGAAAAGTCAGATTTTATGCTAGCAGTTTGAATGAGTATTCCTGTGACTCAGTGCATCACAGCTTGCGGTGACCCCATCATGTGCTTGCTATTGCAGTTCACTGTAGCATTCCTAAAGTCTTACCTGTTGATGGTTGCCATCTTTTGGCTCAAGGTGCATGCATTTTCTTCCTTTCTTGGGCCTGAGTGCTTGAGTTTAAACACCTCTGTTCTGAAACTAGTCAGGTGGCCTTTTTTAGTCCTGAGCCCCTCAGCCTGGTGGCTCCAAGAGACTTTTAGCATTTTCTCTTTCTGACTGTTTATCCCTAGTTAAGTCATTACACAGGACCATGTGGTCAAGGCGGCAGCAAAGGCTTTCTCTTTGTTTTACAGGTGGCCTCAGGTGGGCTGGCCTTAAAGTCTGATTCTCCTTCCTTAACCTCTTTACCTCTTGAGTGTGAGGATTATGTGCACAGACATGTGTGTGCATGGTCCACTGTGTCCTGACTTCACTTTTTCTCTTCAGCCAAAATAATTTTATTTTATTTTCTCTGTCCAGAATCAGAGTTGATAGGATTTGATGTAGTAAATTAATAAGGATTATTTTCTTTCTCTAAATAGGAGGCATTAAAAACAAACTGATGGCTTACTGTTGGTTGTACTAAAGGCACCTTTTAAATTCTCAATAGCCACTGATAGGTGGGGGTGCAGACAGGCACACTCACAGCACACGCACTACACACTCACTCACAGGGCACACTCAAAGCATGTGCACAGGGTGGCACGAGCATTGCTTCCTGCAGACTCTGGGGTGTGGTGCTCAGTTCTAATCCTGGGGAGGTGATGATGGAGAGCAGCAGGTACACTCCAGGGGTCCTGGATGCACCTGAGGATGCTGGGGTCTTCCATCTCAGGATGCAGTGACATAAAGCCCCAGAACAGGTGACTTGTGCTTCTAGGACCAATGTATCCATTTTGCCAAAACCTTAGGCTGTTCCATAGTGTTTGTCAGATGCATGACTTCACTGCAGAGACTTGTATATCCCAGGTCACATTTCTCAGTCACTAGGGGTTTTGGTGGGAGGTGCTACAGGCAGGGGACTTGTCTCTAGTTTGCATAGTGAAGATGAAAGCTACAGTTAGTTCCTGCGATGCTTATTGTGCTTGTTTTTCAGAGCCAAGGAGAACGGCTCCTGTCTCGGGAGGCTCCGGAGGAGCTCAAGCAGCAGCCCCTGGCCCTGGGGTATTTTGTATCAACTGCCAAAGCGGACAACCTCCCCCAGTGGTTTTGGTCATCATGTCCCCAGGCCCGGAACCAGTGCCCACTCTTCCTGAAGGTTGGCTTGATGCGCTCTGGAGTTTAAGAGAAATCATTGGCTCATGTTTTCATTTGGTTGGAGCTAGAAATCTCTTAGCTGCCACTGTCTCTTTCTATTCCCTTCTCGCTTGTCACTTATAGTCTGAGGAGGTTTTAGTTACAGGAGAGTGGAGTTCAGAAGAGGGACCCAAATTTACTGTCAAAAAGTGAGTCCACATTAACCTTGGGAGGCCATCAGGGTCCTGATGTAAGTGTGGGAGCCACACGTGCCTCAACCTGACTGTATCCCAGTCAGTACTGATGGCTGCCAGTAAGCTACAGCACAGTCCCGCCTGGCTGCATACTGGCATCATCCTCCAGAGCCCAGCTCATTCAAGCCTCTCACATCTATGTGTTTTCCTCCTTGTGCTTCTATCGATCTGATCTTAAGGCTGTAAAACAAGGCCCACACGTGCAGAGTGCAAAGGAGATGGGATCCCTCTCACTGGAAGGTTGGCAGAGACACGGGTTTGAGAGTGTACCGTGGTGGGGAGCCATGGGGAGAAGGACTCTTGGTGAGGGAGTAGACTAAGTGATAACAGCCTAAGCTTCCTCCTGTGGCGCAGCATAACCACCTCCAGCCAGGGGTGGATGTTGGCAGACATGAGAAATGATGGGTGTGCTTCGTGCATGCCCATGCCTGGGGCGCATGCTTGGCTAGGAAGGGGGCTGAGGTGGGAGGTCACATGACTGCTGAGTCAGCAACACTGACACGTGCAAGACACAAGGGAAGGCTGCGCCGTCCTGGGAGGAAGGGCTGGGCCAGCTCTGTAGCACTTCATGTGGGTCTCAGTGAGCATGAGCTGTGACGGGCTCCTGTGTGCCGTGGGGGTGGCATGGACTCACCTGTGGGAAATACTCAGTGTGTAGCTGGGAACATCAGTCAGTCAGCAAAGGAGATTCCCCAGGACTGGTAGGGTTGTATCCAAACCAGAGGTGACAAACAAGAGGTCGTGTGTCACTCTGTGCTCAGAAATGCCAGGTACGGGCGGTCACAGAAGATGGTGACTGAGCATGAAGGAAATGACTGTCCCCTTCACAGAGGTTAGTCTCTTTCGCCCTGTTTGTTGCATTGGAACAGCAGACAGTCAGGGCCTTCTGCTGTCCTCTGAGTGACATGCCCCACCTTTGTGTGGAATGCTCTCGCCTGCCCACCCTGGAGGTGCACCTGTAATTGAGCCTCTGGCTCAAACAGTGGGATTCTGAGGAGTCTGAAGGGTAGAGGGGTTGAGAAGCCCCGCAGTAGGAAGCAGCCACATACAGACTGCAGAGCCTTGACCCTCCTCCGTCCTCTCCAGCCCTCACGCTTGGCCCATAACTGGAGGAAGGAAGAGAACGTGTGCAGATCATCAGTGGAGCTTGACCGTAGCCTGTTAGTTGATACAAAGGAATCACATATTTTTAGTGTGTATGACACTGTTCGTAAGGGTTCTCCTCTGTAAGTGTTACCTCCTAAACTTACAAGGGAAATGATACAGTATTTGGTTTGTTTTAAAATAGTCCAAAGGTTAAAATAATGAAAACAGAGTGACACAGTGGGCCACTGTCCCAGCTTTGGTGGCAGGGAACACAGAGTTAAGTAGGAAGGACTGTTTTGTGTGTTTGACTGTCATGTTAAAGAAGCAAGATGTACTGATGACATGGGGCAGTGGGTCAGGGACCCCGTAGTCCCAGGATGCACCTGGTGGAAGGGGATCACTGTAGCAGACTGTCTTCTGACCCTCAGACTGCTGTTGAGTGCTCACACGCCAACGACCTTTATTTTTCCCTAAGAAGCGAAATGAAGTGGGTTAGACCAGAAAGAGAGGCCCCTGAAACTGCCGTTGAGCTTAACTCTAGGACATGGTACTGTGTCCCAGGAGATGACTGAGCGGTTGGACTTGGGCACACTGCAGCCTGGCTCTGCACAGCTGAGCTGAGGCCTCGTTCATTCTTCATGGCACCTGGGAACGAAAGATCTTTGTTCTTTCCCCAGGCTTCACTCCATCACCACATCTCTGTAGCACAGACGGATGAGCTCCTCCCTGCCAGGAATTCTCAGCGGGCTCCACACCCTCTGGACTCCAAGACTACATCTGATGTTCTAAGGTAGTTTCTGGTTGAGGCACCGCCACTGTCCTTTGTAAAGTGATGCTCCTTCCTCCTTGCCACCTTTGGTGTGTTAGTACAGGGTGGTGCTCACAGACACTGCTGCTTGTGCAGAGCAGCGGTGTCCAGTCCTCCCTACTTGTGCTGGGACATGCAGTGTGTGCAATTAGTTCACTGCAAAGTAAGTGCAGGGACACTCAGCCTGTGCACTCAGTTCACTACACTACACAGTAAGTGCAGGGACACTCAGCCTGTGCACTCAGTTCACTACACTACACAGTAAGTGCAGGGACACTCAGCCTGTGCACTCAGTTCACTACACTACACAGTTAGTGCAGGGACACTCAGCCTGTGCTCTCAGTTCACTATACTACACAGTAAGTGCAGGGACATTCATTTCCTATTCCAAAGAGGTGATGCAAGTGTCAAGCCTGGGCAGAAGGACAGTTAGAAAACAGTGCCTGGGAACTGTTCCACATTGAAAACACATTTTAACCTTCCCTGCCATGGACAGGTACCTGCGATTGACTAGAACATAAATTCTGTGTTGTGAAATGCATCTCAAAAGCATGGATTCGCTTTCACTTTTTTCAGCAGGGCATAAAATTTTGTCCTCTGGGTCTGGTATAATGGTGCACGCCTGTAATCCCAGAACTTGAAAGAGAAGGCAAAAAGAACCAGGAGTTCAAAGTCATCCTTAGCTACTTACTGAGTTCAAGCCCAGAGTCCAGCCTGAGCTCAGGAGATGCTGTCTGTGGATGAGCATGTGTGTGCATGTAGATGTGCATGTGTGTGCATGTGGATGCACATGCCAGAGGTCAGTCAGTGTCTTCCTCAACCGCTCTCCATCCACCCTATTTTCTGAGACAGGCTCTCTCACCGAGCCTGGCGCTCAGCAGCTGGGTGGGCCTGTTGGCCAGTGAGCGCCTGGGATGGCCCTGTGTCCCCCTCCTCTCACCTTCGCCCACACTGCTATTGGATGTAGCTGTGCACTGCTGCACACTGCTTTGCATGGGTTGTAGGGCGAACACTCAGCCTTTGTGTCACTAACCGAGCCGTCTCCCCAGACCCAAGACCAGATCTTAAAACAAGTAAACTATCAGGTGCCTTGAGAAATAAGCTTTTCTGAGTGGTCTCTGATGTGCTTTGGAAGTGGGAGGTGTTCAGATGCTTTATCAGCAACTTGGCTTCCGGGGTCTCAAGGCCCAGAACAAGGGCCTTGTAGCAAGTTAAGCACAGCGGTGCGTACGCAGGACCCCAGTGCCCAGAGTTTCAGACTAACCTGGAATAGATAGCAAGACCCTGCCCACCCCCGTTGCTTTTTTCCAGTGACCACAGTGACTGAAACTTGGAAGTCCAAGTGTCAGTAAAATATTTGGTATATTCTGAACAATTCAATATGGTCAATATATTCTCATTTTGGCATCTAGCCAACATGAAAGAGTGTCCACTCAGTGGCTTCATGATCCTGGCAGTCCTGAGGTGGGCTGCATGGGCCTCACACCCCCCAAGCCTTGTAGCCCAGAAGCTGACCTCTGTGCTCTCCCTGGCAGGTTTGTTCTGGAGCAGTACAATGCCCTATCCTGGCTCACGTGCAATCCGGCCACCCAGGACCGTACTTCCTGCCTTCCCGTCCACTTTGTGGTGCTCACGCAGTTGTACAATGCCATCATGAACATGCTCTAACCGGGAAGCGCTTGTCCTTCTGCCTCAGCTCCTCCTGCAGCCTTGGCTAGGGAGCCTGCTCCACTCTGCAGATACCCAGCCTTTTTCAGAGCACTCCCTGCAGCCCTGCACTGTGACGCCTTCTGAGCAGGCACATGCTCATTCTGCAGTGTTCATTGCCACAGTGACTCCTTGACGTGTCTCACGAGGACCTGGAAATTTCCATAAGCAGTGACTTGAGCCAATGTGTGATGTGTGCGACCTACAGTCCCCAGGAAGTTGCGGCTGTTGGTGGCTTAAGAGGGAAAGAGAAGAGACACCGTCCTTTTGCACAAGAGCCTGCTCTCAGCCTCTGTTTAGTACCAGGCTGCCCAGCCCTCTGGATGCAATCCTCTAGCCAATGGTGGATGCCTGTGGGTCACCCGTACTTCATAACCTGGGATGTGTCACAACTAAGAGCCAGCTCCAGTACAGGATCTAGTACTGGGGCCTCCGCCTCCCCAGCCTGTCAGGAGGGCTTTGGTTGATAGCACACCTGTGTAGACACAGGAGGTCTGGAGACAGATGCATTCTGTTTATTTATTTTTAATTTTGTTGTACGTTTTTGCAACTTTGTTTTTTCTAATCTTGAGGACCAGGTACAGTAGTTGAAACCCACTGAGACCCACCATAGGATTCTCTGAGTACATACCTCTGTCCTAGAAGCCAGAAAAGGAGTGAGAACAAACAGGGAGACCATGCCTGAAGAGTAATGTCGTAATAACCACCCAGCAGTAGACGCTGGTAAAACAATCTGCGTGGCTGCAGCTTGTGTGGGTCACACTTGTACACGGAAGGTGGTCAGGCTCAGCCCCGAGCTGGAGGCAAGGACCTTAATCTCTTCTCTGTACAGTCACATGGAAATAGCCTTTTCTAGAGAATTCTTACAGAAAGCCAGGTCTCTCCTTTCATTAGATCAAAAGGGACTCGTGTACATATCACAACCCAAAGTGTTGGCTCACAAAACCAGTTACAAACACAGTGAAGTTTTTCTGGACCATAGGACTATTGTCTCAAAGAAATAGTACAATTCAACCGTTAAGTCAGTACTTGAAGCTGAGCCTCTGTGTGGACTTTTAAAAAAAAAAAGCCTTTTTTAAGCATTAACAGCTCATTGAAGTATTTTTGATTCCCTGTCTCAGACCTTAGGGTTGACTTTGAAACCCTGTTTCTAGCCCTTATGTCGTATGTTTCTGTCTGCGGGTGATGGGTGCGGACTGGCTTCCCAGAGCCTCCTGACAGGCCTGGCACTGAGCCCGGCTCCCGTGGGAGAGCCATGCAAACCAAGTTCTTCCAAAAGACTTTCATGTCCTGGTTATTAACAAAGAAAAGGAAAAAAAATGTAATAATTGATATGATTTTGTAAAAGTATTTTTCTTGAGATAATCTAACGTTTAAAACATTATATTAACATGTGGTGGGAATGTGGAAGCAGAGAAATAACTTGTAAATGGGTGATTGTTCTCTGTCTCACCAACTTGGGAGGGGGGTGCCTTTCCAATGTATAGCTAAAAAAATCTGATATATCAAACCATTTGTATCTTACGTGTACAGTGTAAAATTGACTTAAAATATCGCAGTGCTATTTTTTCTTATCAGAGAGGAAATCCTCAAGGCCTTTTGAAGAACGTAAGATGACGGAGATGTAAACTTGTATAAAGTCACCCCGGGAGGACGGGCTGTAAAGTAGATATTTGTAATCTTCACCACTTGGGATTGCTTCTTCTCAGAGTTCACCAGAACTTTGAATCTCTTTCTTTCTTTCTCTCTCTCTCTCTCTCTCTCTCTTTTTTAAATGGGCTGTTTTTACTGCAGGGGCTTTCCCTCCCTAGAAAACCCTACTCTACGCAGAAAAAGAGAAAAAAAGAAAAAAAAAAAACAAAAAACAAAAAAAAAAAAAAACCTATAAAATGTTTTAAAAGAAGGCAGCAAAGGGTAGTTTTCATCTGGTGTCTTTTATTTAAGTTTTTTTAAGTTAAAAGCTGGTGACATATTTATACGTTTTTGTGCAAAAATAAATGAATGGCAATAGATTTAAAAAAAATCTTATTATGTACTTCTGTGTGAAAAAGTCTGTATATTTCCCTTAAATATGCATTATTTTACTTGTGAGTTTTTTACAGAATTAATCTGAAATGTACAAGCCCTGGATTTGCTACAGAGTGAGAAGTTATTTTATTTTATTTGTCTTTTTTATTTTTAAATTTGAAAACTCTGCAGAAGTCAGAACTCCTACCATGGTTCGGAAAGGGAGGAGGGAGGGGAAGAGGGAGGGCTGGTCCGGCATGCCTGTACGTGTCTCTCGGAGCCTTTTTTAAATGTAAAAGCTGTACATTTCTGGGAAGTTCTGATTTTCGTTTTTGTTTCCTTTTTCCTTCAAACATTTTGCAGTGAGCTTCTTTTATATCTAGCAGACAATTGGAAAGAATAAAAAAAACCCTATGTGACGTTCATTTAAGAACTTCAGCACGCGCTGGTTCAATACACTAAAGACTTTGATAAAAAGAAACAATGACAAAGGTCTCCATTTTAAATGTCATTCATATATACCTTGTGGATGAGAGCTATATACTTTTACACACTTTTTTAGAGGAATAAATTATTGAATTACTGAAACCTTGAGTGGTGTTTTTCCCCTCCCACCCTGTCTCTATACTGAGATCACACTGCTCTGGGGTGTGTGCATGCATCCCAGACTGAGCGGCTCTAGCCTGTAAAGTGCACGTGGGATTATACTGCCTGCCACCCAGCGGCTGGCGCTAACTCCTGCTGTATCATCTTGCCCAGGTCGGGCTCCAGGTGCCTCTAGTGTTTAGGTCCTTAGCTTTCTTGAGCAGGGCAGATGTGATCGTGTCTAGTACTGGGACATCTGCAGCCAGCCCTAGGATAAATGTCAGATCTGTTTACATTCTTCTTGCTCTCCTGACGTACAGGTCAGTGACAATAGCTTGCCATCTGTCATGCCACACTCAAGCAAGTCCTGCCAAGCACACACCATCCGCTGTGATGCCTTTCTTTTTCTCCAGTAGAGAACCCACTCACTCTAGAAGAGTCTTGGGTTCACTCTCCTGTCCTGTTTGAAACTTTACTCAAAATTGGCACCTCTCACAGTAAAAATCAGAATAATTTGAAGGGACTTGGTTTTTCATTGTCCTCCGTCAGCTTCAGGCTCTACTCTTAGTGTCTCTGAATTTAGACAGCAATTTGCTGGACTGACTCCATAGATTCCCACCCCCTCTCCTGATCACATCATTTGCCCTGAAAGGTGAGTGGATTGTGCTCTGCAAAGCAGAAAGCTGTGCACCCTAAAAGGCAGAGGAAACCACGGCCAGAGCTACTGCTACCAAGTACGCATGTGTTTCGTTGGCAGTACCAGTCTCCACAGACACTCTTCAGATCTCCGTATGCCAGCGTCAACACACTAACCGACTGGGTGGGTTCTCACAGGCATTCCTGTGCACCTTCCTCAGCTCACACAGTCGACTGGTACTCACCTGGTTCCATCACTGCTAACCTTAATCCTACGGGAAGCAGGACTTCATGTAGCTCGTGGCTCAACCCGAGGTGACAGAAGGGTTTGTTGAAGGCATTGAGACATGTTGACAACTGGCGATGGAGCTGGCCTTCTCTAGCTAGTTTCTGCTTCCCACAGCCTTTCTGCTCCACCTGTGGGACTGAACGGTTTTATGTCCCTGCCTTCAGGACATCACGGGGCAAGGGATTTCACGTCAACTGGTATCAAATAGTAAGACCCTCCTCCTCAGTAAAAGGATTGAAAAGCTTGGAAGACCAGCTACCGAAACATACTGAGCTCAGTCTGCTGCGGCCATGACACTGGTCACTACACACTGTGAGAAGTAGTTTGATTCTCCTGTGCTGGAGTCCTATCAAGGTGTGACTTCTAATGTGTCACCACGTGCTCCAGGTGTTGCAAGAGTCGCTTACATCTACTCTACAGAAAGTCACTACCAGTTACTATTTCCTGTTCATAACGACAGGCATCAAGGAAAGGCTGTGGATCCAGATATGTGGACTGTGGACTGGGCCTCTGGCTCTGCATCTGGCCAGATTAACTCGGTCTCACTTTGCTTTGCTTAAACTCCTCAAGTTAAAATAGATATTGACTCAGCATCTGGCTAAAACTCTAATTAACCAAGGCAGACAGAAAACAAAAAGGAGCACTGTTTAGCATCTAGGAGGAGGAGAGCTGAAGAGGGCTTCCAGATGCAGACACCTGTGGTTGCTAGGTAACAGGAATCCCAGTCTCAGACACCTGCAATGGTCTCACATCCATCTTAGATAAAAAGAAAGAGAAAAGCATGCCAGGTCCTCATGATTGTCTAATGTTACCTTCTTTGGGCCCCTACCAACATGAGCCTCTGAGCATCTGAAGTGACCTAGGGGCTCTCTCAGCTGATTGGCTACCACCCTGCCTTTATGCCCTCCTGGTCCTACCATTGATTGGGATTGTTTCAACCTAGCTGTTCCAGGAAGCCAGATGACACTCGGGAGCATTGGCCACACCAGACTAAGACTAAAGGTATACAGGCCTGCTGGCCACCTAGGGAAACGCATAACAACAGTTTGACATGTAAAATAACATGTAATCTCCTTAACAAAAGTCAGCTCCCCTGAGTTCACCCAGGGCTCTTGGTACCTTGGCTGTATTAATATCCTGTGTGGCCCTGTCAGGTACAAGACCTGACTGTGGAGGTGGTGTCCACATAGTTGAGGCAGGCACACTGTACCTGGTCTGCTACTTCATGGATCCCTGCCAAGTTAAGAAAATCCCATCTCATCAGGTCCTTCAGAGACAGGGTCCTTCTTGCCTGCAGCATCACCCTGTGACCGTCCAGTCATTTATGACGGTGGAGAGGCTGCCCTTCCCTTGGATCTGGACCAAGCTGAGCTGGGACTAAGTGCTCCAAAATATAGGAGCATTGGGAACAACATAGACCTCATTGCACCTCAAAACAGAGTGGCGGTTTACCAGAGCATCGGTCAACTCCTGGCCCTTCTGGAGGAGGAGGCTGGGGAAAAGGAGAAAGATTTGTTTCTTTGTGTGTCTTGTGTTTGTCAGTTTTACTTAGAATCTGGGGGGGAAGGGGGAAGATGGATTTGTCCAGTGTCTTTTTGAGCCTGCGCTTTGCGGTGGGGTGCACGCTTACCTACACCTAATCCGACCTGTGAATTTTCCCTTTATCATTGATTTTCCTAGCAGTTCGCCGACTGATGCTCTTCCGTTTTTCCCATGCTGAGATTTCTCTCCGTTGTCTCGGCTTCCGTCCCGCCTTTTTGCCCTCCCAGCTTCATCCAGCTTTTATCTCGTGGGTCTTGAATCTTAATTGCATGCTTAATTTATTGTCACATTTGATGTACAGGCGTTTGTAGCCCTAGGCTTCAGGGAAGAGATGGAGGGGCTCTTCAGACTAAATTTTCCAGGAGGCCCTTCATAAGGCCGCCTTTGTGTCAGATTCCCAGAGGTGTTAAAAGTAAGAGAAGAAGATGAGACCCTTGTCTGACTTGATCTCTACAGTCAGGATACTCTCAACTCTTTCATACCCCTTGTTAAGGAAAGTTGTCTTTGGGTGTAGGGTTTTTTGTTTTGTTTTGTTTTACAATCATTCTCTTACAGGCTTGCTGTGTCCTAATTTGGGGACAGTTGTCAGAAGACATGTGATGTGTCTCCCATACGACTTTACAGTTTCTAGAAGCCACAAAGAGAAATAGGTGGAATTCAATTTAGCAATGTATTTTTATTTTACCCAATGAAGCCAGATTCTTCTCTTCAACGTAAAGTCAGTGTGATGCTCAGAGACATCTAACTAAGGGTCTTCCTTTTGCAGCCAGCCTCCAAAGGGTTCTGTCCTCTTAGTGATCTTAGGTTTGGCTGCTGATTTGGGTCAGTTGGGGCTGGGGGTGGGAGATGACACACATGTTACATTGCTTGTTGTTTTTTTTTTTTTCTTTTGTTTTTTATTTAAATTGTAACTAAGTAGTCCTCAGTTGTATGCCTATTTCAAAAGGCTCAGTACCCACTCTGGGCCAGTGTGGCCTGGTGCAGGGCCATAGACGGCCAGCTCTTAGGCAGCTGCCGGGAGGCATCTCCCACTGTGACTGCATTTGTGCTGCCTTCTTTGCGCTTGCTTATTGGTGCGTGCAGGTTTAATGATGTGTCTGTGAATTATAACTGCACAAGGCCCCTTTGTTCTGCAGAATGCCTTGGTAGCTGTGGGCTCTACTCAGCCTTGACTTAGAAAACCCAGAATTCTGCTGTGCCAGCTTTGTACATGGCCTCTGGGTTCTGCATTGTACGGTATGCTGCATTGGGCAGGTCACTGGATTTTATTCTTATTTATTCATTTATGTATATGAGTCCACTGTCGCTGTCTTCAGACACACTAGAAGAGGGCATTGGTTCCTATTATAGATGGTTGTGATAGGTTGGTATTACAGCCAACAGATGTATTACAGCCACCCTGTGGTTGCTGGGAATTGAACTCAGGACCTCAGGAAGAGCAGTCAGGGCACTTAACCTCTGAGGCATCTCTCCAGTCCAAGATTTTGGTTTTTGGGGCTTCCGTTGAACAGGATCATTTTGACCAGACTCATTTAGTTCTGTCCAGCACTTTCTATCAATATGAGTGCCTGTGCAACCATTTTGACACAAACCATGTTCCTCTGCTTGTCCAAGCTCTGTTCCACAGGATCTAATGGGTGGGAGCTCAAATGCTGCTGTGCCTAGCGATGTGCTAGAGAGGGCTGGGCTCTGCTGGTACCCTTTTCCTGGGACACAGACTGGTCACTGGGTTACGGGCCACCCCTAACCAAAGCAGAAATGAGGTGTCACATGGAGACTTCATTCCATTAGTGGGCATCTCTTCTCACCCAGCTCTTAGAAGTAGCAGTATTGTTCCTCAAGATGCCAGCTCCTATTCTGACCCCACCTTCAAGGCCGGGAATCATTGTGGGCAGCCATCAGCAGTCTAATTAGGTGGTGTCCCTATCTGTCTGGCCCTACCCACTCCCCTCTGTCATGGGGCAAACTTCCCATGGCCAGAGCTTTCTATCTTCCGCAGTTTCTCATCTATTGGTCAATTTTCACTGCAAACCCTTGGCAATGTCACTGCCCTTGATCTCCTGGGGCTGACCACAGGGGTCACAGAGACCCTTCAGACTTGCACTCAGACAGTGGGCGAGGTCTGGAGATCTTTAGTAAATGCTTGTCCCCCTCCCTCCTCTCCCCTCAGGTGACTCACACCTTGAGAAACTTCTGCTAGAACTCTTAGCAATACAGGGACCCTGTCACATAACCATCTCCACGGCCATGTGCATGGGGAGGAGGAGGAGGTGTCTTCACACTGGGGCTGCAGGACTGCATCCTCCCCTAGACTCCCAGGTCTGTAGCTGCTGTCTCTAGTAACGGTTCCTACGAGAAACCTCAGCCAGAGTCCTGCAGCCAGTCCAGACAGCCCCGAGCCCACCTTCCGTTCAAACCTTGTCCTAACTCTGGAAACCTGTTATCTGGAGCTCAGCCCATGTTACCTTCCTCATCCCCACAACCTGCTGCCCATTGATGCTACATTCTGAAGATTGTCAGACCTCTGGCCAGGCACTGGGATGTCACAGGATAGGCCACACCCTACGTCAAGCTTGATGCTCGGCTTCAGTACTATGAGGTGAGGAGGTGAGAGACTATGTAGCCCCAGTCTGGCCTGAGTATCATCATAACAGCAGTTGTGGCTGGCGTACTGTCTAGACAAGCCTTCTGTCAATGTGAGGTTTTCACGTTATCTGCAGAATCCTAGAAAGTGGTTGTCAGGAGTGGGGTGCAGGCTCCGTTCTGGGTCAGGAGCATAGCATGTGGAGTCCAGAAGGGGCTACCAATGTCCGGTTCAGATGACCAGTAAGGTGGGACGGAGCTGAAGGATGAAGTGGTTTTGTGTAAGCAAGGGCCAACTTTCCCATGTGCCTCTGAGAGAAAAGTGTCCGAGGAGGGGGCAGCTGGGAAAGCCTCCCCCCAGGGTAAGCAAGGCAGGGGCAAGCCTGAGGGCCACTGTGGTGGTACCAACAGTGTCAAGATGGACTCAGCAGGTCGGAATACAGGTGTCCGAGATGTAGATGCTTCTTTGTACCCTACAGTGGGGCAGGTGGCCCTGCAGTGGCTAGAGAGATGGAAATGTTGGTGCCGACTGAGCTTGGCTTCAGAGGACAGGGAGGGCACAGAAGGTAAGCTCCAAAGCAGGAGGGACCACAGATGGCAGGTAGCCAGAGAAGGGCACAAGAAGCTGGGTGGTCTGGCTCTTTGGTGTGGTTAAGGTCTTGAGCAGATCAGATTAGGGAGTGGGTGACCATGCACTTTGGCTGATGGCTCCAATGTCCTGTGAAGGAAGATGATAATGGGTACTCAGGGCAGAGGAGGGCAGCACCCTTGGTGTAGATGTGGTGAGAACCCAGGATGGTGAATGGCCTGTGGCACCAATCTGCACCATGTGGAGACTGACTTCAAGGAGGAGGTTGAATGGAAAGACCCTGATAGGTCCTCTGTTCCACCCGAGTGTAAGAACACACTTGCAGATACCATGGCTTCGAATAACCTGTTACATCTTCAGCTTTGCTCCCAAGAGAAGCTTCTAGATGGTTCCTGTCCCAGGGTGGTAAGAGGTTATGGGGAGCAGGAAGCAAACAGGCGCAATGAGTAACATCGCTGCTTCAATGCTCTTCCGAAGCATCCCGAGATTCTGCCTCTGTCTTGGTGCATGTGGACCTGGATCCTTCTGGCTCTGCCTGGGCCTTTGAGGTCTCAGGCCCAGGACTCTAGTATGATCATGCAGCCTCTGCCGGAACTTGTAATTTGGTTTCTGTACCCTGGAATCCATCAAGGTAATCTTACTAGCAAGCATTTCTGTGGGATTGACAGGTTTTGGAGAGAAGATATGGGCTTGATCTTTTATATTGTCGGTATGCCTGCAATGGGAGAAGGCTAGACCCTCCAGGAGGTCATATATGCAGCACTCAAGACTTCGGTGCCAAGCTGAGCAGCTGGCATCCCCTGACGTCTCACCTTGCTATCATGTGATAGCTGAGGCTTCCCACAAACCTGCTACAGCAAGGCCTTTGAGCCTTAAGATAGTGGGTCTCCTAGACAGGAAGTCAGTTTCTCCAGACATCAGGAGACTATCGGAGGTCTTTCCTATTCCCTAAATCTTACAATGGCTTCTCATTCTCCATTGCCCCTTGGGGCTCCAGGTTCCTGGCTGAGGAGCCTTGAGAGTCAGTTGTCTTCTGGGTGTGGTTACCTTCTGCGTTTGTCTGCCCTCCTTGGGCCTCTATGTGGCACCTGCACCCATGTGAAGTGTTCCAGAGGCCTCCATGGACAGAAGCTGTCACATTCCTAACGAGATGTAGGAGAGACAATCCATGGAAGCTCTTGGACCTGCCTCTCTTGTGTCTAGGGAGCACCCAACTCCTCCTACTTGAAGTCGGCTTACATCTAGAAACTTCTTCCTGCTTGATCATCTTGGACTAAGCCAAATCTTGGCCTTCCAGGCCTCTGGAGAGCACAGGTGACTTTAGGTGGCACCCTCTGTCTGGATTCTCTAGGAGTGGCCACTGTCCCATCCTGGCACTGATCACCAGAGTTGTGGACCTTCCTGCCTACGAAGAGGAGGAGGTGTGGTCATCAGAAAAATCAAAGCACAGGGCTGGAGGAGCCAGCGTCCTTCCCAAGCTGTCAGTCCATCCTGCTTGCTACCTACAGAGGCATCGGATCCCCTGAGCTGCGGTTACAGCCTTTGTGAACTGCCCACATGGGAGCTGGGAACTGAACTCTTGTTCTCTGTAAGAGCAGCACGGGCTCCTAACCGCTGAGCCATCTCCAGCCACAGATGTATATTCTCGTCTCTTTCCTTGAGTCTGAGTGCATCTTTGTCTCTGCTTCAGGGTTGTGATTCTCCAGCCTCCAGCCTTCCTACATGGCTCTCCCTAATTCTACATCACAGCCATCTCGCCCAGTGCAGAAGCAGCTGCTTGGTCTGTGGGTCCTGGAACACAGACCGATAAGGCAGGGACTGTGCCACCAGCATTGACGATGGTGGAAGAAAGCTGGCAAACATTTTAAAAACTTATTTCTTTTGAAATAATTGTAAATCTACAGAAAAGCCACACAAATAGCATGTTCTCACCTTACCTCAGTGTTACCACGCGCAGGAGCTGTGAGCGGCAGCGGCCCACCCATCTTTACATTGCTTGGATTTCCCCCACAGCGCCTGTGTTCCATAGAGCCCCGGATCCAGTCTAGGACCCCACGTGACCCACACTCCTGTCTCCTTTCTCAGCCTTACCAACTGAGAACTTGTTTTTCAACATCAGTGCCAGCCAGTTGCTTGTGATTCGTTCCCCCCTTTTGGATTGGCCTCCTGACATTTTCTCGTGGTTAAACTGCATTTCGGAGCAAAGCTTGTGCAAAAGTGGTGTCACATGATGTTCCCGAGTTGCCCTGGGTGATGGTCACCTTGACCCGCCCCCACAACAGATTTCCTTTCCCAAATCCTTTGAAATGAATAGAGTCTACCAAGGAAAAGCAGGCACTGCCCCAGACTGTCCACCAGATGGCAGCCTTCACCACCAAATCTTCATGGATAAAGTGATGGTGCTGGAAAGAACTCCGGACATCCGAGGGACTGGTGGAAGGCCACCAGAGGTGCCCTGACTTGAATGGACAGCCCAAGGGGACAGATTCCTGAATGGGCAGCTTTGAAGAGCTTTTGACTTGGTAATTCTATAGCCTACAGTAGACTTAGTGAACAGGCTGGCGGTGTGGGGACAGAGGGTGAGGGTGTGTGTGTGTGTGTGTGTGTGTGTGTGTGTGTAAGCCTTCTATTGCAGTGTGCTCAAAATTTAGGAAGCAGAAACAGAAATCCTTCCTGTGGTGACCTGCCACCTACTACCACCTGCCTTGGGAAAGGCCTGTGCTCAGGCATGGAGTGGGAAGGCACGCCTGGGGTGAAACAATATTTGGTGGTCATGGAAATTACAGGCTTGGGCTGAACCAGGCAGGGAGGGTAGCCTTTCTGTTTGATTGAAGTGTAATTCAGGGACTGTTCAAATCACACACACACGTGAGTATGAGAGGACACAAGGACAATACACCTGTTTGTTTGGCACTGGGTTGTGTTTACCAATGCACAAGGGATTCCATGTTTAAAATGAGCACACGGGCTGGAGAGATGGCTCAGCGGTTAAGAGCACTGACTGCTTTTCCAGAGGTCCTGAGTTCAATTCCCAGCAACCACATGGTGGCTCACAACCATCTGTAATGGGCTCTGAAGACAGCAACAGGGTACTCACATTAAATAAATAAATAAATAAATAAATAAATAAATCTTTAAAAAACCAAATAAAATGAGCACACTTTAGAAATTCAATTATGTGTGGCTGCACATGGGTCAAGGGTCAACCTCAGGTGTCATCCACCTTGTTTTAGGAGACAGGGTCTCACATTTTGGCCTGAAGCTCACCAAGTAAGCTAGGCTAGCCAGCCAATAAACTCAGAATTCTGCTTGTCTCTGTCTCCCCCCAAGTTCGGGGGTTATGTAGGTGCAACCACAGGCAGGCCTGCAATCACACCTAGGTCCCCATGTTTTCATGGTAGGCACCTTACAGACCGAGTCATCTCTGCAGTGTTCTAAAGCTCCGTTTTGCTTCTGGTAAAAGCTCACGGCATATGCGGTTTACTGTCTTAATGGTTTCTGGAAATTATGTATCATGTGCTGGTAGGGATGCCCTCCTCTCTGCTTCCCTCTCCTTTCTCCTCTGTCCCCAAGTCACCCTCCCTTGGCTCATTCACTTTCATATTGTCCTTCCTGACTCTCTTTTTATGAGGTCAGTGACAGAGGGGTTAACCTTCATTCAAGTCTTCTGGATCAGACCCTTCAGGACCACACGCAAGAACCCACCTTTCCGGCCCATCTCCTCAGCAGGCCACTGTCTAGGCTGTTGTCTCCTCACACACACCTTCCTCTCTATTGCCCTAGAAGCCCGTCCCTCCGTTTGCCAGATACAGGGAACAGATACCCAGAATGCCCCGAATTTGAATTGCAGACAATATGTAGGTTTCTCGTAAGTACATCTCCTGCCTCATTTTTAGATACATTAGCATTAAGAAGTGCAGTCTAATTGAAACTGAGATCTAGCTCAACCTTTCATGTTATAGTTGGCACCTGCCCTGGTACATTTTTGTTTTGTGTTTTTGAGACAGGATATCCTGGACTCACTTTGTAGTCCAGGCTGACCTCGAACTCAGAAATCCGCCTGCCTCTGCCTCCCGAGTGCTGGGATTAAAAGTGTATGCCACCAAGCCTGGCTCTGCCCTGGTACTGTTATTCATGCATTTATTAATCTTGTCATGTGAGCACCTTCTCTGTGTGTGGCACTTGCCAGCTGGGCATACCTAATTAGCTTAGTTTCTGCCTACAAAGGCCTTCCCTTACTGCCTTAGAAGTCAGTCATAGCCTAGGGAGCCAAGCAGTGTGTCAGGAGCAGTAAGAATATGTCGTCCCAGGATGTAGGAGCTTTGGGGGAGACGGGCTGGACGTAACAACAGTGTTCATTGCCATGTGTCTCTGAAGCCACAGCGCAGGTCCCCCCTATTTAAAGAGGACATCACTAATCTGCCATGAGAATAAAACAGTTTGCAAATAATAAATCAGTTTCCCTGTACTGAAGTCTAGACATTTGTGGGCACACAAGTGAAAATGACCCCCTCCTAGGCTGACGAGACAGCTCAGTGGATAAAGTCCTCGCTGCCAAGTCCAATGACCTGCGTTCCAGCCCTGGGAGCCCACGGTGGAAGGACAGAAGAGACGCCTGCAAGTTGGCCTCTACCAGCCACGAGTGTGCTGCATCATGTCACTACCCACCTACACTAAAGAAATAGAAATGTAACAACAGTACAGTTCGCTCCCTGTTAGGCTGCGAGCTCTCCTCAGGAAGTATTGTAAATGCCATTGCTCAGCACAAGACTGTCGCAGGCATGAGGCCACAGGCCAGCCCCTGACCCCCTGAGCTTTCTTTCCTCATCTCAGTCATGGAGAAAATGTGTCCGGGTCCCCTCCGTTCCTTTCAACTGTGCTTTATAATTATTCCAGTTGCCTGCACCCTTGGTCTGTCTGTCCCCTGTCTTCAACAGCACAGAGACACTGAGACCACATGCCACACAGGGAGAAGATGGTGGTGTCACTGCTCTGGTCAAAGTCTCAAGGTTGCTTCTGCTGATGGCCTTGCATAGTGAAAGGGGGTAAGAAACCAGCTGGCCACTGTAGCAGACCAATCGCCAGATATTAATCCCGGGAAATTGATTACATGAGTACATCGAGCCTTCCACAAGGACAGAGTCCCGGGCGCTCACTTAAAGGTCCCACCTGGTCCCCTCTGAGTATTTTGTAACAGAGAGCTGTGGGGTCCTACACGGTTCCAGGGCGGGATGTGACTCAGGGTGGTGAGGGAAATAAAGAACAGACAGAAAAAAAAAAAAAAAAGCTAGGAACGAACGGACTGGATTCTCTGATGGGAAAATGCAGCGTTTATTATGTGGAGCTGAACAAGGGGGCGGGGTCATTGCATACAGCTGACAAGGGGGCGGGGTCATTGCATACAGCTGAACAAGGGGGCGGGGTCATTGCATACAACAAGGAATCAGGCTTAGCTAATCTAGGTAGGAGCAGTCCTTGTAGGGGAGCAGATTTCAGTCTGTAAACATGGGGGAGAAAGCCGTGGTGGACATTTTCTGCACACACTGTCAGCATCCACATATGGGCCAGAGGAAGGCTCTGCTATCCCTCTGTGCCTCAGCGGGGAAGATCGCTGTTTTCCCATGTGTCTGCAGCGATGGTGTCCTCGGCCTGGCACATGTTTGCTCAGTGCTTCCTCTGTTCCCCACATCTCCATCTGTTTTATTTCTAAGATGCTCGGGTGGATCCTTTTTAGTCCAGATTCAGTTTGTTGCAGTGACCAACTGTAGACTGGAAGGGTAGTAAAAGCTCGTAACAGCTGCTGTGCCCAAGAAAAAACAAAAGGAATGTTCTAGCAGGTTTAAGGGATTGAAGTCCCTGAAGCTAGCAGGGATCAATGTCATCAACAGGAGGGACGATCTGATGCTAAACCTGCCTGGGATGTACTGGTGGGCTGGCCTTATCCAACTATCAATCATTTATTGTGGGTCCATTCACCCAGGAGGCGAGTTCCAACTAACTCCCCGTTATCCTGTCTAAATTGAATGGCTGTAATGTACTCTGAATAGTTCATCAGCGCTCATTGGTTAGAGCTGAAGAAAGGCCTCCTCATAAACAGGTACTGGAGGATGTGACTAAGCCACTGGATAAAAAAGCATTGGCCATTGGCCTCTCCCCGGCCAGCCTTCATTTTCATGGAATATTAGAACCAGACACAAAGGGGGTAGTGTTTAAAGCCGGCAAGATTTTTCTCTTTGGCTGCTAACCTCACCCCCCCAAGCCCCCCCCCCCCCCACCCCCCCCCCCCCCCCCAATCCACATGGACTCCTCTGCTGCATTTGGCCACATTCGGTTCCTGGGGTTTGCATGGCAGAAGAAGAGAGCCATGAAGGTTATTTTCAGACCTACACAAGGACATCATGGTACATGTAAACCACACACACACATGATGGTAAATGTAATAGACCCTTTGGACATAAAACAACTGGGACTTTGAAGTGACCAAGACAGCCAGAGGTGGTGAATTACAAGACAAAGGTGAGAAAATACCAGAATACTACCCACGGAGACAGGAGACATGCTAAGAGAGCTTTGTGAGGGATGACAGGCACATAGCAGGAATTTTACCAGGAAGGGGAGAGATCGTTGGTCGGAGACACTAGGTAGAGTATTTTTTGTAGTTAATGAAAGATATGAATTTTCAGGCTTGAGATGTACATTCATCCTCAGTGAAATAAGTGACTACGGAAACCATGTGACAGAGCACCATGGGACACACGCACGCATGTGCACATACATATACACATGAGTGGGTGCACATGCACTGGAACACGCATATATACACGAGTGAATGCACATGCACAGGAACACACACACATCAGGCAAAAACTAAGTGCAGATGACTATATTATTTTGGGATGTGAGAGTTGGGGGGGGGGGAGACTTTAAGGCAAATGGTACTTTTAGAAATAAAGAGATGCATACCACGATGTTAAAAGATTCAATTCACAGAGGAGCTAGAATAATTTTAAACTTGTATGCACTTAACACATGCCCAAACCCACAATTACAGTGGGATATTTTAACATGCCTCTCTGGGTAATTGAGAGCTGAAACACACAAAAAAGTAACGAAGAAAAGAGAAAGACAGGGACAGATAATTAACAGCCGAGATCTAATGGACATGCCGAGAAGCCACAATTAGAGACAACTGTGGCCTTCTCAGGATTCGGAAAACATAATCACAGCCCTGAGGCTGCAGAGTCAGCCTCACCCGTTACCAAGGCACTGACTGCTGAGGGCCAAAGAAAGAGCAGAGGATTCTGGGAACATGGCTGCCAGGCAGTTCTCCACCCCTGCACTTCCCACTCCCAAGTTGCCTTTCCTAGCAACTGGGTGGACCTAACATGAATGGGTGTGGCCCAGGCCTCCGACTCTGCTGGATTCCATCAGACAGGCAGATAGGTGGCATTGTTTCCATGGGCCAAGCAGTCAGTCGTGAACAGAGAGTGGGGACAAAGGTCATGCGTTGGATCCAGGGAGCCTCCCCATGGGCTGTTTACCCGATTTGGGTGTCAGGGCTGAGAGTTTCCTGCCCATCAGCACTAGGATGCTCTGATAATCAAAAGATTGATCCATGGAGTCCAGTATGCACGTGAAGCCGTTAGAACCCACACTGGTACAATGGGCACATGCGTGCATGTGGGGGTGGGGGCTTGGGGGGTAAGCCACATTGTGATTGTGATGATCAAATACAGCTCATCACCTGTTTTTGTGTGGTTTTGGATTTTTTAAACAGAGTTTTAAGGTTCATAAGAAAATGAGAGATTTCCAACCAATACATGCCCTTGACACACACAGCCTCTGCCAATATTAGCCACTAGCCCTTCCTGACAAGCACACACCATGGCTTCCCGCTGTGGGAGGGGCTTATGTTGGCTCACAGTTTGAGGGAACCGCTCCTCATGGAGGAGAAGCCAGGGTAACAGGAGTGAGAGGCAGCGGGTCTCTCGGCATCCACAGGCAGGAAGCAGAGAGTCGAATGCCTGTGCTCAGCTCAATTTTCCCTTTGTATTCAGACCAGGGCCTCATCCTCAGGGAAGATGCTGTCCACACTTAGGGTGGATCTTCCCTCCTCAGTTTATCTAAGCTGAAACTCCCTCACGGGTGTGCCCAGCAACTTGTCTCTGTGTGAGTCTAGATCCCGTTGACAATCAGGACCACCATGCAGGGACCTTTCTTCGTGCATCCGCCTGTTCTAGAACATTCAGGAGCCAGAACCGTGTGGTACGCAGTCTTCCTTAGCAGCGTCACATGCTTGTGTATACTTACCTGCTGTCCTGTGCCTTTCCATTCCCTGGCAGCTCCTTTCCTTTTAGTCCTGAATGGCGACAGTCCTTGCTGGATTATCCCAGCTTATTCACAGCTTTACTTTCTAAAGAGCACCTTGGTTGTTTTAGTTAGTTTGGTAATTATGAATAAAACTTATAAGCATCCACTTGAAGGCTTTATACAATAGACAGAAGTGTGGGCTTTTCTATATGAGAGATTTTCTATATTTATAGGCGGGCGAAGCGGCTCAGGGAAAGGGCGATTGCATCCAAACCTGACGACATGAGTTTGATTCCCGGAACCCATATGGAGGAAGGAAAGAACTAAATCCCAAAGTTGCTCTCTCACCCCCACATGAGTACCAAAGCATGTGTCCACTCTAAATATAAATTTAAATATGGGGTTATCTGCTTGTTTGTGATGCAGGATCTCATGTATTCCAGGCTAGTCTCCAGCTCCCCATATGTAAAGGTCATAAGCCTCTCTGCTCTCTATGCTTTCATTGGGGATGTTTCTATTAATGTCCTTGGCCCGTTTTTAAACTCAAGCTGTCGATTGACTTAACTAAGCAGGCGTGGGGGAGCATGCAAAGTATTTTGGTTCCTGGTTCCTGAGGAGTCAGTGTTTCGTGGTAGGAAAGGCAGGTGGAGTTGGTTCATCTTTGGTGGTGGGAGCTTGTGACTTCAGGGTAACGTGGCTCCTCCCGTGGCTGTGGCTGAGGTATGAAGAGCTTAGACCGGAAGCTGAGGTGGATAGAGCCATCAAGGCCTGTCCATCATGAGCTACTTCAGCCAATGAGGAGCTACATCCCCAAACAGTGCGCCCGGATAGGACCAAGTGTTCAGATGCACAAGCCCTTGGGATTTTCACATTCCAGCTGCAGCTCTGAGCATGAGGTGAGGGCCTGGATTTTCATAACATTCCCTGTTGTTTGCAGAGATTTTCCCCCAGTCTATTTCGTCTTCTTGTTCCCTAGACGATGCCTTTTGGCAGAGCACGGATATATTTGTTTGAATAATAATAATAATAGATAAGAGAACGCAGAGACTAGTATTGAACCTCCTGCCTCCACCTCTGGATCACAGCCTGAGACAGGGGTTCTCTGTGTAGCCCTGGCTGACCTGGAACTCACCCTGTAGACCAGGCTGGCCTCGAACTCAGATCTGCCTGTCTCTGCCTCCCAAGTGCTGGGATTAAATTTAGGCTTGCAGCCTCATAAGCATCTTCCAAACTGCCGCTGTCATGGCATCGCTGTGCACACTGTAGGAAAATCAAGTGTCCCTGAACGTCTGCCTCCAGATCTCTGCTCCCTTCTTCCCCTCCCTCTAACTTGGTAATGGACACAGCTTTCACTTCCTCTGTGACCATGGACCTCGTCCATGCCAATCATCCACCCCTCCCTTTCTCAAAGGGTCCTTCCTCCCAGGCTCACAAAAGAGGTGGGCTGCCATAGTCCACCCAGCAGCTCCCACTGAGGCCACACACAGCAAATCCAGCTATACTGTCACATACTCACTGGCAAGGGCCTGTGTGACCCAGGAGGGTCGGATGTTCAAGGTCATTCTCTACTACATAGCAAGTGTGGAGCCCGAGGCTGGCCTGGCTACAAGAGACCATCTTTTCCTCCTTCTATGCCCTTCTCTGTCCCTGCCTCTCTCTCTCCTCCCTCCTTCCTGTTCCCCCTCCTCCCCTTCCCCCTTCTCTCTTCGAGTGTGTCTCTTTCGATATTCTTCTCATCTCTAATCAAGATCCCAGGGACCAGTCCCTCCCTCCCTAACCTGACCTCCCAGGGTCAGGGCTTAAACTTGCACTTGTCTGTTGTGCAGAGTTTGGTCACTTCCTCTGCTGGTCCTGAATTTCTTCCATTACGGGATGCATCCCTCTGGGTAGGTCCTGGGCAGTTGGAGGGGATGATGTGTGTTTGTACTCCAGGGAGAAGGACCTTCTCAGAGGGCTAGTCTTGTACGGTCCTATCAGAGGAGCAGAGCACCCCCAGCACTGTGACAGGGTCACAGAGTCACGGCCCCATCATGGTTCTTACTGAATGATAGATTCTTGGACACTAATAGCAGGCACCGGGCACTATATGGGCTCTGTAATTTCTAGATTTTTCAACACCTCACTGGGGGTGAGATGGGGTGCGGATCCCACTCTCCCTGCATCAGTTTCCATGGTAGCAGTCACCGCTGAGGGCATCTTTCTCTTCTAGTCTCTTCCTAGGTGTCCACTGTCCTCCAGTTTCTCAGCCTACTTCCTTGTGAATATCCTGCTTCCTTCCGACCCCAGGGTCTTAGCTCCTATGTTCCAGCACGGTAGTCCTGAGTTCTTGGGAGCGATGCAACCTCAAGCCCATGAGTCCCAGGAGAGGGCGGATCCCGCACCACGGGGATGTGGCGCCCACATCAGGTGCATCCCATCCTCAAGTAGGAGTCCCAGCGGAGCTCATGTCCTTCCACGTATGGCCAGCAGGTGTCGCCACAGACCGGGCAGCTGAGGAGCTCTGGTGCCATGTCACCTGGGCAGCAGAAGCCTGGGATGGTGATGAGAGAGGCAGGCTGAGGCGGCCCAGGTGAGTGAGACCTGCAGAGCCAACTGGGGGCCAGTGTGGTGTGCAAGTCCCTTTTAGCTCTATTGGGATATATCCCCAAGGACCTGCTATAGAAGTGACTTGAGAGGATCAGAGAGGCAAGACCATCTGCTCCAGGCCACACAGCACTCAGTAAGCAAGGGTCAGGGTGGGTGTGGGTGAGCTGATGCCCTGAGAGGGAACACAACTTACTCAGGGTCACACTGTCTGTGACCAAGCCAAGGCCCAAACACAGTCTGGGTTTGTATTACTGTTCGTAATACAGGTAAGCCTGGAACTTACTATGTAGCTCAGGCTGCCCCCAAATCTCTGTCTATCCTTCTGCCTCTATCCCAAGTAATTGGATGACCCCATTCTGATTGCATGACTATTTTTGATTGACAGCTCACAGCTGTATCTGCTTGCAGGGACACAAGCCCTGTTGGTGTTCCCTTACCAGCGCCAAGGCTGCCTGTGGCCAGTGCTTCATCAGTCTCACACAGTCTGCCACTGTCCTCTGGGGACTTTGTAAACTGAGGCTGTGGAGGAGAGTCTGTAACTAGTCTTGTTTCCCAGAAAGCAGACCCTCACATTTGTCGTATTTTTCGCATCTAAGTATTCTGCCTGCATGTATTTCTGGATGCCATGTGTGTTCCTAGGTGCATCCTCTCCTGCTGAGTCAAGACAAGGCAGCCCAGCTAGGGGAATGGGAACCACGGGCAGGCAACAGATTCAGGGACAGCCCTCATTCCAGTTGTTGGGAGACCTGTGTGAAGTCCTACTACACATCTACATATGGGGGTAGGGGGTGGCTAGGTCCAGCCCATGCTTGCTCTTTGGTTGGTGGTTCAGTCTCTGGGATCCCATAAGGGTCCAAGTTAGTTGACTCTGTTGGTCTCCCTGTGGAGTCCCTAATCACTTTGAAGCCCTCAATCCTTCCCCCAGCTCCTCCACAAGATTCCCCGTGCTCTATCTAATGTTTGCCTGTGGGTCTCTGCATCTGTTAGGGGACAGTTATACTAGGTTCCTGTCTGCAAGCATAAGAGTATCATTAATAGTGTCAGATGAGATTGGTTCTTGCCCGTGGGATTGGTCTCAGTTTGGGCCAGTCAGTATCACAGCTTTTTGATCTTCTATTTCCAATCCACAGTTCTTGTGCCCACAGGCACAGAAGCCATTAATGCTGAGGGCTGGTGTTCCAACCCCTAACTGCAATGGCTAGTGGTGACCCCAGCTCTAGCCATGGAGTTAATAGCAAGCAAATGGCCATTCATTCCCATGGAAGCTGGGATGGGACACAGCCAGGGCTGAGAGGTTAAGTGGGCAGTGATGCAGGGTCAGCCGCTCTCATGGATGGTGAATACCACATGACATGGCAATGGGCATACACAGGTGTCAGGCAGTCTCCTGCGAGAACTGTCAGGGTCAGCTGTCCCCTGAGAGATCTCACGTGCCCCCACACCCATGCATGAGGAGTGCAGCTGCCCAGCACTGAAGCCGGAGGTACTTGAGGGAGTCGACAAGCTTATGACTTTTCCTATTCAGCCCAATGGGCCTTTGTTTCTCCACCTGTAAAAGTGAAGCTAGGCCAAGTCTGATACCTAAGCAGTTAGGTCGCAGGTGCAGGAAGAGAGAGACACTGGGACTGGCTTGATCATCTGAAAGCGCAAAGCCCAGCCCCAGGGACATACTTCCTCCAACAAGGCCACACCTCCTAATTCCTCTCAAGTAGTGCCACTCTCTGATGACCAAGCATTCAAATAGATGAGCCTATGGCGGCCATTCTTATGCAAACCACCACACAAACAGTGTGCACAATGCAGTCCAAGGGTAGTTGAACAATGGCTGCCCTCACCCTGCTGGCCAGAGACCCTGGTAGCTGTTCTGTCCAGGAGGGTGATGTCTCAGCTGTCCCTCTCTGGAGCATTCCTGGTGAGCTGCTGCCTCCTTGTTGGAACCTGGAAGAACTGGGTTCTGACATCAATGAAGGGATGCAGCAGTTGCTGTAGGGTAGATGAACTGGCTGGCAAGATGAGAAGAGAGCAGGCAAGAGGTGAAGCTGTTCACAGTGTGGCTCTTTCCACTTCAGATAACCTTGATGAGGAAAATCTGACAGCTTATCTCCAGAAAGTGACTCTAGATCCAGCCAAGTTCACTACCAAGATTATGGAGGACGTAATGAGAATGGTTTACATACACACAATTTTAAAATGCTTGGTCCCCAATTGGTGGAAATGCTTGGGAAGGATTAGGAGGTGTGTCACTGGGTGGGAGTGTAGGCTTTGAGGTTTCAGCAGCCTGTGCCATTTCTGCCATTTAGTCTCTCTCTCTCTCTCTCTCTCTCTCTCTCTCTCTCTCTCTCTCTCTCTTTCCCTCCCTCCATCATGCTCATGGATTAGGTATGAGCTCTCAGCTACTGCTCCAGCACCATACATGCCTGCCCGCTGCCAGGCTCCCTCCATGATGACCATGGACTCACCCTCTGGAACTGTAAGGCCCTGATAAACACTGTCTTCTTTAAGACAGTGTCTTCTTGCCTTGGTCAAGGAATCTCTTCACACTGATAGAACAGTGACTAAGACAGGGACTAAACATCAGGCTGGTTGCTTTGACAACCAGCCAATGCCCTTCAGCACACAGGGAGCTGAGGGTTTCAGGCTGTCCTGTCAGGCCAGCACAGCGAGAGAGGCTCCTCTCCATCCCCTGCTGTTCAGGAACCAGGACCATGTCTGAAGGGGGTAGAATTGCTGCCACTTCTCCAGGCTCCTGACCTTGTCAGGGAAAGGGGCTCACTTATTTTCTTGGGGGAAAAACTTGGTTCTTGGGCACAGGATGGTCTTGGGTGAGTGGGATATAGTGAGTGCTTGGTGATCTCCATGACAACTTTGTCTCCGCCCCTCGACACCAAAGCGGTAGCCTGAAATACCAGTGAGGGGCCAATGGTCCCAGCAGAGAGGCTCCCATGTGTCCCTGAGTGACCTTCGGTGAAGAACTTGGGAAGACCACCATGTTGTTGTCCTTGTCATTGATACATGAAAGACCCAACGGAGAATTCTGATGGTGTCTCAGAGCTGCCTGATCTTCAAGTGACAGGCAATGTGCAAAAATCACCAGAGTGGATAATTCTAAGTGAAACTGGGGCAGCAATGGCTCCCTGGTGGTCATAACTCGGGAGCTGGTCACTCACTGTCATTGGAAACTTCTGTAGAGTTGGTGGTTGGTTCTGGGTCTTTGTGAATTTGAGGAATGAATTTGACAGGCAGTGAAGGGCAAGCTTTAAAGGGGGGGGGTATTGTAGAGGTAAAGCTTGAAGCAGCATATGGGCTTCTCCTGTATAGACAGAGCTAGGGGTGTTGCCTGTAAGCCATTTGACTCAGCCTTCTAATGGGATTTATTGTAGAAACTGACTGAGACTGGGGACATTTCTTTGGGGATGTTCATTTTCTGGGCTTACCACAGGCTGAGCCATTTGTTGGCTGGTGGGGTGGGGCACACACTTGCTCTTCTGGCCCAGCCACAGAGATGATCACATGCTCTGTGCACACTGCTTCCCCAGTTGCAGAGAAGCTATACTTCCCCACCCCACCCTACCCCCGACCCCTGGCTATCCACCTTGGCTGACCCTGGTTGCTGGCCAGGGCAGCATTGCTAGCTACTGACCTTGAAGCTGTTGTTGATCTCTGATCCCAGTGGTGTCTGCTAAACTACTCGTGTTCTCATGTCTGTGGGACCAGCTTGTGGCTTTAACATGGGTCTTTCCCCTCGACTGCCCTCTTCCTCTACTAAGAAAGCTCTTGGGTGTACCAAGAGCTAGCTGCCATTCTCCTTGTTTACCCACTTCTAGCTCCATGTTTCTGGTGCTGATGAGGCACCGGATTCTCCTTCCTGGAATGGGTAGGGACTTCTCAGAAGCTGTTCTTAGAATTTCGCCTGTTACAATAGTGGTGTTGGAAGATGTGGGGCTGCTGGAGAGATGGCTCAGCCATGAATAGCATCTGATGCTCTTGCAGAGGACCCCAGTACAGTTTCCAGCACCTAGCCAGTTTACAAGCACCTGTGACACCAGCTTCAGGGGATGTGCTGCCCTCTTCTGGTCTCCTTGGGCAACTACACTTGTGTACACATACTCCCACACAGACACCTATATAATTACAGATTTAAAAATAAAATAAGAGAATGAGAATGAGGGAAAGAGCAGTACTCCATTTGGTGTGTCTCAGAGAAGAGAGCATCACAGGCACCTGGAGCTACTGACCCTGGCCTTTCGTCTTCCTAGAGCCTCATCTTGCCTTTTACCTGGTCAGCATGGCCACCCATGTGCAGCTGGAAGCTCTCAGATTTACCTTCCCCGGTGATCCAGAGCTCACTGTCTTGACCCTGACTTCTGTTCTCACTGCAGTAAAAAAGATACAACAAATCCAGGGGAGAGAAGACAGTTTCCATAAACATTAGCGTCAGCATTAAGATCACGGAACAGGGACTGGATGCTATGGAAAAAAGCGGAAGCACAATGAAGAATTCTTAGAAGTCGCTCCAAGAGTACTTCATGGCCCAGGAGAAATGACTCAGGAGAAGAATTAGAAGTCGGAGCTGAGGAAAAGTCCAGAAGTTGAACTAAAATAGGATCAGAGAAGAAACGAGCAGAAGAAGAGTAAATAGGTAATCCAGACAGAGCAACACCCGACAAGTTCTAGCAAGAAAAACAGAAAAACACAGAGTCTTGGGTATGCCCGAAGATATAATACAAAATACAATAAAATAAAATAAAGAATATCATGGACACAGGGGGTGAGTGGGGATTCACAACCAGACAGTTTGAAACTTCAAGTCTGTGTTTGGACACATTTCCCAGAGTCGGTTTGAACAGGCTGGTTCCGGGTGCTTCTGCTGTTCAACAAGATGGTCCAAGCTACACCAGGCATGCCCACTGTGCCTCCATGAGTTCAGCCATCACCCTACATTTCCTAAACCTTGAAGCTTTGTCCTTTGCTCTAGGCCAGTGGTTCTCAACCGTCTTAATGCTGAGACCCTTGAATGCGGTTCCTCCTGCTGTGGTGACCACCAACTGAAAAATTATTTTCATTGTTTCTGCGTAACTGTGGTTTTGCTACTGTTATGAATCCTAGTGTAAATATCTGTGTTTCCCGATGGTCTTTTGAGGATGGCAACCCACAGGTTAAGAACAGCTGCTCTAGGCCCTGTCAGTCAGGCAGCACCCTCCTCTGACACTCGTCACAATGTAGGCGATAGGTTACTTCTCTCTGCTATTCACTAGATGTTGGGTTTCTCATCCGGTCACATAGACTGTGAATGCTTCTCTGAGACACCATAAAGCTGCTTCTCAGCGTTTAGTAAAATGATTAGTTTATTACAGTGACGCGTGGGTGCGTCAAGAACCCTCAAGGTCACACATGGACTCCTGACACCCAGCAATTCTCTGCACAGGCACTGGCAGCAGACACGGAGACCCCCAGGTCTTCAGTGAGAAGCAGTTGCTGGCTGCCATGCTGCCTTCAGCTGTCTCCCACATGGTCTCAGAGCTGCATTCAGAGAGCTCAGTCCTAGAAGTCCAGGCCCCCTGCATGCTCAACATCCCAGTGTCCTTCTGGTTCACGCTCCCCATGCTGAGCTCAGCGCCCTTGTCACTCTTCCTTTAGCTCCTCTGCTGTGACGTCTGAGCTCACAGCCCACCATCAACAACCATGCCAAGTAGCCAAAGCCTCCTCCACAACCTGTGCTACATGAACACTGACCAACCACACCCAAAAGCCAGTTTCCCTTTTAACCCTTTCTTCCCTAGCCCCAGGGAGATAGGGAAGTGGCTTGCTCATCATTTTTCTTTCTTCCCATTTGTCTACACTTCCAGCTAACTGAAGAAATGTCTTGTTTGGTTTGGGACTCTGCTGTCTGGCACCCCTTTCCAGCAGGACTCTTTACCATTTAAGTCGCTTAGTGTTACTGTGATTAAAAACACCCCATAGAAACAGCCCAAGGGGGAAAGAGTCATTTGGCTCATAGTTTCTGAGGGCCCAGTCTGTGACAGCCTGACACTGAGTGCTTTGTCAGAACATCACGACAGTAGGAGACCCATCGTGGAGGCAGACTGGGAGACAGACAGCCACGAGGCAGTACAACCCAAGGACAAACTCCCTGTAGCTCACTTCTAGCTAGGCCCCATGTTCCAAAGGCTCCAGAACCTTCAAAACAGCTCCACCCTCTGGAGACCAAGTGTTTAAAGCGTGACTCTGTGGGGACACTTCAAATTCAAGCTATAGCACCATCCTTCTGGGGCCTTCCGTGGCACTGAAAACCCACCCGGCACTCTGACTGTCAGTGCTTAGATTTTTCTTGGCTCCTCTTCTGGCTTTCCTTGCTGTACCCACATATCCAAGTTCAAAGTCAATGCTGAGGTCTTGCCTTCCAAGTCATTTCTGGAGAGGAGAGGCCTTTCCTGGATTCCTGTGCTAGGTGTTTTATGTCAACTGGACACAAGCTAAAGTCATCTGAGAGAAGGGAACCTCAGCGGAGAAAATGTCTCCATAAGATCCAGCTGTAGGGCATTTTCTTAATTAATGATTGATGGGGGAGGGCCCAGCCATTGTGAGTGGTGCTATCCCCGGGTTGGTGGTCTTGAATTCTATAAGAAAGCAGGCTGAGCAAGCTATGGGGAGCAAGCAAGTGAGCAGCGTTCTTCTCTGGCCTCTGCATCAGCTCCTGCCTCCAGGTTTCTCCCTACTTGAGTTCCTGCCCTGACTTCCTTCCATGATGAACAATGATGTGGAAGCTTAAGCCAGAATCCCCTCTCCTCCCAAGATGCTTTGGTCAGGGTGTTTCATCTCATCAGTAGTAACCCTAATAAGACAGCTCTGGACTAGTTAGCATCCATGGTTTGCTCTCACTCTGGCCTAAGTATTGACTCAACCCATTTCCTTTAATTGTTTAAAACTCTTATTTATTTTTATCATTTCATAGCATGCACAATGGACTTTACTGCCCTCTTTTCCCCCTCCCTCCTTACAATGAGCCCCACTCCTTGAACCCACCGTTCCATTATGTTCCATCTGTGTTCTGAGCTCGGCTGGGGCTGCTCCTCAAGGGGGCATGTGAGGGGAATGCAGGCAACAGGGAAAGGAGAGGTAAGCAAGAATATGATCTTCAGAGGAAACGGATCCATGGAACAGGATCCAGAGTCTGGAAATAGACTCACCCGTGTGCAATCAACAGGCCCGTGAGGTCTTCTCAGCTCATGCACTCAGCACTGAGTGACCGAGTACATACGACCCCCCCACCCCGCCCGACAGGAGAAACCCTGAGTGGGACCACAAACCTACACATGAGGCAGCTTGTGGAAAAAAAAAATGCTGGAGGACGCCATGGAAACCTTGAGGGTAAGGAGAAGACTTGGTTGTTGACAACAGATCGGATGTTTCTCGGGAAACACTCAGATGCTCTTTCTGTGATTACTTTAGTGCATAGTTGCTCGTTTGTGAGAGCTGCGGGCGTGCGTACATTGGGTTTTGATTATACCCACCTCTACTGCCTCTCAAACACCTCCCAGCTCCTGCTCCCTGCCTAGTCCCCCTCCCAACTTCATTTCCTCATTTCCTAGCACAGAGTCCCTTCCGACTCTCTCCCCACCGCCTCCCAGAAGACGGAGGTCCTTCGCTAGGGGGTGGAGCTTCATGAGCTCCTCCCTCTCTCCGCTGGGCCGTTCCCTGGCTTGATCTTACGCAGGTCTTGTGCTGACAGCCATAGCGCTGTGAGCTCACCAGAGCGACGGCCCTGTCACATGCAGAAGATGGCATTGCACTGCACTGCATTCTGACCACTGGCTAGTCACAATCCTCTGTCCCCTCTTCCTCCATGCTGAGCCATGTGGGGAGGGTTTGAGCAACGCAGGCCTCACTTATGACTGAGCGCGGTTACTCCTCAGAACTCTGACCTGGCATGTGGTAACATATGCCTGTAATCTCAAGGCTGGAGACATGGAGACAAATGAAGCCCTGGGGCTCACTGGCCAGAGAGCTTAGCAGAGTATAAGGGCTCTAGGTTTAGTGAGAGACCTTGCCTCAAAACGTAAGGTGGACTGATTGAGGAAGACACTTGATGTGACTTCTGGTCTATGCACTCACCCACATACATGCGTGCAACCACACACACATACACACACATATACACACACACACACACATACACACACATACACACACATACACACATACACACACATACACACACATACACACA
>JADRCH010000204.1:1757958-1847738 GCA_019843965.1 Rhynchomys soricoides | reverse complement strand
AGAAATAATCTAGGTTGGAGTCCAGAAGGTTTCAGCACATGGGTTTGGTGTTTTTCCTGGGGTTGCTTAGCTGTGCTGGAAGCCAGTCTGTGTCCATCAGAACTGTCAGATGGAACAAACTTGACTTGGGAGTCAGGCAATCCATTAAAGAGGTGGGGTGCTCCAAGCCTGCTGGGTCTCAGGATCTGACCAGCAGCCATGGTGCAGAGGGCACACCCTTCTCCAGCCCTTGAGTCGGTGCTGAGAGCAGAATGGAAGACCCTGGGCGAGGTGCTGGAGGCTGGATAGTGGGTTGGAGGAACTGGCCTGGTGTCTGAGCCTTTGAAAGACCTCTGGGCAATGGCCACTGCCCCAGGCTTCCTTTGGCTTTCGTGAACACCATTGATTCTGCCCCTAGTTACTGGTCCCTGCTCAGCTGTGTGATAGGGAAACACATTTGTGCCCAATTTTACCAACTAGTGTGTTGTTTGGTGTTTTCATTGTAACCATGCCAGGGGGCATGCAGTACTGATCTGTTCTGGTTTGGAACAGCCTCTCCATAGCAAGTAATAGCGAGCATGCATTCATGAACTTATTGCCCCCTTAGAGAAATTCACTGTAGGATGCCTGTTGACTCAAATCATCCATTGAAACATGGAGGGAGAGCATATCAGGATTGTGCTTTGGAATACAATACAGCAATGAAAAATGAGCTTTCTAAACTTGGGTAAATACCACATGCACACACACCACACACACACACACACACACACACACTCCCCTCCCCCTTCACCTTATATAATGCATAAGATAAAACAGGTCATCTGTATAGTCTAGAGAAAGTGAATGTAAAATTCAGAAACAGGCCAAAGTAAGTCAGGGTTACAACTTAAATAAAATGCTAGCTAAAAGCAATAGTGCTAGGGTAGTCAGAGTCCTGGGGGGTGGGGGGGGGTGTGCAGCTCGAGCTGGGGGTTGTCTATGTCCTTTCTTGTTCACAGAATTTGCCATGTCATAGTTTAGTGCCCTGAACATGGTGATTTGTTCATTTTTTTCCAGCTTACTTTATATTTCACAAGAGACAAGATGGAGGGAGAGAAAGAGACCCAGCTCTGTAGCTAGGGAGGAGCCCCTGGAGGCAGGTTTAGGCTGCAGTGGGCTGGGGTTTTCTCTTTATCTCTTCTGTGTGGGTCAAGGCTCACACTCCTCCTTAGGCTGTCCTGCCTGGTTCCCTGGAGGTAGCCAGCTATGATGAAGCTTGCTCGGCAGGGTGTTTGTGTTGGGGAGACCGGGAAGAGAAGAAGCTAGGCTTTGATGGAGTCCAGGTGTCAGCGCAGGGCAGGTGTGGGGCTGGACAGACAGCTCTGTGCAGCTGCCCCATGCTGGCTAGAGGGTGGGGGTCTGGCCTTGTGTTCTGCATGGACTGGTCTTTGAATCCGGGGCATGGGGATCAAATGGGCTTTCAGATTTTGGAGAGTTGACATCTGGGATCTTTTCGCCAATGGGTAAGGGACTTCATCAGTGGCCATGGATTCCCAGAGACAGTAAAGGAGGTTAGTTCAAGGACATTTTCCTACGCAAAGCAAAAGCAACCAACGCCAGACCCTCACCACACCACACCTTCCACCCCTCAGCCACTGTCCCTGCCCTCACCCACTGGGACTGGGTAACAACCCATGCTCCTGTCGCAGCCATTCAAAATAGACAGCCTTCACCTGGCAAGGTGGCCCAGGCCTGTCATCCTGGCTCCTAGAGAGGAATGAGGAAGGAGGATCACAAGTTCAAGGCTTGGCTGGGCAACTTAGTGAGGCCCTGTCTTAAAAGACTAAAGGACTGAGAGAACCTTCCCATGGTGTGTGTGAGACCCAGAGCACATCTCCCACAGGCCTGCAAAGCGAACAAGCAAGCCTGCCCCAGCCTTGCTCACCTTGTTGGGCACTTGGTTATGTCTTCCTCTGCCTGTATCCACCCTGTGACTTCTGTACATGGCTCTGTGCATAGGGCATAGCAGGCTTCCTTCTGTGTGTAACTCTCTGTCCTTGTAATGGTACTGTCCTGACCTGCTGACCTTGCCAACTCTGGACAGCAAAACTTATGTTTGGGGTTGGGGACACAGGTTTGTCAAGGGATTGGGTGAGCGAAGCTGTGGTCTCTCAATCCAGCCCAGCATAAAACAGGCTTAGTGGTGTACACCCCATGTCTTAGTTAGTGCCATGGTTTGAATATGCTTGCCCCAGGGAGAGGCCCTATTAGGAGGTGTGGCCTTGTTGGAGTAGGTGTGGCCATGTTGGAGTAGGTGTGGCCTTGTTGGAGTGGGTGTGGCCATGTTGGAGTAGGTGTGGCCATGTTGGAGTGGGTGTGGCCTTGTTGGAGTAGGTGTGTCACTGTGGGTGTGGGCTTTAAGACCCTTATCCTAGCTGCCTGGAAGTCAGTATCCTGCTAGCAGCCTTCAGATGAAGATGTAGAACTCTCGGCTCCTCCTGCACCATGCCTGCCTGGATGCTGCCATGGTCCCACCTTGATGATAATGGACTGAACCTCTGAACCTGTAAGCCAGCCCCAATTAGATGTTGTCCTTATAAGAGTTGCCTTGGTCATGGTGTCTGTGCACAGCAGTAAAACCCTAAGACAGAAGTTGGTACTAGGGACTGGGGTATTGCTTCCAAACCATGCTTTTGTTTGGAAGAATGTGGATTTTGGGGTTTTGGATTCGGAAAGCAGTGGAATGCTTTAAGTGGGGCTTAGTGATCCAACCCAGGAGGAATATGGAAGACTTTGTTGCTGAAAGTAATTTGAACTGTTCTGACCTGGCCCAAAAGGTTTCAGAAGAGAAGAATTTCAGAATGTGGCATAAAGACTGTTTTTGTGGTTTTGGGTGAAGAATGAGGCTGCTTTTTGCCCTTGTCGGAAGCGTCTACCAGAGGCTAAGGTGAAGAGATCTTTATTAATTGCAATGACAAAGGAAGTCTCAAAAAAGCCCAACAGAGACTTCATTGTCTGGTTAAGTCTCATGAAGAGTGTTTTGAACAAGCGTAGCTTAGAGAGGAAAGATAAAAAATAAATGGTCCGAGTATTAAAGAGACACCAGAAAGTGAAATGGAGCAGAATCCTGTGTTCTAGGAGATAAACGATCATGGGAGTAAAGACCTTCTGGCAAGATTGCACCCAGCTAAATTTAGATTCAGGCGTGGTAGTGCAAGCCTTTAATTCCAGGAGGTAAAGACAAGATCTCTGAGTTCAAGGCCAGCCTAGAACAGAGTAAGTTCTAGGTAAAGAAAAACTTAAATCCAGGTTTGGTGGCCCACACCTTTAATCCCAGAGCTTAGGAGACAGGCATGCAGATCTCTGAGTTCAAAGTCAGTCTACAGAGCAAGTTCTAGGACAGCCAAGCTTAGGCAGTGAAGGAGTTGGAAAAGAGGGAGCTGGTGATGACGGGCGCCATGTTCCAGCTCCTGCAAGCAGCAGAACTCGGCAGCTTTGGCCATGTGGCTCTGGCTTTAGGGTGAAAAATACAAAGGACTACTGGGACTATTGATGCTGGTTAGCTGGAGCTAAGAAATTAGTGGTGATTAAGAGACCAGCATTACTGAGGTGAAATCTTCTGAGAACACAAAGAAGCTGTGTTCCAGAGATAGCCAAGGTTGTACCTCGTGCTGCAGCTGGACTTGGTAATGCCTGATCAGATGCTGCCATGTTCTCAGCAGACACCATGACCAAGGCAACTCTTATAAAGGACAACGTTTAATTGGGGCTGGCTTACAGGTTCAGAGGTTCAGTCCATTATCATCAAGGTGGGAGCATGGCAGCATCCAGGCAGGCATGGTGCAGGAGGAGCTGAGAGTTCTGTCTTCATCTGAAGGCTGCTTGCAGAAGACTGGCTTCCAGGCAGCTAGGATGAAGGTCTTAAAGCCCACGCCCATAGTGACACACCTACTCCAACAGGGCCACACCCACTCCAACAAGGCCACACCTCTCCAACAAGGCCACGCCCACCCTAACAAGACTACACCTACTCCAACAAGGTCACACCTCCTCCAACAGGGCCACACCCTCTAATAGTGCCACTCCTTGGGCTGAGCATATACAAACCATAACACTCCAGCACCAGAAAGTGGAGGCAGGGGGATAGGAAGTTGAAGTTCATCCTGGGCTACATAGTAAGTTCAAGACCAGCCTGGGCAACATGAGATCCTGTCTCAAAATAAAAATCGAAAGCATTAAAACATAACAAAATCCAGAAGGTATATGGCCTTCTGGGTCCGGACAGTGCATAGGCTGGAGCACCAGACACTGGGGAGCTCCCTGGGTTTAGCTTTTGACATACCCGGCTTTCTTGTCTCTCCCGACTCAACGCCTCAAGCCTCTCTTGTCCACCCATCAACCAGAGCGACCCTGCCTCACATCCCTGTCTATAGCTCTCCCATGATTCCCCTCTCCCTTGAAGCCCCTCCTACCCCTTCTGAGTCTCTACGGGTTCTTCCCACCTTCCCGGTTCCGGGCTCCTCCCTGCTCCCTCAGGAACACCTTCCTGCACGGGACCTGTGGACCACTTTGGCTTGAATCGCTCACTCCACCCACTCCTGGCCCTCCCCACCGGTCCCTAACCCTTCCGATTTTCCTCTTTGTCCATAAAGTACACCATGAGCTTGACTATTCATCTCATTTAAAGTCTGCTTTCCCTTACCTAGACATGGAAAGCTACAGGGTCCGGGTAACACTCTGTTTGTTGGTCAGGCCACGAGGGCCAAAACACCCGCTGAGTAAGGTCGACCTTCACCTCACCACCCCCACAGCAAGTGCAATTAAAGATGCATCTTAATTCTGCGGTCCCTCTCATCTTCTTTCATGTCCCCCCAGCACACGTCCCCTCTTCCCTTCATAGCCACTTTCCCTCTCCCGTCCCTTCCCGCTGTTTGGTACTTGATGGAATCACATTTAGCTAATAACTCTTTCATTACTCGATTGCAGCTGTAATTCCACGCGCTGAGAGCTTGTTTTGATTTCTCGTGGATTCGGGCCTCTGTCCTTCTGAACGTCTGCTTTCATTTCCTCGGTTGCCACTTGACCCCCTCCCCTGTCTTGTTTGAAAAAGGGATGAAAAGCTTAGAAAAACATCAGACGGATGCTTTTGTTTTCCCCTCGCAATTGACTTGGATGGTTTTGTTTTGATTTTTCCTCTTGCAGACGGTGGGTGTTAACAAAGGACCGAGATCACACGTTCCCAAACCTGACAACCAAGAAGAATGGGGCTTAGTGGACTCTGAAGATGCTACAGTTTGGGGGGGGACACCCTAGCCCCGGATGAGGCTGGAGGAGTCTGGGTTAGCAAGGAGGTTGGCTGCGGAATCCCTGTGGACATCGTGCTGTGTGTTTTAGACATTAGCAAGCAACATTTCTGGTCTCTATTTATTAGACCCTAACAGCATCTCCCTCATTGATGATGATGATGATCGTGGTGATGGTGATGGTGATGATGATGATGAATATCTCTAGTGGGTTAGAGTCGGCAAAGTCTTGCCTAGCAAGCACAAAACCTTCCACCTTGTTGGAGACTGGGTCTCATGTTGGCTGCTGGCCTAGGAGCTTTGGAGGACTCTTGGGCTGCTCCTTCCAGTTGGCCACAGGAGAGCTGGGGTTACAGAGGAGCCACCCAATCTGGTTTATGTAGGCTCTGGGGCTCAGAATTCAGGTCCTCATGCTCCCCTGACAAACTCCACCCATCTTCCCAGCACCAAGGGATTCTCTTCTAACAAGATAGTGGCTTTAATGACAACCGCTTTTGCCCGCGGACCTGATTTCTAGAAAACCACAAGGATGCTGCTGTCCTTTAGAGTCTCAGTAACAGAATCCCGTCTCCTTTGGCCAGACCCGCTCTCCTTTCTTTCTTCCTCCCTCCTATTTTTAATCCCCCTTCCATTTCCCTCCTCCTCCTTTGCCCCTCTCAATGCAGGTCTCATATAGCCCAGGCTAGCCCTGAGCTCACTGTGTAGCTGAGGATGATCTTCAGCTTCTATTCCCCCTACCTCAACCTATCACGTGCTGGAAGGGCAGGCCCGCGCACCACACCAGTCTATGGGATCCTGGGTGCCAACTTGACACAAGCTAAAATCATCAGAGAGGAGGGAACTTTGAGAAAATATGTGCATAAGATCCGGCTGTAGGCATTTTTCTCAATTGGTGATTGGTGGGGGAGGGCCCCGCCCATTGTGGGTGGAGCCATCCCTGGGCTGGTGCTCCTGGGTTCTATAAGAAAGCAGGCTGAGCAAGCCATGAGAAGCAAGCTACTAAGCAGCATCCCTCCATGGCCTCTGCATTAGCTCCTGCCTCCAGATTCCTGCCCCACTTAAGTTCCTGTCCTGACTTCCTTTGATGATGAAAAGGAATCCGTGAGTGAAATTAACCCTTTCCTCCCCAAGTTGCTTTGGTCGTAGAACATTCTGGTAACTGAGTTCTCCCTCTGCCTCTCTTCATGTCTTTCCAAACATAAATGGAGACATAAAAGAAAACATGGGCAGGTGATAAGGGCTGAGGTCTCTGGAGCAAACCCAGATCCTGAAGACTCTCTGTAGCATACTGTGCCACAAAAGTACAGGCCACTGGCCTCAGCTGTGCTGTGTGTGGCCTTTGGAATGGTGGTATTCTGGGGAACTCTGGGTTGAGTTTAGCAGGGGAAGATGCATCTGAGCTGCATGGCCAGCAGGCAGGGAGCAGGTACTTGGGCTCTCCTATTCTTTCATGACCTCTGCTCTGGGGTTGCCAGTAGCTGCACAGTCCGGTGTCAAGTTAACAAGCCCTCCATCAGGTATTGAAAGAAGCAACCCATGGTGCAGGGCGGAAGAAAAACTCAAGTCCTCTTGATTTATTTATTTTCTTTGTGTTGTTGACGGTTTCTTACTTGTAGTCAATGTCCCCCATTAGTTTATGGACTAATTGGTCAATGTGTGTTCATGTGCATTTGTGTGCTGTTCCCCAGTTCTTCCTCCTCAGAGCTGGGATTGCAGGTGTGTACTGTGTGTGTGTGTGTGTGTGTGTGTGTGTGTGTGTGTGTGTGGTGGGGTTCGAGACACAGCATTTCTCTTTGTAACAGCATTAGCTGTCCTGGAACTCACTCTGTAGGCCTTGAATTCAAAGAGATCCACCTTCCCTTGCCTCCAGAATGCTAGGACTAAAGGCATGCACTACCATGACCAGCACGCTTTTGTTTTGTTTTTGTTTTTTGCTTGCTTTTTGCTGGTTTGGGGAGCAGAACTCAGGTCCTAAGGTTAGTGTGGCATCTTCCTCCCAGCCAAAGTTCTCTCTGCATCTTCATCTACTTTTTCCTTGTTGAAGAGTCAGGTTTAAGTCATGCTTCTGGCCACAAGGGATCTTGGTGTGATTCCCAGGTGGTTTGGTCCAGACCATGAGACTGAAGAACTAGAAGATTCTGGCTCACTCTGGGTCTGGTTTCCTAGGAGGTGGGAGAAGGTTCTATGATACCATGAGGTTGATGATGTCTGAGCGGGTGATTCCAGGTGACACAGTTGACCCACGTCTGAGTGCCCTGAAGCTAACAATGGTCCCAGTGAGGTTCTTTGGCTATCAGCTCTAGAATCAATGCAGAAACTTGTGGTGGCCTGATTTCCACCCCTCCCTTCCCACACCCTGAAATGCCTAATCAGATCCTGGGGCATAGGTCACATCTGACAAGCACAGCTGCTGACAGGCCTCTCATCCCAGCCTGTCCCCTCAGTATGGTCACAGGGAGCCTCGGGTCTCAGTACAGATATGATTTAGTGCCAGGCTGATACAGACATTTGTATCGGAGGCTGATATAGACATTTGTATCGGTCACTTTTTATGGCTGGGAAAAAATTCCGAAGACAGACAACTTGAGAGAAGATGGAGGAGGTAGAGGGAGGGGAAATAAACCTGAGGTGAGGCAGAGGCATGGGGTTGGGAGGAGGAGGAGGAGGAAGAAGGGGAGAAGGAGGAAGAGGAGGAGGAGGAGGAAGAGAAGGAGGAGGAGGAGGAGGAAGAGAAGGAGGAGGAGGAGGAAGAGAAGGAAGAGGAGGAGGAGGAAGAGAAGGAGGAGGAGGAGGAAGAGGAGGAAGAGGAGGAGGAGGAAGAGGAGGGGGAGGAGGAGGAGGAAGAGAAGGAAGAGGAGGAGGAGGAAGAGAAGGAAGAGGAGGAGGAAGAGGAGGATACTCACCTCACACAGCCAGGAAGGAGGGGGGCAGAGGGAGAGAGGAAGAGAAAGTATGGAGCAAGAAGAAGGTGAGGGAGAAGACTAGGGAAAAAAGCGAGGAGGGGAAGGAGGGGGGCGAGGGGAACATGGGGAGGAGCTGTGCTCAGGACAAGACCACCCTCAGGCTCTTTAACAGGCCCCACCCCCTCTTCCCACCAACAGACCAATTCTGGGTTGGGGGAGGGGCGCACTGCTGGGAGGGGGTTGGGAAAAGCTCTCCTGACTCAGTCAGTTCCCAAAGCCCAGTCACTCACCAGGCCTCAGCACCTGAACCTCTGGGACCATTTAGAACTTGAGTGCAGCAATGATGCTCAATGCTCGCTGAGGGCAACCTTGCTTGGCTTTTCCTCTCTGTTCTGAGGACTCAGTGAGATCTGTGCCTGTGAAGCGGTACAGGGGTGGGCTGTTTTCTGTCTGCTCTGGGCCTAGCAAGTAGCAATTGCTCAGTAGCCACGGTGGCGGTTGCTGTCCTTCATCATTTATGTCTCTATGTAGCTAAAACCTTAAGCTTTTCTGTGGAAGAGACCCAGGTTAAGAGACCATGACCTTGAACTTCTAATCCTCCAGGATGCTGGGATCACAGGTGGGTGCTGCCTTACTGGGTTTATGCAGTTCTGGGAATTGAACTCAAGGGCTTTGTGCATGTTAGGTGAGCACTCTACCCACTGAGTTACAGGCCCAGACTGACATGCCTGTTGTGTATAATGTGACAAGAATATTGCCTGCTCTGTTTGTTGAATTCACTGGGGGCTGTAGACCAACGGCTTTGCTGCTGGAGGTCGAAGGTCACCAAAGCACGGGACTCCCTCAGTTCTGGAGAATGGATGGCAACCTCCATCATCTCTAGCAGTCTTGTGCAGCCTGGGAGGAAGAAGCTAGATCCCATCCAACACACAGCTAGAATCCCTGGGGGCCCAGGATGGAAAAACACCAGGAATTTGGGGGTACTCCCAATAATCCCTTCACTCAGCATCATCCCAATTCCCAACTCAGATTCATAGAGCTTGTCTTACTTAGGGGTTCTGTTGTTGAGATGAAACACCATGACCTAAAGCAAGTGTAGGAGCAAAGGGTTTATTTGGCTTATATGTCTGCATCACTGGTCATTATCAAAGGAAGTCAGGACAGGAATTCAAACAGGGCAGGAACCTGGAGGCAGGAGCTGATGCAGAGGCCATGGAGGGTGCTGCTTACTGGCTTGCTCCCCATGGCTTGCTCGGCTGCTTTCTTATAGAACCCAGGAGCACCAGCCCAGGGATGGCTCCACCCACAATGGGCGGGGCCCTCTCCCACCAATCACTAGTTAAGAAAACTTAACTATAGCAGTGTTTCTCAACCTGTGGGTTGAGACCCCTTCACATGTGCCCACGCAGGTGGTAGTAGAAGGAACGATCCTTTCTCACAGGGGTCGCATATCAGATACCCTGCATATCATATATTTACATGATGACTCATAACAGTAGCAAAATTTCCGTTATGAAGTAGCAATGGAACAATTTTATGGTTGGGGGTCACCACAGCACGAACTGTTTTAAAGGGTCGCAGCATTAGGAAGGTTGAGAACCACTGGTCTGCCATCTTGCCTACAGCTGGATTTTATGGTAGCATTTTCTGAACTGAGTCTCCCTCCTTATCAATAATTCTAGCTTATATCAAGTTGACATAAAACCAGCCAGCACAGGGGTCTCCGATGAGCCAAATGTCTTTGGTAACAAAATTAGTAAGCAGGACCAGCCATTTGATGGAGGGTGGCCACTCCTTAGTCAGAGCCCAGACTATGAGCTGCAAGAATTCTGTCTCTTCGAACTGTCCTACAAGATTCTGGCTCTTACTGAGACCTTTGCCATTCTTTCGGAGAACCTGTCCTGCAGATATGGGCTCGGAGGGGAACAGAAATCAGCGTGCGCTAGAGCACAGAGCCTGCTGAGCCGCCCCAGTGTGGCCCCAGGTGCAAGGGGCCGTCACATCCTCTTACCTCCGGGCCACAATCAATGCTACAGGCAGGAAATGAGAGGAAATTATTTTTTCCCTCCTGTTCTCCATCCCTCCCCTGCCATCCTCCTGTTTTTACACAAGAGCCTTTTAAAATGTTGGTGACTCTGATTACTGCGCAATACAGGCTCACAACAGGCTTTTTTTGACTAAACCCCTTCTGCTCTTAACCAGAAGGATGGGCTGGTTGCCTTGGTAATGGCTCCCATTCTTCTCGCAGGAGCCACAATTACGAAGGGTTTCTGGGCACTGATCCTCTTAGAGCCTTTTTTTCTTAGAAGTTCATGACAAGACAGGACAAAGAGAATCTAATAGATTTTATTGCCTCAACTCTTTATAATACCCAGAAGCCCATGTTGCAGGGACAGGAGCCCTAAGTGCCATTTAAATTGGTTGGTTCTGCCCGGAGAGAGCTTTTTTTTTCTTTCCCCTATTAGCTGGAAGGCCAGGGCCAGAGAACGCACCCACAGGCCCAGCTCCTGCCTCCTTCATAATGGAGACCAATGGGCTGGGCCGGGTGGCATCTGGGGCTGAGGGCCAAGGCACTTAACCTTTTGCAGATAGCTGGAGGAAATGGACCCGTAACTGCTCTCTTGAAACTCAGGCATGATTCTAGTTCAAGGGACGTAAGGTCTGTGGGCTGTTGTGCTACCAAGCTGGGGATGTTGGGGGCAGAGGCAGCTCTCCACTCTCTAAAGAGAAACAGGGCTCCATTAGCAGGGGTAATTACATAGAAAGGCAAAGATGTGGTGATGTTGATAACCCTGGCCACAATAATCATATAATTTGTCTGTAGAGGGTACAAGATGATCCCAGTCCTTGCCTCTCAGCCTAGTCACACAATAGCCCCAGGGGTTGCTAGTTCTTCTTCTTTAAATGGGGAAACTGAGGCACGGGAAGGTAGAAGGACTTTTCCAGCTAGAAAAGTGGCAGGACTGGTAAAAGATATTGGACTCCTAGAATGTTCTGAGCATTGGTCATCTCTTCCCAGCCTAAGGTCTGATAAGCTATGACCCGAGAGGGCTCCCAGCTGTACACAGAAAGGGTTGTCTATTTGTGTCATAGGACCCTAAGAACCTGCCTCAGAACTTGGGACAGGCATCTTTAGAGTCGTGGCTCTTCATCCCATCCTGGCTGACTGTGTGACTGAGAAGCCCGTGATAAGGCTCTAAGGTTGAGGGGTTAGTGAGAAAGGCCTCCATCTTTGTTATGGGGGAGGAAAGGAATTCCTTTGTCTTGTATATGTTACAATCATGTGAGGGCCCATAATACAGCAGATCCCAGGAGGGAAAACCCTCAACAGGATCTCTAGCTCCACGAGGGATCCGGCAGGAGGAAGCCACACCAGGGACATGTCATGATTTTAAAAAAACAACCAAAAAACCTTTTTATTTGGATGCTATTTAAATGCAAGTCACTTTAAAAACCAGAGCAGCACAAAGAAGGCCTGGAGGCACCAGGACCTGTGTTCAGATCCCCAGGGCCCACATAAAAGCCAGTCAAAATGGTGTGTGCCTGTCATCCCTGCACCAGGGAGAGCTCTAAAAGGGATGGGTCAGACGGCCAAATCCATGAGCTTCAGGCTCAGTGAGAAACCTGTCACCAAAAATGCTGTGGAGAGTCACCTAGAAGGGCACCCAGTATCAACCTCTGGCTTTCTCCCTCTGTCTCCGTCTCTCTCTCCCATCTTCTCTCTCTCTCTCTCTCTCTCTCTCTCTCTCTCTCTCTCCACACACACACACACACACACACACACACACACACACACACACTCTCTCTCTCCCACACAAAGAAGAGTAACAAGAAAGGGTCACAAAGTGTCCGTGTGCCTTCACCCAGCTACCCTGGCCGTGTGTGTTCCCAGAGAACAGGAGAACATGGGTGCCATGCACTTGGACGCCAGAGTTCTAGGCTCTCCTCTGCCTCCTCCAGCCCAGCCTTGACAAGGAGCCAGATGACATCCCTCCGAGCTTCTGTCCAGGATCCCGTCTCAGACAATCTCTGGAGCTGTTCGTGCAATGCTGTATTTTAAATGCCTGGCAGGGAGACCCACTGTCCATCCCTTCGCCCATATGCCCATCTGTCCTGGCTGGTTTGGTGCATCATCTTGACACAAGATAGAGCCATCAGAAAGAAAGGAGCCTCAGTTGAAAAAATGCCTCCATGAGATCCAGCTGGAAGGTATTTTCCCAACTAGCGATTGATGGGAGAGGGCCCCGCCCACTGTGGGTGGAGCCATCCCGGGGCTGGTAGTCTCCCAGTTCTGTAAGAAAGCAGGCTGAGCAAAGCCATAAGGAGCAAGCCAGTAAACAGCATCTCTCCATGGCCTCTGCATCAGCTCCTGCCTCCAGGTTCCTGCCCTGCTTGAGTTCCTGTCCTGACTTCCTTTGGTGACAGACAGATGGGAATGTGAGCTGAATAAACCCTTTCCTCCCATATGTGTTTTGGTCATAGTGTTGTGTCTCAATCATAGAAATCCTAAGGAAGACACCATCCTTTATCCATGCCTCTTCAAGACTGTGCTGGCTTCTAGGCATGCTAGGAAGTCTCCATCCCCACAAAGCTCGCAGTCTGAACATAAATACAGTAAAATCTGTTTCCAGAGAATAGGAGGGCTCCCCTGCCAGGCTAACATTCAAGCCACGCCCCCAGGCTGAGTGGCAACAAAGCAGAAAGGGGCTGGATGTTTCCTGGAGGATAGAGCAAGGCAGCTGCCTGGAGGAGGTATACACAGCTGGTGGACAAGCATGGATGGGACGTTTGAGAGGGGTGGAGGACTCTCAGGTGAGAACAGCAGCATAAAATCAGCGTCCGCACAAGCAAAGGCAAAGCATTGTGGGAGCACCCTTAAGGGACAATGTCCAGTCACCTGTCCTAGCTGCCCTGGCCACCACTTGCTATCCGTGTCCCTGGAACTAATGCTTCAACCCAAACAGAGAAAACCTGGATCCTCAGAGAGAGTGTATTCTGCTGATTTAATTTATAAATGTTTTTTCTTGGTGTGTGCGCGCGTATGTGTGTATGACATACGTACACACCTGTGTGCTCGCATGCACGAGTAAAGGTACACACGCATGTGTGCAGCTGCATATGGAGGCCGCAGGGTGACGTTGGTGTCTTTTTTGGTCCCCAGGGCTGCCCTAAAACTCCTGTTCCTCCTCTCTTGGCCTCCCAAATGGTGGGCTTATCTATGTGTGTCCACAGAGGATCTCCCACATAATCTGGAGCAAACTGATTCAGTTAGAATGGATGGCCAGCCAACCCCAGGATGCTCATAACCCTGCCTCCTAGTGCAGCATCAGGCTTATGCCACTCTGCCTGGATTTAAAAAATAAAGAAGACAAACTACACGTATGGGTGTGTGTGCGCCTGTGTGTAGGTGGATGGGTGCACATGCGTTGTCTGGTACCCATGGAAGCCAGGAGGTAACAGAAGTCCCTCACTGACCTTGAGCTCACTGACTAGGGAGGCTGTAGGCCAGTGAGCTCTAGGGATCTCCCTGTCTCTTACTCTCCAGTGCTAAGCTTATAGGCATACATCAGGCTTTGGTATCTTCCCCACGGATATTGGGGTATGTCCTCATGATTGCTCAATAAATACTTTGCTGACCGAGCCATCTCCTCAGCCCAGAGATATTCACAGTGTAAAACAAATTAATTTCAAGCTGGACATAGCAAGCTCCGCTGAGACCACAGTTACTGGAATTGTCAATAAGCATTTAAAGGTAATTCTATTTGGGAATAAACCATAGAATTTGAATTTAATATTTAAATATATGCTGGAGCCACCTGAACCACATTGTTCATATTGCAGAAAATATTACCTATTGGTTTTCCTGAATGGCCCTCCGCAACTCAAGCTTAGTATTAAGTAGATTTTTAGTGGAGAGTTGGCTAAGTAAGGGGGACTCCCTTGGGCTCATGGGTGTTCTGAATTCTACCTAATATCTAGCAGCATGCCTTTGTTTACTGATTTCATTAGTTACTGGAATATAGGTCTGGGATTCGAACCCAGGGCTTTGTGCATGTTGGGTGAGCATCACCACTGCCCTGCCCTCTAGCCTGACAAGCACACATCTGGAAGTACTTGTGAGCAGCTGTTGGGTGGGATTGTCCTCAGAACCAACTGCCACTGTTGTACTGGCTGGTTTTATGTCAACTTGACACAAGCTGGAGTTATCACAGAGAAAGGAGCTTCAGTTGAGGAAATGCCTCCATGAGATCCAGCTGTAAGGCATTTTCTCAATTAGTGATCAAGGGGGGAGGCCCCTTGTGAGTGGTACAATCTGTGGGCTGGTAGTCTTGGGTTCTATAAGAAAGCAGGCTGAGCAAGCCAGTAAGGAACATCCCTCCATGGCCTCTGCATCAGCTCCTCTTCCTGACCTGCTTGAGTTCCAGTCCTGACTTCCTTTAATGATGAACAGCAACATGGAAGTGTAAGCTCAATAAACCCTTTCCTCCCCAACTTGCTTCTTGGTCATGATGTTTGTGCAGGAATAGAAACCCTGACTAAGACAGTTGTCTTCAGCTCACCTGTGCCTGCTTGCAAAGGGGCCTAACAGCTGACCTTGTTGACATTCCCAAATAGAAAGAGTGTGTGGGAAGGGTCATAGGCCACTCACCGCAGTGACTAGCCATTCACCTAGCTGATGGTGACTAATTCTGCCTTTACTTCCTGTGGCCTTGGAGTCCAGCGAGTGGCTATAGGCCGGGGAGAATGGAGGGAAGTGGGCTCCATCTACAAAAACACGGGGAGAATCACCCATGCTGAGTGCAAGCCTCCCAGCATGGCCGCTTCAGCAACCTCTCCTCATTCCTGGTCATAATCTTCACTCACAGCTCCGAAGTAACCCCAGTAAACTTGCTGGTTCCCTGGAGGGAACCTTGGTCTGTCATTGGGACCTTAGACAGGGACTGTGGCTGCTGTTTTCCAGTGGGTGGCCCATTGTTTACCAAGATAGGAAAAGGGAAGGACAAAGCCTCCGGTGATCTCATCACAACAGCAGACTGTCACCCGCGCAGGGCCTGTTGTGAGGTCCTTGCCATGCTGGGGGCTGAGGGGGAGGGTGTGGTGAGCCACTGAAGGTGCCGTCTGGCCACTGGCTAGCCAAGACCTAAGGCTTTCAGTCCTGTCACTCAAAGGACCAGAACCCTGGAGAAGCTGACTCACACCTTTTCCTGCTCAGCCCTGAAGGGAGACCCCCAACCATGACTAACCCCCAGCTGCATGCGCCCTCATGCTACCCCCAGGGAAGACTGCCAACCATGGCCAGCCTCCAACTTCGTAAATCCCTAAGAGAGACCCCCCAACCATATTCAACCCCCAACTGCATGAGCTCTTGGGGGGGGAACCCCCAAACCATGGCCAACCCCAACCCCATGAACTCTCAGGGGAGACGCCCTCCCCCACTCAACTACCATGAGCCCTCAGAGAAGACCACTGTCCTGGCAGTTTATAGGATACTGTCAAAAAAGGAACAGAGATAAATAACACCCAGACCCCTTTGCTCATGAGACACTAACGAGAGCTACATTAAGGCAGGAAGACTGCTTGTTCCTCAGCAATAAAGCAGCAGAGTTTAGATGGGTCAGCATGATCCACATCCTTCTGCATCTGGCTTCTTTGGCTCAACGGTGTGGTGCTTCGCCCACAGAGCCTCGTGCACGGCTGTTTCTTTTTCTTGTCAAGTACCGGTCCATGATAGAATGACACCATGACTCCAGAATCCATCGCCCGCCCACAGGCATTTCGGTTCATCCTTTCTCTCCTGCTTGCTTCCTGCTTCCACTCCCAGAAGTTATCACTTCTCTTTCCTGTGCTGCAGTCTTCCTCTTCCTTTTCCACTTTTCTCCATAACTTTCTGCAGTTGTGGGCTTCCTTCCCCACCAATGCTCTTCTACTCGACGTCAAACCCTCCCTGAAGGCCTTTCCTCTTTTCCCTGTGCTTTGTGCGCCGAGGTGGGCAGACCTCAGGGAGTCACATCCTTCTGATTAAACCAAGTTCATTGACTGAATTCAGCCCTGTGGAGGAAGCACAGACTGGCTCTTATGGGTTGGAATACTACAGCCAGGCTGGCTAATCTTCAAATTCTTATCTCTGCTATTTCCTTAGCTGTTCCATTTAGGCATCTGTCTGAACCTCTCTGAGCCTCAGAACGTGAAGATCTCGTGCCGTGTAAACAAGCCGATACTTGCCCAATACCTAAGTTTGGTGCATAGCAGCTGCTCATTAAATGTTGGCCATTCCTTTTGTTGTTGTTGCCTAGAAACCAGGAGAATGCGGAAATCCTAAGCTACATATAGTAGGGACCTGTCCCCCGTGTGCGCATGTGCGCGCGCCTGTGTGTTTTCACCTCCATAAAACAGGGATGAGTTTTCTCTATGGAAATGGCCAACCGTCTTCTCTCGTTCATTCCATACTAGCTATAAAACCCGATGACTCACGTTCACCGAGATACCAGTTCAGCCTGTCTGGGCAGCTGGAAAAAACCAAACGTTATTCACCGGTGTCTTTACCCTCGACTCTGGGCTTCATGAAGCACCTCACTAGATAGACATCTCCCAGCATAGAGCCCATGTTGACCCAGGTTCAGATCCCAGCTCTACTGCTGAGCTGGGCAACTGAGTGAGTGTCCTTACCTCTCTGAGCTTCACCTAGGGATGGAAGGGATCCCTCTGAGGATAAGCAAGATGCTGGGGATGTTTGGAGCCACATCTGCATGAAAGGGAATTGGACAGTCTCTGCCAGGCTGGGTATGGTGGCCTATGCCTTTAAGCCCAACCCTTGGGAGGCTGAGGCAGGTGGATCTCTATGAGTTTGAGGCCAGCCTGGGTTCCGGGATAGCCAAGGCTATGTTGAGGGACTCCATCTCCAAAAGGAAACCAAAAAACCCCTACCCTCCCAAAAGCCCCCAAACAAAGAAACAAAAAAATAAACAGCACCAACAAAAGCTAACAAGAGCAGAAACCAGTCTCTTCTGGTTACAGGCAGGTCATACATAATCTTTATAGTGGTTGGGGTAAGAATTCCCCCTTCAGTGCTATGGAAGTGCTATAGGACCATGGAAGAGCAACCCCTTACGGGCTGCTGCCTCAGTTTCCCTAAGGTGGTCGTTGTTTTTATGTTTCAATGTCTGCAAGCTCAGAGTGGATTGAGAAAAGTGCTGATTGAGGGCAGGGACCTCTGGCCCTTTGACCATGGAGGGCCAGAGAGAAAGTGCATCCTATGGAGGTTGGCCTGACCGTGGGTCACCTCCCCTGCTCTGATGAAGCAAATAGTGGCAGCTGATATGCCTTCCTGGATCCTTTGTTCTTGACACTGTGTGTGTGTGTATGTGTTGTGTCTCTCTGTGTGTGGTGTATGTCTGTGTGGTGTCTATGTAGGGTGTGTGGTGTGTGTCTGTGTGGTGTATATCTGTGTGTATGTGTGTCATTATGTGTGTGTGTGTGTGTGTCTACATGTGTATGTTTTTGTGTGTGTGGTGTCCGTGTATGTATGTGGTTTGTCTATATGGTGTGTGTCTGTGTTTATGTGTGTTTTTATGTGTCTCTGTGTGTATGTGTCTGTGTATGTTTCTGTGTATGTCTATGGTAGTGGTGTGTGTGTGTCTATGTGTGTCTGCGTCTGTGTTAATGCCAGTGTTGTTTTTTGCTTTCTACCTTATTTATTTGAGACAGAGTCTCTCACCAAGCCTGAAGGTTAGCCTAGTTGGCTAGGCTGACATCCAGTGAGCTCTGGATGTCAGTGCTGGGGTTACAGATGCACACAGACATGGGGGGGGGGTGTTTCCAAACTCAAATCCATAAGCTTTGTGGGCTTTACACACCATGCTATCACCCAGCCCCAGTCCTGGATTCTATAGTACCCTGGAGCCAGTGTTTCTACTCCACTCACTCTGGAGTGAAAGGGACAGGGCTGACTTTTCCCTGACGAGACCTTCTCCTGTGAGCAGACCTGTGCCCCAAGGATGGCAGCAGTTACAGGGAGTAGGGGCGTGAGCTTCATTTCGGGGCTGGATGGAGCTAGGAAAGGGTCTAGGGCATCTCCTGTAGGTTGTGGGGACAGCATGGGTTCTCCACGATGAGAGCCAAGTCACCTGCTTCTCCAGCTCAAGACCTGCTTTGCCCAGACATTCGCCATTGGTCTCGTTCAGAATCCACTACGGTGGTAACCTCAGTGTCCTGTGTCCAGCAGGAGACTCTATGGACGTTCTGTAGTCTGAGTGCTTGTTGTCAAAGATGGACATCAAAAGACAGGAAGGTTCTGGCTGGTGTCAATATTTTCCCAGAATGCCTTTTGTGCCCTCCATCGTCAGGGTTTTCTTTGTTCTTGTTACTCTTCCCATCATGAATTCAAGAATGATGTCACTTGTAGATAGAGACCTGGGATTGTGGGTCTCTGAATCCTTAACACCTGGAATGGCTGTGTCTGAAGGGAGGGCGGATCTGTAACACACAGCACCAAAGGGTCTCTTTCCTTTCAAGTCAAAGAATGGAACTTTGGTTTCCAGGGGGATCTGGAAAATGAGTGTCTATGCGGCCATGCCCCTGGGGGTATAAAGCAGGTGATGTCTGTTGTTGTATTCCCAATGGAGTAGTGGTTTGTTGCAAAGTGTGCCCCCAGGAGGTTAAAACTGTAACACAGTTTCTCCTGTCCTTGTCTTTAACAAAAAGGTCGGCTTTAAGGATGTTAGTAACACAATACTGGCTTTGCGTTTGGTTTGGTTTCCAGAGACAATGCCAGTGGCCATATGTGGCTGGAACTGCAGGCTCCTCTTCTTAGAGACTCTTCCAGGTCGGTAGCTGGAGGAACCATGCTGCCTAGGCACCAAGGCCAGATGCCCAGGGAAGGTGCTGACATGAATGAGGCAGAGAGCCTGTTGCTGGGGCTTTGGCTAATTGTACCTGGCAGCTCATCGGTCCGCCTTCTGTTCTGCTGGCCCTGGGAAGACCGATCACGTTTCGGTCCTCTGACTAAGCTGTAATGTGTCTTCTTTGGAGGCCTGACATATTTTGCCCTCCCCCAATGGGACCCCAAGGGGAGGTAAGCTTGGGGTGTGGGGGGTGATAGCGGGATGGGGGGTGATGGCAGGGTGGAGGGTGTGGCCTTCTAGAGAGAGGAAACTTTCCGACCTGGAAACCATCTCTGAGTTGGAAACAGAGCAAGCAGGAATGTTCAGCTGTTCGTGGGTCATTCTGACCTCCCCCCTCCCCCAGGCCAGGGCACACATGGAGAGACTCATGCCAGCAGGAATCAGATAGCAAAGTGCTCCGCCTCTCCTCCTGGGTTCCAGACCAAGCTAGGTTCCTCCCCAGCTAACACACTGGGCCCCCTCTCTCTCATGCTTCCCAGGCTCTCTCCCCAACTCGCAGTCCTAACCGGGCTCTCCAGACACTCCTCTCTGGTAGACCATGCCACTCACCGACCTAAACACTTCCTCAGTTTACTCTGGCTCTTGGGCTCTTGTCCAAGTTTGTATTGCTACGGTCAAGGAGGCCCTGTGTGACCTGACCTAGTTTCTCTCTTCCCAGCATCATCATCTGACACTTGAGCATTCCTTTCAGAGAGAGAGGAGGGTGTGCGTGTACATGTGTGTGTGTGTGTGTGTGTGTGTGTACGCGTGCCTGTGTGTACAAGTACATGTGCATTTTTGCATGTGGAGCTCAGAGGACAGCTTCAACTTCCGGCATCATTCCTCTGGTACTTCCCATCTTACGTTTGGAGCAGGGTCTCTCATTGGCCGGGAACATCCCTACATTTTCCAGATTGGCTTTGCCTCCCCATCTCCCCATGTATGGATAACAAGCATATGCGGTTTTCCCCCAACCCCAGATTTTTACGTGAGATCTGAGAATCTGAACTCAGGCCCTCATCCTTGCAAGACAAGCGCTTTACTGACTGAGCCATCGCTCCCCCCCCCAACCCCCACCCCACACCTCCCCCAGGCTTCAGGTGGTCAGCCCTCTCTCCACCCAAGAACATTGTCCTTGTAAGTCTTTGTTGTGAGGATGTAGACATAGCCTCTCTGTGTTTTCAGTGACCTGGGTAGATGGGACCCATGCGCTGTCCCATTCAGAATCTGGGATGTCATAGGTGTAGAGCAGGGGCTGCTCGTGTGTTCTTGCAGCTGACACCATATGGCTGGCTGGTCTGAATATCAAGGCAGTGTCTTCCATGTGTTCCTGCAAACCCAGTGCATATGTTTGCCCACCCTGTCCCTGTCCCGGGATGTGCTCTGTCACTGCATGGACAAACCCTGCCCCCTGCTGGCTTCCTGGTGGCTTCAGCCACCAGGGCATGGATGGTGGAAGGGAGGGAGGAGCCTGCCTGGGGAAAGGGGTCGGGCACTTCTCAGCCGACATGCCTTTACGGACTGCACCTTCCTGAGGGCCCAGGATGGGCTCGGTCCTGTGTCCTTCAGGTCCCGGAGTGGGAAGAGCCCAGGCTGTACCAGCTCCATGGGCTGTTCCGTCCCTGCCTCTCCTCCACATGCACTCCTGGTCTGGTTTGAGACTGTCTCCTCCCAGCTAAGACATTGACCCATAAAGAACAATAATAAATCTGACCTGCTGACACACAGAGACGGCTTTGTTAGTTAATTCACATATGGCTGTGGCAAAAACACCAGAGAGAATTAGCCTAACAGAGGAAAGGCTTCTTCGGGAACCTAGTTTTAGAGGGTTGAGCCTGTGGTCTCTGGGACATCCACCCGTGGGCAGAGCGTCATGGGGAAGTTCCGCATGACGCAAGACAGTAAAAAAGGAGAGCTGTTTACTTCATGGCAGATGGGGACAGAGAAGGCAGGGTGCCCTCAGTCCCCACTGACCCCCCCACCATTTTTATCACTAATTGCCTGATAGGCATTGAGGCTCATGTTCAATACACATTGTCACCCCTGTCCTCCATCAGCAGCTCTGGAAGGTGGGACTGTCCCCCGCCTCCTTGTCATAAGCACTGGGCTAAGCATCTACCGAGTCTCACTTCTTATAGTATCTGGAAGAGGACCCCTCTTGAATCCATTTTATAGGCAAGTAAACTGAGGTTCAGCAAGATGGATTCTATTATCCCAAGACCATCCAAGAGTCAGAGGTGAGATCTGAACCCACGAGGTTCTGAGCTAGAGCTGAGCCTTTGTCTGCTCTGACCTCACTTATGGGACCTTTTCGGGTACAGGCTAGTCGTGTGATACATCCCAGGCCTTCTCGGCCCAGGGGGAGCACCCTGAGCTACTTAGAGAGCTTACACTTTTCAGCCCCACAAAAAGGCAGACAAAACATCTCCTAGTGCCCTTGAAAGCAACAGCGCTGCTAAAACCGTGTACCAGGGATAGAGATCTGCAGTCATTGACCTCTTGGTGGCCTCATGGTGCCAAGTCAGAAGCTGAGTTCTCCAGACAGACGCATGAGTGCCCTTCATTATTTAGGGCCTCATTGTAATTGGTTGGCTTTTTCTTCAGTCTCACCTGCTTCAGTCTCATGTCACGGACTGTTTTTAAAATGCCAAGACAGGCTACCTCTGGGGCTTGGAAAATGGGGGGCATGCCCATTTTGCAGGTAGAAAGGGTAAGGTGAGGAGAAATCCCTTGGAGAGAGAGGATAAAGTGTGGTTTCTACCTGACATGAAGCTCAGACTTGAGATAAGTGTGAATAGACAGCCCCAGACTGGCCTAGATGCTCCTGGGACCTCTTCTGCCACCGGTGACTTCATCTGGGCAGTGGAATTATGTGTGTACATCTGTAGTTAAGTGTCCGGGAGACTGGTGGGTGCCTGCTTGGACCCACTGGTCCTTTCTTAGTAACAAACAGGGTTTGTGTTTTGTGCTCAGTCTCAAAATAGGAACCAGGCTATGGATCCTAGCTGTTCTGAGTCCCGTCCCCTGCTTCCCAGCTTTGCAGCCATGCCCCGGTCCTGTCTTTAGTGCATCCATTACAGGAGATTCTGGGGAACTGTTCTCTCACGGAAAGGGAGGCAGTTATGACCGGAGCTGCGGCAGACGCTTCGCCAAAATGTTGGTCAAGAACGTGTGCAAGCTGCAGAACTATAGCATGACTCTGGCCTTGGTCAGCCAAAGCTCTGGATGCTGAGAAGATTCATGGATATAAGCATGTTCCCAAGACTTGCCTTCAGAGGCAAACAGTCTTGATAGTTATGGGTGCTTTCTGGAGCCAGACTCCTTTCCCTTGATTGCTTCCTTCCATCCTGTGTCAGAAGAAAGCGCTGCACCCACTTAAAGGGTTATAATGGAGAGGTGAGAAAGTCCTGTTCACCCTCATCTCTAAGTGTACACCACGGTTTCCATTCAGAAACCACATGCTGCCCCGCCATGTTGGTTCTGCACATCATTCACGATCCCTCAGAAGAATGGTGGGGTTGTCACGGATCCTGCCCAAACTCCAGGTGATGGGCGTATACCAGGGGGTATTGGCGCTGAAACTCAGCACTGGGGACTTGTGTGCTGTTCTTCTGGCCCAGAGACACCTGCCGCAGCATTGAAATCCTGGGCCGTGTTAAACGGTGATTTGTGATTGTGGGTGAGGGCTGTCCATGGGCAGCATCCTGGGACAGCACATCCGAGGAGGAGGTGGTGGTGGTCAGAGCTCCAAGCCTCTCACACATCTACATCCTATGTGTGTGGCCTCAGTGCAGCAGAGTGAGCTGGGAACCAAGGACCAGGCTATCATTTAGGCCCTAGCTCCTGAAGCTTCCATGGGATCCCAGAATGGTGCCACCAGCTGGGGACAATGTGTTCAAACATCTAAGTTTGTAGGTCACATTTCTCATCAGACAGCAAAGGGCCAACACCCACTGTGCTTGAGTTGAATATGGGGGCTGGGGGCTCAGCCTCATGTCTTTCATGCAGGAGATGTGTGATAAATGTTTCTTCCATGAATGAGTGAAAGGCTGGTTCTCTAGGAGCCATGAGGATGCCTCAGCAGGCTGGGCCCCTGCTCTTCTCTAGCACCGTTTCTGTCTTCCAACCTCTGACCTCCAGGACAAGTCTCTCTCTTGCCTTCTCTGAAAATCTGCAACAGCCATACAGCCAGCAGCCTGGAGGGTCCAAGATGTGCCCCCCACACTCCTGCTTTTGGCATACTCTCTCCAGGCAGGTTTTCATTTCAGGGAGGACCGAGCCTGCTCTTTCCAGGTTTTACAAGCTGATAGAATAGAGCTGTCAAATGCTCTTTATGGGAGAAGAAACAGGAAGATGGCTTGTTTTGCAGACAGCGGGTTACTGGGTAATTACATTTTTATAGAGCTGTTGCAGGACGAATCGCGGGGCTGCTGTCTCCTTTGATGCTAAAAGATGCCGGCCCATAAAGATCAGAACCGGGAAGGTGACGGGTCAGGGACACAGCTGCCCTTTAGGGGTCAGCTTCTGCCTGGAACAGCCTCTCCAGGTGCCCCTTTCAAGAAATGGCCTCCTTTCCCGTGCCTTTGGCTAGAGTCCTGCTCACACCCAGCCCTCCACCTCTTCTCCCACTGCAGACGGAATGGGAGACAGGAGGAGTAACAGCAGACCCATGCTTTAGAGAGCATCAGTGATGCAACACTCATTCACGGCCCTGTCTCTGCTCAGCTGCCATTCACTCATTCATTTACACATGCATCCGCCTACCCACCCGTGCATCCATCCAGCCACACATCCGCCCACGCATTCCTCCACCCAACCATCCGTGCGTCCATCCACACACACACATCCACCCATCCGTTCCTCCACACACACGCATCTGCTCATGCGCATCTCCACGCACGCATCCGCCCATGCCCTATGTGCTCCTCCATGCACGCATCCGCCCACACGTTCCTCCACCCACCGTGCATCTGTATATCTGTACATCCATATTTTCACTGACACATTTGCTCACTTGCTCATCTATTTGTTTGCTAACCCACATACTTATTCATTCTTTCAAGCGGTGATTCATTCATTCACTTCTCTGTGATATATTTAAGTTCTCAGTGAGGAGGGAGGACCCGGTGTATTTACCTTTGAGGTCGTTCAACACATCTGAGGTCAAGACTCTGCCATGTTTCACTCAACGAAGTAATGTTGGACACAACAGAAGCAGTTGGAAGCTGAGCCACCCTGGACGTGGGAACTGAAATGTAGCCATGACCAACAGAGGGGGGCACGGTTGGAGGTATGTGTGTGAAACATGGAAGCCAGGGAGGCTCAGCTGGCTGGCTGGTGAGGGAGTTAGCGAGCTCTGACTGAGCCCTGTTCTGTAGGCCAAGGGTCATGGTGATGGAGAGGTATCCGGGGAGAAGACATTCCAGAATAAGGGGAGACATCCCTGCATGGGCCATGTGGGAAGAGAGAACATTGAGCTCTCCGATGGAAGCCACCGTGTCTTAGCCATTTGCGGCTCTGCCCTGGGCCATGGCCAGGCAACCACTGCTCAGCCTCTTCTGGCTCTGCTTCAAGGATCTCCGCAGAAACAAAGCCTCAGGGCATCTCCCACCTCGGCCAAACTGAGAGCAGTGACCGGTAGGTCCAGGTCATGGGAATCCAGGGCTCATGGCTTTCTGTAAGATACAAGAGTTTACAACCAATTCTCCCTGTCGGTACCTCTAGGAGTGGGGCCCACACATGAGGCAGGAGCCTCCTCAGGAAGAACAGGGACGCACGAGGCAGGCGATGGGGACAGTCATGGCTTTCCCCATCATGGCTTCTAAGGAACTGATGCTCTGAGGTGTCTTGATGGCTGGCAGCTGCCATGTCCCCTAGCTAAGGAGATGGGTATAGATGTCTGGAAACAGGTCCAGGGTGTCTCTGCTTGCTCTCTGTCCCTGGCTACCAAGCTTTTTTTATGCTGTGCCCAGTGTCTGACACATATTCTCCTTTCTTCTGAGGGAGCAGATAGTGGCAGTCTTTTGACCACTTACCGACAGGTACGTCCTGGGAGGCGGCAACTGGTGCAGGGGTGAAAAGCGATGCAATAGGCCAGAGAAGGGGTGAAGCCAGACCCTCTGCCCTGCAGGGATGCAAGGGCTGTAGGATCCAAGATTTGCTGCAGCTGAAAGTGGATGGCAAGGTGTCGGCTGAAGGCTGGCCAAGGCTGGTCCATGCTCTGAAAGGGTTAACAGATGCCAAAATAGAGGCACAAGGAGCTTGAGTGAATTGTTTGGGGCCACACAGTGAGAGTGGAGATGAACCAGGATTCTGTTGCCAGCCGGTGATGGAATGGCACCAACCTTCAGGAAGACCCTTGTATTCCGGAGCTGGGTGAAGAAACCTGTTAAGCTTCCTGGGCTCTGTCAGGAAAACACCAGGTTCACTTGCTGCCCCCAGTGAGAGAAGTTTTGAGTAAGTTGTACTGTGAGCCCATGGGCCATAATGGCTGTAGACCTGGCTTCTGTCTGTTCAGACCCACGAAGGGCAAACTCCTGCTCAGTCAGCTTCACCAGATGGCTGAAGTTCAGGAGAATTGTCACAGAGGATGGCCCTGGGACCAGGGGGTTCATAAATTAGGGAAGATTAATACCAGTGACCTGACTGGGTTATTTTCTTTTTGTCTTGTGGAGGCCTCAGGTTTCTCATCTCTAATGGACAGAAAAATCAACTGCTAAGAGACTGTGAGGAAGTTCTGCAGCCCCCCCCCCCATTGACAAAGAGAGCAGCTTCCTTTCTTCCCTCCTTCTCCCTCCCTCCTTCTCCCTCCCTCTTCTCTCCTTCCCTCTCCCTGTCACTCCCCTTCTCCTCTCTCCCTCTTTCTTCCTTCTTTTCATTCATTCCTTTCTTCTTTTGCTCAGACAGTCCCATGTAGCTCAGGCTAGCCTTGAACTCACTATGTCATAGAGGATGGTCTTCAACGTCTGATCCTCTTGTCTCTACTTCCCTAGTGCACAGACCCGCACTCACATTCCCTAGTGCTAGGGCCACAGACCTGCACCCCTGTGCCTTGTGCCCAGTTTCTGAGGTGCTGGGCACAGAGCCCAGGGCTTCTTGTGTGCTATACGGACACTTGTAACCACAGAGCCCTGGCCTCAGTCTTTCCTGTTCTTTGCCAGTGTTTGCAGTTATTTTACACAAACAGTAACTGAAGGATGATAAAGAGAACACAGTGGCCTTCATGTTGCTGGCATGTTGACTGTCCCTTGGTTACAGTCTCAGTACCCATAGTGCCTCTTGCATTGAAGGTTGGAAGCACTCAGACTTCACCCACTGCAGAATGGGTCTCAACCTTCAAATTGCAGGAGCCATCTTGTGAGCATAGAGGTCTCTTCTTGCTAGGGAGACAGCTCAGAACTATGTAGGCAGCACTGCTGCCTTGCTCTAAATAGTTGACGCTCCGATCATCCATTGTGGTGCATGGTTTGAAAACATTCTATTAAAACATGAGCAAAGTTCACGTACCACAAATTAACTCTCTGAAATGAACGATTCATTGGCGTTTGGTATATTTGCAATGCCAGGCAAGTACTTACTGTGTCTTTATGGTTCCAGAACATTCCATTCTTTAAGTAGGAGACTGGCACCCTGAGGTTGCAGCATCCCACATGGAATGAACGTAGTAGTGACTTATTTCATCGCTGTGACAAAATATCTGAGAAAAGGAACTTAAGGGGGGAGGGGCTTATCCTGGCTCACAGTTTGAGGGGATACAGTCCATTGTGGAGGGAGGGGCTTATCCTGGCTCACAGTTTGAAGGGATACAGTCCATTGTGGAGGGAGGGGCTTATCCTGGCTCACAGTCTGAGAGGATACAGTTTATCACAGTGGAGAAGGCAAGGTAGCAGGAGCGTGAGGTAGCTGTTCACACGGCATCCGCAATCAGGAAGCAGAGAGAGGTGAATGCTGGTGTTCAGCTCATGTTCTCTTTGCTATTCAGTTCAGGACCCCAGCTCATGACTTGGTGACACCCAATGAGGATGGATGTTCTCACCTCAATTAATCTAGGCAATCCCTCAGAGGCATGTTCAGAGGCTTGTCTCCTAGGCAATCCTAGATCCTGTCAAGGTGACAGTCTACCATCCCACCATGTAATGTGCCTTTTATCTGCCATTTTTTTTCTTCCTGTTTAATGTATCTACCACCTCAGGAAAACTCTTGACACAGGACTCTAATTAGTCAGCAACTGGAGCAATCCAAACTAAACCCTGATATCATATTAGATTTTTTAAGAAAAACCAGGAGATAGAATGTGGTGACACAGATCCATAATACCAGTCCTTGGGAGGCTGAGTCAGAAGGGTTGTGAGCTCAGAGCTAGCCTGGGCTACACAGCAAGACTTTATCTTAGCAAAACAGAACATGACCCTTTGAAGCTGGACAACACGTAGTAGTCCCTTTGCAACCCAAGGAGACAGATTTTAACATAAAGAGACTGTGGGGGAAAAAACACAAGCAGAGCTGACAGACTTGTGAACCCAGTAGTGGTGAGGTGAGGGAGTGGAGATGGGGAGACAGGATATGGGTTGGAACTGGGCTGTTGTGGGTTCCTGAACGTTCTGATTCCATTCCTGCTGCTGTGATAGAAATCCCACCCAAAGGCAGCTTGGGAAGACAGGTTTTATCAGGTTTACCGTCCAGGCAGACCCCGGTATTTGGGCAGAGTCAAGGCAGGAACTTAAGGAACCCGCATCAGGAGACAAGAGTGGAGCGAGAACGTCCCCAAATCTGTGCTCACTCTCAGCTAGATCTTATAAGGGTCAGGACCCCCACCAAGGGTTTGCCCACAATGGGCTGGGCCTTCCTATGTCAATTAAGAGTCATAACGACCCTGTGGGTCCAAGTTCATCTCACTTGCCCGATGGGCTGCTGGGAATGGCTGCTGGGCAGGCAAAACTAGGGGAGTGCTTGACTTGACTGTGTCACCATGTACCACCATCACCATCGTTGTCAGGCTCTGGGCTTTAGGGAAGCACCGAGACACAGCTGCTCAGAGGGTGGGAAGACACAGTCTAAGATGTGGAAGGCCAAAGTTGGGGTTTCCTGACTCTCGGACACCCAGTTGATGCTGGGGTGTCACACAGAAGACTTGGGAATGAAGGCTCAGGGGTCCATAGACCTACAACAAGGCCAAGACCATTGGGGGCTGTGGATGCAAACACAGGGCCAGGGAAATGGGCAACTCCGGCTTAGCTCATTGACAAAGGTAGTGGTGGTTGTCTGGAAGGGTAGAGAGGCCTTTTACAGGAGACTTAGGGTGCAGCTCTGTAGGCGAAGGCCTTCTCCATGTTCCCCACAGGGTTACACATGTGACTGCTCAGCGTGTTACATCCTCAAACCCTTGCTTAGCTGGCCAGCTGCTTCTATTACAGAATCTGGTTAATTCTCCCCATCTGAAAAGCCCTTTGAGAGACATCGCTTGTCCTTACTGCAACTATTTCCACTCGCTTGGCCAAATCGGTGCTCTTGGGCTGCACTTGTTTTTTATTTTTGAAGACCTGTTACCATGAAGTATGATGTTCTCAGTGACACAGATGGATGTGAACGGCGTGCCGGCCAGCCTGAAGGATGGTGACAGGGCTCTGGGAAGTTGTGGATATAATGCCAAACCTTCTGCTTCTGACACTGGAAAAATCAGAGATGCAGCAACGTGTGGAAATTGAAAGCAGGAGGTGACAGGAGCTGAAAGTGGATCCGAGCCTTGGCAGAGAGTTTCCTCTCCTGTCTTGGCTGAGGTGACTTCTTCCAGTGTCCCTTGGCAACCAATGTCCCTCTGACTTCATCTGTGGATCGGAGCCTCTCCAGTGACCAAAAAAGGGGAGGTGCATTCTCTTTGCTTTGGGCCGAGCACCCTCCGGGACCTTTCTTCTGTTGGAGCACAATTTTAAACATCTTGTCAAGAGCCCAGGCAGAGAGGAACTAAGTAAAGATGTAACATATTTGAGGACCTCTGATTGGAACCCACCAGGTACTCAAATTTCTCAAATTCTTTTGCAAAAAATCCCCCTCCCCCAACATTGATCTATACAGGTATGTTTGGGAAAGGTTTATTTTTATTTATTTTTCCAGAAAAGTTGAACCCGAAAGGACCCCTTTTAACTATTGTATGAAAGAGAAAGAAAGATTTTGTTCTAACGTATTTTTTTTTTTTTTTTTGAAAAAATACCTCTCTGTTCAATTCTTGGCATCTGGTGAATTACAATGGTTCTGGTTATAAGCAGGACCTATACAATTGAAAGATTCTTAGTGTCTGTGAATGGGCCTCATAGTGAGATGAACTAGCTTCTTTCTGCTTGGAGACTCACCATGACATCTTGACAAAGTCTTGCCAATAATAAACAGAGCCTGAATCAATGTAATCTCTCTAGTCAACACCAGCTTGCCCAACACACAGAGAACAGAGGGACTCACAGAGACTGAGGTAGCAGCTGCAGAGTCTACCTTGTGGATGGATATCCTGAGAGAAAAAGCCATCATCCTCCAAGATGGGGCTCCAAGTAAGAAAGGTCCCAGAGGGCACTAAACTCAAAGCAAAGACAAACACATTTACATCTAATCCTCTCCCCTTTCTGGCCACTGGAAAGGCCCTGGTCCATGGATTAAATACTTGGGGAAGTCACCTCTGCCAAGACAGGGGGGAAACTCTGCCAAGAAACTACTTCTTGCTTTTGAGTCAGGGTCTTACAATGTAGCCCAGGTTGTTCTTGATCTCACGATCCTCCGGCTTCAATTCCTGAGTGCTGGGATTGTGGCTAAGTACCACCCTATCTGCTGAGGCTGATATTTACTTGTAAAATCTCACCTGCACACAGAAGCTGAGGGCTGATTGTAGGGATGGAGAAGAGCACCGAGGGGTGGGCATGGGGGAGGGAGAAGAGGAGGGAGGGAGTAGAGGGGGGTTGCTGTTGGGTTCAGGGGTGGGAAGGGAGGAATGACTCCTGTTAACAACAATGGTGAGAACAGTGGCTCAGCCTGTGCTTGGGGGTGTCAAATGACCCTTTCTCAATCTGTGCATCATGACCCCTTTGGGGCTCAAATGACCCTGTCAAGGGGTTAGACATCAGACATCCTGCATATCAGATGTTTACATTATGATTCTTAACAGTAGCAAAATTAGTTATGAAGTAGCAATGGAACAATTGTATGGTTGGGGGGGTCACCACAACGTGGGCTGTATTAACGGGCAGCGTTGGGTAGGTTAAAACCACTGAATTAGATGTGTATTTCAAAGAAGCTAGACCAGTGCAATTTGAATATCTCCAATACCAGTTAATGCCTCAAGTGAGGCCCTACCTATTTTGGGAATGCAGTCATTGTGTGTTCTTAGAAACACACATTGGAATGTCACATGGACCTCAGACATAGAATGGCTGTGTCAATTACATTTTTAAATTTAGTTTTTGCCTTTTGTGTATGGGTCTTTTGTCCACACATATGTTTGCACACCACACGCACCCCTGTTATACTCAGAAACCAGAAGTACATGTCAGATCCCCTGGAACTGGAGTTACAATTGTGAGCTACCATGTAGGTGCTGGGAATCGAACTTGGGTCCTCTGGAAGAGAAGTCAGTGCTCTTAATCTCTGGGCTACCTCTCCGGGTCCTAAGAAACTTTTCATTAAAAATGGCAAAGGCTCCTGAGTTTTATCACACAAGGTTGTTCATGGATGAACATTTCTCACTCGTCCTTAGCCAGAAGGCCAAGAAGTGATGGAGAAATAATTCCCTCTTGGAACAAAGCTTTTATAGACTGGAAAGACAGACACTCATCTGAGGGCAGGCTGGAGGCCACAGTGGGTATTGCAGTGGAAGCCCGAAGGTACTTGGAGGCAGAACTTCCTCCTCCTTGGGGACCTTGACTCTTGAACCTTTCATCTGGTTCAAGTCTGTTGGTGATATCTGATGTGAGCCTCAGCTAAGGAAACCCTTTCACAGTGTCTGGCCAGGCATTTGGCTCCTACAGCAGAGCCAGGCTGACACATGTAACTTACCACCCACAGGGCTGGAGAAACTGCTCAGCTGTCAAGAGGATTTCCAGAAGACCCTGGTTCGGTTCCCAGCACCCATATGGTGCTCACATCCCCTAGTCTCTCCAGCCCCAGGGGATCCAACACCTGGCCTCTGTGAACAGCTGCTTACGTGGCCACACACACACACACACACACACACACACACACACACGGCACTACTGTGGCATTGTGGAGGTGGGAAGGGAGGTGGGAAGAGATGTGAATGAGTGGAGAGAGGCGAAGGAAGAAGCGAAGTGGCTGAAGAATCGAAGCTGGGTGAGGTGATTTTCCTGTTCTGAGATCTCACAATTGTATGCATTAGGGTCTCTGTATCTTCTACCAGCTGGGCTTTGTAGAGAACAAGAGAGACAAGACCCTCTTGTCAAGGGACTCCTGGGCCAGAGGTAAGATGAACAGATGGGAGCAGTGTTGGAATGCTTGTGTGTGTGTGTGTGTGTGTGTGTGTGTGTGTGTGTGTGTGTGTTCATGTCGTGGTTTGAATGAGAACAGCCCCCATAGGCTCATACATCTGAATGCTTAGTCATTAGGAGTCGCACTGTTTGAGAGGGATAGGAGGTGTGGCCTCATTGAAGGAAGTGTGTCACTGGGGGTGGGCTTTGAGGTTTCAAAAGCCCAGGCTGGGCCTTGTGTCTCTTTCTTCCTGCTACCTGTGGATCTGGATGAGGAGCTCTCAGTTCCTTCTGCAGTACCATGTCTGCCCACAGGCTGCCATGCTCCCTGACATGATAATTCACTAAACCTCTGAAATGTTAAGTCCCAATTAAATACCTTTTTCTTTTTTTTAAGAGTTAAAAATCTCTTTTTATAAGAGTTACCGTGGTCAGCCATGGTGTCTGTCTTAGCCAGGGTTTCTATTCCTGCACAAGCATCATGACCAAGAAGCAAGTTGGGGAGGAAAGGGTTTATTCAGCTTACACTTCCACACTGCTGTTCATCACCAAAGGAAGTCAGGACTGAAACTCAAGCAGAACAGGGATCAGGAGCTGATGCAGAGGTCATGGAGAGATGTTTCTTACTGGCTTGCTCAACTTGCTCTCTGATAGAGCCCAAGACTACCAGCCCAGGGATGGTACCACCCATAAGGGGCCCTCCCCCCTTGATCACTAATAGAGAAAATGCCTTACAGCTGGATCTCCTGGAGGCATTTCCTCACCTGAAGCTCCTTTCTCTGTGATAACTCTAGCTTGTGTCAAGTTGACACACAAAACCAGTACAATGTCTCTTTACAGCAATAGAGTACTGACTAAGTCTCTCTCTCTCTCTCTCTCTCTCTCTCTCTCTTTCTCTTGCTTTGTATGTGCGCGCGCGCACACACACACACACACACACACACACACACTCACACACACGCACGTTGTGGATGAAGAGCCCATGCAAGGAAAAGACACAGAGCTGAGACCTAATGATCAGAAGGATCCAGCTGTGCAAAGCATCGAAGCATTGACTTACTAGAGAGTCGAGGTGAGTCCCAAATGGACAGAGACAAATGGATGAGGTGTAGGTGGCTGGAGGGGAGGATGGAGGAGTGTGCATGGCCTTGGAGCTTTGCTGTGTGGTCCCAAGGCTCAATGAGGACACCCTCCCTCCAAAGCCTAGAAAGAAGGTGCCTTCCTTGCATCCCCCACTGCCTAATCAGTGATCCCCTGGTCCTACTGAGAGAGCCTGTCTCAGAAGACATGGAGTTTTCCACTCCACCCACATTTAGGAAAGAGTGTGGTCATTGTGGCAGATCCTACTGGTTGGATGCCCACGTCAAGTAAGTAAGTCGATGTATTATTTAAAAAAATAACAATATTTGTGTTTGCAAACAACCCCTTCAGTCTCCCATGAGAGGAAGTGCCCAAGGGACTGCTCTGGACAGTGAGCTCACAGTCAGCATGGTCACAGGGCAGAGCTTTGGACAGGAGGCTTTGTCCATGCCTGCCTTTCTGAGTTCACACTCTCCATTTCTTCCTGGTATGAGGACAAAGTCTTTACCTGTTGATTGATTGATTGATTGATTGATGTAGGATCTCACTATGTAGCCCTGATTAGCCTAGAACTCACTATGGAGACCAGGCTGGTATTGAACTCACAGAGATCTGCCTGCCTCCCAAGTTCTAGGATTAAAGATGTGCACCACCATCCCCAGCTATATTTTATTTTTAAAGATTTATTTATTTATTATATGTAAGTACAGTGTAGCTGTCTTCAGACACTTTTTTCTTCTCACTCCAGCCCCGCTCCCTCTGGCCCTGCTCACTGTCGCTGTCTTTAGACACTCCAGAAGAGGGCATCAGATCTTATTACGGATGGTTGTGAGCCATCATGTGGTTGCTGGAGTTTGAACTCACGACCTTCAGAAGAGTAGTCAGTGCTCTTAACCACTGTGCCATATCTCCAGGTCCATATTTTTTTTTAATAGAAAACATTTCTTTTTTTTTTTTTTTTTTTTGAAATGAAAACAAAAATGGTGGACTGCTCCTGAGGGAGACACCTGAGATTGTTGACTGGCCTCTGCACACATATATGCCCACACATGTACATACATACAGGTGTGCCTCTGCACACACAAGCACACACACATACACACAACAATAAAAATATAAGCTACTAGAAGAGTCTTCTTGTCTCATAATGGAGGCAGCCAGAAGCCCCTTATATAAAGCCTCAAAGTGTTTGCACAGACCTACACAGAAAGAGGTGTGGGTTGGATGTGTTCTTTCCATGGGGCCAACAGGAGAGCCATCCTTTGCCTCTGTAGGAGTGGCCTGTGGTGGCCAGCATGGCTGGGCAGAGTTTTGGCTTGTGTTCGTGTCTCTCTAGTCTGTGTCTGTAGTCACAGCAAGATGTGCGTCACTGGACTTAGGGGACACTCTAAACCCAGTGACATGTCCTAGTGTCTTCATGACCTTTTAAATAACCTTGTCTTCAGATAAAGTAATGTCTCCAGGTACCAGGGCCTGGGACTCAAACACTCCCTTTGGGGATTATGCTTCAACTCTCAGCTGTGCCTGATGCTGGGATTGGTTTTGTTATTTGGTTATTTGACAGACATAGGGAGGGCTGCAGAAGCAGAATGGAGGGACAGACAGAATGGAGAGGTGGACAGACTAGAGAGACAGCCTGGTGTAAGCAGGAAAGAGAAACCGACATTGCTGAGAATCAAGTTCCTGACTCCCATGTGGGTTGCACATGCTCACGATTGTCCTCCATGCCCACTGTGGCTCTGGAGTGATACAGGACTGTTACCACATACTGGACCCTGGAACCCATCCTTGCTCCCCCTCTGCCTTTTCTTCGTCCCCCTAGGCCACACTGCAGTGAGGTCCAGGCTTTCTTTTATGAGTTGTGACCGCTGTGGTTAATTCTCTTAATCTAGACTTGCTTGTCCATAAAACGCAGGCCCCAGGTATTGGGTTTCTGTGATCAAAGGGCAGCGTGTGGGGGCGCTGCCCGGGAGGGCTTGGCCAGGCTCGTAAACACAGTCCGGGACACACACACACACACACACACACACACACACACCAGCCCCAATATGGGGGTCATTGGTGGCCGGGTGATTCTGTGTGAAATATCACTGAGGCTTCCATGCTGCCTGGGGGATTTATGGCCTGGTATTGCTCTGCCCTGCTTAATGTGTTGACCTTTGTACTCCAGTAATTCCGGGGATGGAGCCAGTGGGGCCAGAAGCTAATTCCAGGGATTAATGCAAAAGGAGCCTCAGCGTTGGGAAGTGTCAAGGGCCTTAAAGCTCTGGCCAGATGGCCCAGGCTGTCCCCATCAAGGGGGCTGAGGGTGGGTGGGTCTTTTGAGCAGGGTGTCTGGGGAACTATGCTAACCATTTCCCATCTAATTCAGGCTCCTGTGTGCCTAATTACAGCTGTCCCTCTGTATCCACAGAACCTCACAGAGATCCATGGGCCCTCAAATCTGCTATAGAAAACAGCAGAGTGTTGTCCAGAGCTTGTACAGGTATTCCTTTGAATAATCTCCAGGTGTCTTTTATCCATGCTGCATCGTCGTGGTCGTCGTTGTGGTCGTCATCGTCATCATCATCATCATCATCATCATCATCATCATCATCAGTACTGTGAGAAATATCTGGCAAAAACAATTTAATCGCCTTTATTTGCCTACTTACAAATTCTTTATCTCTCCTTCTCCCTCTCCCTATGTGAGTGGGGGTGCCAGGGTGTTGGGGTGTGGAGAGGGAGAGTGCAGAGGGTTATGTATGGAGGTCGGAGGGCAATGTACAGGAATCCATTCACCTCCTCAACTTTGTTGCTTATGGGGATCGAACTCAGATCATCAGTCTTGGCAGCAAGCACCGGATAAGCCACCTTGCCAGCCCTAGTAGCAGTTGAAAAGGAGGAAGTAATTATGTTGACTTTTGATATGAACCAGAAGCTTTGGTTCCTTGTTCCTGAGTGGTTTCCTGTGCGACAGCCAATGAGCAGAGTATGAAGGGACAGGGGTGGGGGGAGGGCGGGACAAGATGCATCTTTGAAGCCCCCCCATGCCCTCCACCCCAGTAATCCAACTCAGCACCAGATCCTGGGTTTTTACCAGCTCATGCTGTGATCTTACAACATCCCTCAGAGATTCATTGGTTACGTCAGAGCCCTCAGGATCCAATCACTGAAAAGCCCGCCCCAACATAGGCGGGGACTCACGGACTCCAGACCTGCCCGTGAGGACAGTCCCCTCACTGCAACGTTAAACAAAAGCAGCGAACCCCCAAAACTGTTTCTAGTAACTTGAGGAGAGGCCTTGTAAATTGGGGGACTTTTTCTGTCTCGTAAAACTCCCCGATCCCCATGTCGACCCACAACCTCTCTCAATCTGTGCCTCGTGACCCCTCGCATGTCAAATGTTCCACATTTCAGATAATTACAAGTCTTAGCAGCAGCAAAATTACAGGTATGAAGTAGCAAAGAAATAGTAATCTTGTGGTTAGGGTCACCATGACATGAGGAACTGTATTAAAGGGTCGCAGCGTTAGGAAGGTTGAGAACCGCTGTTCTAGAAGAATAGGATTTGTTGTTGTTTTCGTTTGTTTGTTTTTGTTTTGTTTTTCAATTTGGAGAAAACAGCTATATGACATCAACTCTGCCCAGTAAATCCTAACTGGAGGTGGCCCGTCTGAGCCAGTATTGGGAACCTCTGGAAATCATGACCATACGCTGGTGTTTTGAGAGTACTGTCCCTCAACTGCTGCACCTGAGCAAGTGTCCCCTAAAGACAGTTCACCGGGGGTTCCCTCACCTCAGTATGAATCCATCCTCACCAGAAGTTTGTTCTCTCTCTCTTAAACCCCTCTCTCTGGAATCGTGGATTCTGGCTCCTTTCTGTCAGGAAGATAAAGAGCACTGGGAAGATGGCACCCGTGCAGGGACATGAGATGGGGACCTGTCCATGGGAAAGGCCACTTGGTATAGAGCCCCGAGCTCCAAAAGGCCAAGGGCTGATGCACAAGGCTTTGAAACTGGAGCTTTGTGATCACAGGCTCGCATCTGAAACAAATCAGAGGGGAATGAACAGCCAAAGGGCAACGGCCAGGAGGGGCCCTGGCAAGGATGGATATGTTTGGGACAGATGATCGGGGATCTATGGTGACACTCCTGAGTCCTGGCTCTGGGTCAGGCCATTCTTCAGAGCATGGGTTACTGTGCTGTTAGTATTACCCAGTGAGGATGTCAGGAAGGTAACCTTAGCCGCCCCAGGAGCCTGTCATCCTCCTGGCTGATCCTGGATTCTGGTTTTTGAAGACAAACCGAGATGGGGCATGTTGGTGTCACAGGATTCATGGCCGTGAAACCTGCCGTCCTTGGCCCACCTGTGCCTTGTCTGTTCCCAGAGGTCTGTGCTATGGGCTGCCAACGCTGACCCATGGGAGACTTCATGGATGCAGGGCAAAGGGTGAGGTTAAGGCTGAGAACAGCGCAGGCAAGCCTGGGAGCCGGCAAGGACTTTGACACGCATCAACAGGGCCACTGAGCAAAGTGGTTCAGCAGTATAAGGTCTTACCACCCCCACTCGGCAGTCGGGGAAATGGCCCAGCAAACCCCAGTGTTCTCTGTAAAATGTGGGTACCGGGAGGTGACATTAGGTTTGTCCCCATGCTGCTTAAGTGGTACAGCGTTCACATATGGATGCAGACATAAGTGTGTATCTGATACTGATGTGCATTCAAGGAAACGTAACCACAGACTTAACTTTTCACAGGGTGGGAGCTGAAGTGTCCCCATGGGACGAGTCATCAGGTTGAGGGACACACAGGCTACCTCAGGGGAGACCTGGTTGTCTGCTGCTTTAGAACCTGAATTCACTGCTCATCCCCGCATTGGCCAGCAGTTGAGCCATTAATTTATTAGTTGTTGTTCTAAAGCATGTGTGTGAAAAGGCTTTCCAACATGGCTCAATGCCTTGTCGTGTGACCTCATTTGGCTCTTGTTTTTATGGGGGAAGATGCTGTAGACAGATCATTTATCATCTGGAAGCGCAGGGTCACTGCCCAGTCGGGTCTGAGGCATCCCTGCTAATAAAAGGATGAGCTGTGTCTTGTGCTGACTGTAGGAACACCGTCTGTGCCCTGATGCTGTGCCAGGAGCTGCACCTGAATTTTGGTGCAGCTTACATGGGGAACCCAGAGCAGACACTCTATTGTCTCTCTCAGGGAGGCAAGGACATTGGGCTCAAGGAGTACAGAGAATATTGACTAAGGGGCTAGGGAGGTGAAAGTGCTTGCTTCATTAGCATGGAGATGTGGGTTCAGTTCCCCAGCACCCACATTACAGCCAGGCATGTGCCTTTAATGCCCTTACTGGGGAGAAGACAAGAGGGTCCCTGAAATCTACTGGCTAAGTCAGTTTAGCTGAACTGGTGAGTTCCTGGTTCAATGACAGAGACTGTCTGAAAAAAACAAAAAGGGCCAAAAAGTGAGTGAAGAAACACACACACACACACACACACACACACACACACACACACGGGAAGAAATTTGGGAAATGGAAGCTCTGCATGCATACACACACACATACACACACCAGAACACACACATACCCTCCTGACTGAGGTCATAGACACACAAAAATGTGAGAATAACAAACAGGCCTGGAATTACCTTAAAAACTGAACTGTGACCAGTAAGATGGTTTAGAGAGTAGAGGTGCTTGCAGCCAAGCCTGATGACCTGAGTTTGACCCCTAGGAATCAAGTGGCAGAGTGAGAAAATTGGCTCCCACAGCTGTTGTTGTCGGATTTCTGCTTGCACACCATGGCATGTGTGCACACCCCGCCCCAGATAAACAGCAAACGCAATACTAAATAAATAAATAAAAGAAATGTGTACCAACCATGTGTGCTCTTTAGACTTTGGTACTTAAGAGTACAGAAGCAACTCTTTTAAAGATCCCTCTTTTGACTTGGACTTCTGAGTTCGTTGGGGACAGTCTTCAAGTACTACAGTGCCTGAGAGGAGCCAGGCAGGATGGTGAGCAAGGGATGGTAATGCAGGGGGCAGAAAGGGACACTTACATCTTGGCTTGGGAGTTTAGAATTTAGGAGCTCTGTGCTTCAGAGCTCAGCCACTCACCTTTTTTATTGCCTCAGTTTCTCCCCTAAGACAGCCGAGGTGGGGGTGAGGCCTTGAAGATTGACAAGAGAACCACACACAGAAGAGGACTGTGCCATTCATACATAAGGTAATAGTGTGTGTCCTAGGTCACGCAGATGAAACCCCTGCCCCTTATTCTGACCCTCTCTCTCCAAACTCCCTCTACCTCCCCCTTTTTCTTACAGAAAGAAACAACACAGGCATGGTTTGAATGTGAACTGTCCCCCATAGGCTTGTGTGGGTAGACACCTGATCTGCAGCAGGTGGCGCTGTTGGGGAAGGCTGTAGGCTCTTCAGGAAGTAGAGCCCTCGTGGAGGAAGGGAGTCCTTGTGAGCAGGACTTGCAGTTCCCTAGCCTGGTTCTGTTTCCTGTTGACTCTATTTTCAGGTTGGAGATGTACTGTGAACAGCTGTTGGCTGCCACTGCCACCAACCATCCTCACCAGGAGAGACCAGATCTCTTAAATTGCAGTCAGAGCAAACCCTCCCTTAAGATGATGCTTGTTGGACATTTTTGTCACAAGGATGAGCAGAATAATAAGATTGGAGTCCAAGTTAAGCTACAGCTACAGAGAACACTCTTGCTTTCTGAGCCTTAGCCTGAACACACCCCTCCTACCTTGTAAACAGATGCTACCCCGACAGTCAGCCCCATGCCCCATGCTCGCCTAATTCTTGTTAGGAACAGTTTGCCTTTCCCCATGGTGTAGAAGATGATTCGGGTGATAACCCCTTTGTCTTACCTCATTCCCTGCTGTCCAGAAGCACCCCATCCCCATCCCAGTCACAGTCACGGGGCCTTTCCACTAGCTGTTTTCCTGCTTGGCACCTCTCCTCGCTCATCTTGGGGTTTACTCACTATCTACCCGTGTTCTTAACCCGAAAGGGCCTTCCTGACTGTGCCTTTCCCTGAAGCCCATTCTAAATACCTCTCTAAAGTCATTGTCCCCGGGAACTTCCCCTCCATGTACTTGTTTATGGTTTGAGAGAATGTATTTTTCTGTAGAGTAAATTAGCTAATAGGACACGGTGGGAGGAACACTGTCTGTTTCCCCTTTGTCTCTTCAGAGCCAAGAACAGCTTGACATTTGACACACAGAGATGCTCAGGAAATGTTTTTGGAAGGGTGGACTGAATGGACCCACAAGAGGGACCTGGCCTTTCCTTCTTTTCTTGGCATCCAAGGAGCACAGGCTTGGGAGACAGCGGAAGTGTGAGGTCACTTGTGAGGTGCACACTGTCCCATGCCTCCTGGTGTCTTCTGTGTTCCCAGGGTCCTGGGGTGGGAAAGTTGACATGCTGCCTTGTAGGGTTAATGGGGTCCTGGGTCCTCTCTGCCACGGGTCTTGGGCCACTCAGGGAGGCAGGAATTGGGAGTTTTGACTCTAATTACCCCGTGCCCTGCCGATGCTGGGGTGGGTGTCGGGTGTTGGGCTATAGGGAAGCTGAGGGACACTGCTCCGGTGGGGGAGCGCAGTTTGAGGTCCTGAGGATGCTGGGCTTGTGACGAAGCTGGGCTCTCTGGTTCTCAGGCTCTTGGGCACCCAGGCACCATTGGATGACTTGGAAGAGCTGAGAATGGAGTCGGAGCCCACCAGGGATGGATGTAGCCTGGGGCTGAGGGGAAAGGAGAGGAGAGCTCTGGCTGGATCCCAAGGGGAAGGGTCCTTGGCTTGTCAGTAAGCGGCTTGGCTTGGTGGTTGTGGCTGGAAGTGCAGAAAGGCCTTACACAGGAGATTAGATGTGGCTCCATAGGTGAAGGCCTTCTCTATGGCTCCCCACAGTGGATCCCTGTGAAAGGAGACGGTTCGTGGTTTTAAGATATTTATTGTCATGGTGGAAAGTGGATGAGTAAAACCATACCCCCCTTCTCAGGGTGGGCCTGAGGTTAAATAACTTTTGCAGGGAGGAATGTGTGGGAAGGAAAGCTTAATTGGCTAAGTGCTTTAGGACTTTAGGTACCTCATTAAAATGGAGATCTGTCTTGAGGCTACGTGACCTGTGGTCACATCCTCTACCTGTGAGGGCTTGGGACATTGCCCTTACATGACTGATGGCCACACATCTATGGAGGGCTGCAGTCTCGTGTCAGGAGCCTAATGTCTGGGAACAAGGCAAAACACCTGCCATCCCTCGGGGTCAGTGGGGTTTCCAACCTCAGCTCAACCAGAAACCAGGCTGCCCTACTCCTTACAGTTCCGAATTCTCACGCCAAGGTGGGTGGATACTGCTGGAGGATGCTGAAGAGAGCCTCTGCGGACAGATTGTTGGGAACAACCCCTGGCGCGATGGAACGAAGCCCAGTGTGTCTGTCCTGGGGCGCTGTGGCTCTGGGTGGGACAGGCAGAGCATCATCCCACACAGTCCGACAGGCAGGTTAGGGGGCTGTGGGAAGCCATGGGTGGGGGAGGGGCCATCCCCGGGGAGCACGCGGCAGCCGTCTCTGTGGGTTCTCTAGCCCAGGGCACCACAGTCACCGCAGGGCGCCACAGACAGGTTAGCTGGAGGTCAGCTGGGGCTCCTGCAGGGACCAGGTCTTGGCTGCTTTGGGTGCTGGGCTAGCTGCTTAGGCTTGGGTGAATGGGTACCATCTAGGAGCGATGGGGTTCCCTCTGCGAGAGATTAGCTGCAGCTCATTAATCGAGGGCAGGATCCCTCGCTTCCCACAGAGGGTCCAGATGAAGAGACAGTCCATAATACTAAGACATTTATTTTCATCATGTGGAGAGTGGCGTGGATGGAACTCTCTCTCACATGGAGAGGTGGGGCAGATATAGTAACTGGGAAGGGGCGTGGCTAAGCCTCTAGGTGTCTCACTAACATGGGGATGGCTTGGGACTGTGTGGCCACGCCTCTACCTGGGTGATATGTGACAGGGGCTGGAGCCAAAAAGCCTCCTGGGAGCTTTGGCATAATGTTTCCAGCCCCTTGTGAATTACTTCATGGGGTCTCCCAGAGTTTGCCTGTGCTCAACCGGTGTGCCAGACAGCCTGCCAGATCACTGCCCCACAACAGATGCCTCAAGGGAGAGGAGAAAGCAGGGAGTTTTCTACAACCACGAGTCTGAAATCTGTAGGGATGTCCCCAGCTCGCTCAAAAAATAGTTAGAAAAATTTAAACTGTGGGGGCCATTGCCGAATGCTTCTCACATACCAGGCACACGCAGAGATCAACAGTTATGGACAGGAAGGAAAACTACCAAATAGGACACATGTTTTTTTCCCCATCTAGACTTTTCCTTTTAGCCTCATGACCACCTCGCAAGAGTCGGTCTGTCCTTATCAACATCTTGCAGCAGATTAAGAGGAGGCCAAGGGAGAGGCACAGCTGACTCCCAACCCTGTCAGATGTGCTGGGGGGTACTCACCTTCCCTCTCCCTCTGCAGCCTCCTCTTTGTCTCTGGGTTTCTGAAATCAGAGGTGTTCTGGTTTACTTCCCACCCACCACCACCACCACCACACACACACACACACACACACACACAAGCATCCTCCTCTGAAGGCTTGGACAGGAGCCTGAGAGATCAACCCTGATTTTTTCCTGCCTAGACCTTTGTCTCAAGGCATGGAGCAGTTCAGCCATGGGCCTCTAAGGAACAGATCGTTAGCAGCTGCCCCAGACCCCGGCTCTTCCAAGCTCCTCACAGCGTCTTACAGGGGGAACACTCTTATTATACTGTCTTACTTAGAATTATTTTGCACCTGCTGTGATGAGACACCACGACCAAAAGAAACTTGTGGAGTAAAGGGTTTATTCCGCTCACAGTTCCATATCATCATCAAAAGCAGTGAGGGCAGGAACTCAAGCAGGGCAGGATGATGCAGATGCAGAGGCCATGGAGGGGTGCTGCTTATGACTTGCTCCTCATGGCTTGCTCAGCCTGCTTTCTTATAGAACCCAGGAGCACCAGCTTGGGAATGGCTCCACCCACAATGTCTGGGGCCCTCTCCTATGAATCATCAATCCAGCCAATCTTGTGGGGGAATCTTTTTCAACTGAAGATCCCTCCTTTCAGATGGCTTTAGCCTGTATTGAGTTAATATAAAATGGTCAGTCAACATGTACACCCACTTAAAAATGAACAAACAGAAGCTGAGGGAAGTGAAGGGAAGTGGCTTGCCTGTGTCATACCCGTGTCGATTTCCAGGGCCACAAAACTTGGTGCCTCAAAGCAGTGGATGCTTTATTGTGTACTTGTAGAGGCTAAATCTCTGACATTAAGGTGCTACAGGCACAGGTTCCAGGAGGGATCAATCCTTCATGGTTCTGACAGCCTCTGGTAGCTTCCAGCACTCCATGGCATGGTGTTAATCACTCTGACAAAACACCTGGTAGAAGCCAGTCACTAGAGGGAAGATTGAGTTCTGGCTCTTGGCTTTAGAGGAGGAAGGCACAGCAGCTAAAAGGACTTGGCCCCCGTCTCAAGGAGTATGTGGCATAGTCTTCTCCCACCTGAATGCATCAGGAAACACAGTACCGGAGCAGAAGCTGGGAGGGCTGTAACCTTCAACATCCCCTACCCAGCCCTCCGAGGCAACTCATGTCCTTCAGCAAGTTCCCATCTCAGGGTTAGGCTGGGCAGTGGTGGCGCACGCCTTTAATCCCAGCACTTGGGAGGCAGAGGCAGGTGGATTTTTGAGTTCGAGGCCAGCCTGGTCTACAGAGTGAGTTCCAGGACAGCCAGGGCTACACAGAGAAACCCTGTCTTGAAAAACCAAAAAAAAAAAAAAAAAAGTCCCATCTCCTGAAGGTTCCCCCAAAACAGTGCCACCAGCTGGAGATCAAGTGTTCAAAGAACTGAACCTGTGGTGGGGCACTTTACACTCAAATCACAAGTAGCTTCTCTCAGTCTCTGCTTCCATTGTCAAAGGCCCCTTTCTCCCGAGTCTCACTGTGCCTTCTCTTCGGCCATCGTTTCTTCCCTTATGTAGCATGGGTTGGCCTCAAACTTGCTGAACATGACCTTGAACTTTTGATCTCCCGGTCTCTGCCCCCTGGGTGCTAAGATTGACGGTGTATAACTACCATACCTGGTTTATGTGGCTCTGGAGACCAGTTCCCGTGCTTTGTCTGTGCCGGGCAAGCACTCTGCTAGCTGTTCCCTCCCAGCCTCAAAGATGGCCATCATTGGATGAAAACCCTGACCTAACCTAGGACCGTGGCAAAGATCTTGTTCTAAGGTCCCAGCTCAACAAGTGGATGGAAGACATTATTCAACTCTGTTTATCCACAGCCCAATTCCGGAGCAGAGACTTGACTCTCAATGGCACCAGAGCCAATGCCCACACAGTTAACTGAAGTAGAAAATGGTACATTGTGTCCTGGTGTCTCTGAGGACCTCTAGCTCTCTTTAAACTGGTAGAAATCTGGGCCCCATGGCTATTTTCTCTTTGCTTGGAATTGACTTCACATCAAACACAGTGTTATAGATTCCAAGCAGAAGAGGTGACATTCAGACTCATGCTTGCCTGCCTTATCACGAGACACTCCGGTACAGCCATCAGGGCCAGTTCACTGGGATGTACTGCGCGCTTCTGAAGTCTCCCTGTACCTACTACGTGTCCAACAATGAAGCTGTTATAGTGGCCTTCAGAGCTGCAGGGGGGTGGGCATTAAGATGACGTAACACTTCAGGGCAGGCACACATAAGATGTGTGGAGACCGGAGTTAAACCGGGAAGAGGCTTTGAACCTACAGGCTAGCTTTGTCAGCTCAAGAGAAATTGATTATGGAATAAGGCCGTGAGGTGATTCTGTAAGCCCACCCCACAGACTCACATGAGCGCTTTCCCCATAGCTTCACCTGGCTTTCTGGTTTCTCTGAAACCAGAGAAATGAAGCTTCTGTTAAAATCAGCGAGATTTGAGTTGGAAGCTCAAGGCTCTTACTGTGCAGGCAAGTTAATGAAAACTTCTGGGCTTTTGTTTCTTTTCTGAGATAAGGTCTTGTGTAGCCCAGGCTGGCTTCACACTCTCTACATAGCCAAGGATGGCCTTGAACATCTGATTCTCTTGCCTCAACCACAAAAGTGCTGGGGTTATAGGTGTGCACTCCCGTGACTTGTTTGCTGGGGCATCGAACCCAGTATACAAGGCGAGCCCTCTACTGACTGAGATATGGCTCCAGCCACTGAGCCTTGGTTTTTACAACTATATTATAGGAGTACCATGCCTGCTGTAGGAACATCACTCAACAATTGCAACAACAGAAGCCATGATTGCTTTCTCTTCCTTGTGGAGCTCTATCAGTGAGGTTGCATTATATCTCCTGGTGGTGTAGGTGAGGCAGTGATTCATGGTTGTTCTCCCGTTCACAGCAGGACCGACTGCTGGGTACTCAGTGTCCCTGATCCTGTCCCCATCCATGCTGCCACCTGCTTCAGTGAGGCCCTTTTCTCTTTGTCCCTTCCTGTTTCCTGAGAGCGGATGCCATTAGTTGATGTGGGCTCTCAGACACAGGCTCCGTGTCTCTGCCACTCATTCCATGTGTTCATGCTATATGGATACTAAATGGCATTTGGTGACGAAGGTGTGTGACAGATGTCAGCTGAGCCAAGAGGGCTCTTCCACCTGCCTTGGTCAGCCAAGGGAAGGCCACATAACCTTTCCTTTCTGAAAAGAAGCCAGCCGGGATGCAGCCAGTGCTGGATCCATACAATAGAGGTAATGACTAGGGTGGGTCTCCATTTTGTTTATCCACAGAGTCTGAGTCCTTCCAGGTCAGGGACACAGCACTGAGTGTGTGATTTTTTTTTTTTTCATTGTTAACAAGATCTGTTTTCTACTCAGGTCGAGATGCATTGTGGGAACATGGCTGTTAGGTAAGATTAGAAAAGGGGCAGCTGAGTCCACAGGGATGGGCCAGGGAGGTGGCTCAGCTGGGACAGTGCCTGCTGCACAAGCATGAGGAGCTGAGTTTGGATCCCCAACACCCACGTAAAATAGCTGGATACAGCATGGGAGCACATCTGTAATCCCAGTGCTGGGAGAGGCAGAGACAGCTCCCTGGCCAGCCAGCCTTAGCCTAGTCAGTGAGCTCCTTAGTGTGAGGCCCTGTTTACAGTGGGATGCAGGAGTGATAGAGGCAAAGGCTGATGCCAACCTCTGGCCTTGATATACATGCACACTCCTACACATAGGTCCACATGCGTGCCCAAACACACACCCATGCATGCACACACTTGCATGTACAAATGCAAACATACATGTATGTGCACTCATGGGCACACATACACCCACGCATGCACAAATGCATACACACACTCAGGAACACATACACACATGCATGCACACACAAACTCAAGTATGCACAAATGCATACACACATGCATGCATATACACTTACACTTATGCATGCACAAATGCATGCACACACACTCATGAACATGTACACACATGCATGTACACACATGCACACACACTCAAGTATGCACAAATGCATATACACATGCATGCATACACAGATGCACAGATACACTTATGCATGCATATACACATACACACACACACACATCCATGCACACACACACACATACCCCTGGGATTTAGAGAACAGCTGACTTCCATGGCCAGAACTCAAAGGATGCATCAGGGAATGACCTTGGGGAGATATCTTAAAGAGCATGCAGGCAAGCATGTCAGCAGCTTCCTTCACTGCTTCGACAGAATACCTGACAGAGGACACTCACAGGAGGAAGGTTTTACTTTGGCTCACAATTTCAGGATCTTTCAGTCCATGGTGGCCAGAATTCATGACTCTGGGAGGGATCTAGTCTCTGCAGTGGATACATGAGGTGGGTGTCACAGTTCAGTAGGCAAGAAGCAGAGACTGGGATACGAGGAACAGGCTCTGACTCTCAAAGGTCCATCCCCAATGACCCAGCCCCAGCAGACATGCCTTACATCTCACAGGTTCCACAATCAAACAGTGCCACCCTCTGGGAACCTAAGGATCAATCAAGCTCGTGGGGGAACATTTCACCTGGGAATCACAGTATGGAAGGCTTTGTCATGTTCCGCCCTCCCCCTCCCCATGTGTGCATGTGTGCCCTTATACACAGTGCCTGCGGAGGTCAAAGGGGCTGCTGGATACCTTCAAATTGGAGCTACAGGCATCAGGTGTGAATCACCATGTGGATCCTGAGACCCAAACTCTGGAAGAGGAGCAAGCAGCACTCCCGATTACCAGTTTATCCCTTTGGGTCTGCATTTCAGTTCTTAAGCCGTGAGAACAAGAACAGTATGATCAGAAAGAGTTTCCTGTCCAGGGAAGAGTTACAGATCCGGGAGGCAGAAAAAGTACAAGGCAGATCTGGACCTTGCTTATAACCTGGGGACCAGGGGGAGAAGCTGGAGTCTGAAGTCTACCCAACCTCCGCTAGCTACAGTCTGCTCACAGGCCTGTGAGTATGAGAACACTTTTTGCTACACAGCGTTACTACAACCTAGCTGACTAGTAAGGATGGCCTGGGTTACTTGGGCCATGGCTCTTATATACAGTACTGCTGATGAGCCAGTTCCCATGCATTTGCTGAGACAGAGGACTTTCCCATTTGAACTTGCCAGATGTGTCTACCCACAAACCTCATGCAGACGTCTTCCTGTCTGTCTTTTTCCAGGAGCTTCCCTCCCACTCCTTCCCACCCCTGTGGCCTGTGTGGACAGGGCCTGGATGAGAGACCTACGGAGCAATGGTTTAAGAGGTAAGGTCTTTCTCTTTGCTACGTCTCACCCCGCCCTTCTGCTGCCTTTTAGATGAGGTGATTAAGCGGACCTCTGAGCTTTGACAGACTCCACATTCATTTGAGGGAAAGACCAAGGGATGGTGACATGTGGGCAAAGTTACTTATCCTAACCAGACATCCAACACTGATGTCGTCATCTACGTGGAGGGAGACAGAAGCCCGCCAAAGCGGTGTGGGACATTTCCTCTAGGAAACAGCCTGCCTTGATGTATGGAGTGTTTGACTGCATTAGGCACGAACACAACTTCGCTTTTCTTTTTATGAAAGTAATAAGCATTTATAAAATTCCACCCTCCTCCTAACTTATGAGCCCTTTAGCTGTAACCTTCACATGACCCGAAGCTTATATGGACCCAAGTCATTTAAAACTCCATCCAAAGTGAAACACGTTCCAGCCATGGGGAAATTAATTCCCTCGCTCTGCACTGGTCTGGGACCTTGTGGGGGGAATCTGTGGCTTAAGGGGGGGCTGGGGAAGGAGGAGAAGAAGTTTGTGAATAGAAAAGAGGCTTCTAACAGGAAGAATATTTGTATGACTGCGTTGGGGTGCCGCACGGTTCGGAAGGAGCCGGTCATAATGACGGTATATAAATCTTTGAATGGCCTCATAAATCAGGGCATCTCGTGTAGCCAATCAGAAGCCACAAAACCCTGGCTTTTTAGAGCAACCCTGTCGTTACTAGAAAGATCCGTGTGGCTCCTTGGAAGTGGGATCGGAAAAATCTGGCTGGGTTTGAGGGTGTGTGGAATGTCTTGGATTACTCCTCAAACATTTTAGATTTGATAAAACCCAAGACACGGCTTTCCCAGCCCCATTTCCCTTCTCCTCCGCCCGCAGTAATTATTAAACCCATGTGCACATCAAGAGGGGCTTAATCCATGTGTTTCTGATTCATTTACACTCAACTCATCAAAATATTGTTCTTAAAGGGCCGTTTGTTGTCCAAAAAGGTCTTTTTTCTCCTCAGCTTGAAAGCTCAGTGTTGCAGAAGCAGGAAGCTGCCCTCTGCCAAGAGTAGATGGGTGAGCCGGCCAAGTGCCTGGGGTTTTGAAGTGTGCGCAAAGCAAATGTTCAAACAGGTTCCAGGCGGAGCCGGACTGCGGTTTCTATCACCAAGAAATCTCCAGAGAGCCGTGGGGTGGAAGTCTCTGGAATGGTATCTCTTCCCAAACCGCATGAAATTGCCGTTTGGTGGAAAACGTGACCGAACCAGCAAGATAGCAAAAGAGGATGAGAGGAGAGAGGGCAAGGGTGACCTCGGGGACAGGGGATGAAGGACAAGGGACAGTTGCTTTAAAGGTTGCAGAAAAAAAATCCATATAGATGTGGAAGAGCCAGTGCCCAGGAACATTTGCCTTTGGGATTTGCTATGTGTAGTAACTTTCCAGGTGTGCTAAAGAGGAAGGACGGACCCTAGCTGTCTCTATTTAATGGAGAAAACTGAGACATGGGGAGAGAGGAATGGAGGGAGAGAGAGAGAGACAGAGAGAGACAGAGACAGAGACAGAGAGAGACAGAGACACAGAGAAACAGAGAGTCAGAGACAGACAGAGACAGAGAGAGATGGGGACAGAAACAGATAGAGAAGGGACAGAAAGGAGCGACAGAGACAGAGAGACAGAATATGTACTCATATATAACTTTCTAGGCTATAGGCCCATGCCTGGTGTGTTTCTCAATTGCTCTACATCATATTGTTTTGGGACCGGCTTTCTCATGGAGCTTCCCCATGCAGCTAGTGATTTCCAGTCTCCTGAGCTGTGGGACAAGCCCAGGACCCTGTCTGAGCAGCTCATTTGCAGTGCTTTGTTAAGGAAGCTCCATCCACTCTATGCAGGTAGCAAGATGTCGGCCAGGAGGAGGGACAGGTGAGGTGGACTAACTCAGGAAGAAGAGCAGGGTAGAGGGAGGTTCTAATGATCACTTGTCATGGTCGACACTCATGAAAAAGAGAGCTCCAGTGTGGACTGTGTAGATCACATTGACCAATGAGCACGTACCATGGCCAGTAATAAGTGAGAAATAACTCCGCCTAGTCAGGAATAGTAGAGGTGTCTCTGAAAGCCACCATAGGTTCCACCCATCACCAAGGTCCTTAGGATAAGTGCTCAGCTCTTTCTCTTGGGGATTCAAAACTCTCTAGAATCCGACTCAACTTCTCTGCAGTGTCGTCACTGTTGGTTACTTGACTTGAAAACCTTTCTTCTGTCTCATATTATGACCTCAGACTATTCCATTGGCTAGGTCATTTCTGTCCATTTCCTACACCATGATTCCTGGGCTCTCACACCTTTTCACACCTTTCTAGGTTTCCTATTTCTCTTTGAATACTGGATACGCCTCTTTCTTCAATACTGGGCACTGCGTATACCCTGGTGCTATTTGGAGCTAGGTGGGGCATTATAGAAAACCCTATAGTCTTGCTTATGTAAACAAACTAGTTATTTAATTTGTTTTCAAAAGTTTATAAGTGAACCTTCAAGATCAAGATTGCCACCATTCATAGACTCTACCTTCAAACAGGAGGCCCTGCTCCTCCTCATCCACCCATCCATCCATCCATCCATCCACCCATCCATCCATCCGTCCATTTGTCCGTCCATCCATCCATCCGTCCGTCCGTCCGTCCATCCACTCATCCATCCATCCATCCATCCATCCATCCATCCATCCATCCATCCATCCATTTGTCCGTCCATCCATCCATCCATCCGTCCGTCCATCCATCCACTCATCCATCCATCCATCCATCCATTTGTCCGTCCGTCCATCCATCCATCCATCCATCTATCCATCCATCCATCCACTCACCCACCCTCCTGTCTGTTCACCCATCCACATGCCTCCCCATTCATCTATTCACTTACCCATCCACTACCCATTTATTTATCCATCTGTCCATCCATCTGTCCAACCATCTACCCCCTACCTGTTTACCCACCCATCTGCCTACTTGTCCATTCATTCACTCACCCACCACCCCATCCACCATTCATCTATCCATCCATCCATCCATCCATCCATCCATCCATCCATCCACCTGTCCATCCACCCATCCATCTATCCAGCCACCACCCTCACGTCCCAGAATAGCAGCTTCAGGTCAGGAAAACATAGTGTTACTTTAGCCAGCAAACATGACAAGTGAGCAAACAAAACAGTCACCTTTGCTTACATTTCTCTGAGTGGAATTCAGAACTTAATTACACTATGACACCTAGCTACTCCAGCACCCTTAGCAACCTACTGTGTGTCTGATTCTGAGTGCCAGTAGTCAAAGGATATACCCACTTCAGCTTCAAGCCTCATCACAATGCCTGTGGTGAACAGATGTGAATTTCATTTTTTTCTTGTATTTCCTGTAACATCCATCACAGCAGTGTTTAAGAGAGGAGTGTCCCCAGTCAGTGGTGGAGATCAAGAAGTCACAATATCAACTGCACTTCTCTGTGATTTGAAAGCTTGAATGGAGTGAAAAAGAGAGGAACAGAGGAGAGCAGACAAGGCTGGACCTAATACATCCCAGAAACCATGTCTTGAAGGATGTCTCCATTTGTCTCCAATCACTGGCCAGACCACTCTGCTTCCTGTCTTCTCTGAGCACAGTCTTTGTAGGATACCTAGCATCTTCTAGGAAGGTCCTGGTTTGCTTAGGAGGTGCGGAGGTGGTACCTGGTGTTCATGACTGGGAAGCTGTTAATGAGATGCTTGTGCACTGTCAGAGCTCATGAAATATGGACAGATGGATGGATGGATGCATGGAAATATGGATGGATGGATGGGTGGGTGGGTGGATGAGTGGATAGATGGATGGATGGATCAATGAATGAATAGATGGATGGATAAATTTTATACAGCGCATCAAGGCCTCCCTTTGATGTTTTCAACAAGTGGTATTTTCTGTCTTGGGTTGGGTGTGGGTGATCTATGGTGATCATTGGGACATCAGGCACCATCAAAGAAGTAGGAACTCATGAGGTCTCGCTTTATTTTATTTGTGTGTATGTATGTGTGTGTGTGTTCATGTGGGTACCTACACATGTGTGTACATGCCTGAAGAAGCCAGAGGTCAGCCTGGTGTCTTTCCCAATCACTCTCTACCTTAGTTTTTGAGGCAGGGTCTCTCTCTGTACCCAGAATTCCATGATTTGGCTAGCATGGCTGACTGTCTGAGTTAGGTTTCCCATTGCTATGAAGAGATACCATGACCAAGGCAACTCTTAGAAGGACAACATTTAATTGGGGCTGGCTTACAGATTTGGAGGTTCAGTCCATTATCATCATGGTGGGAGCATGGGAGCTTCCAGGCAGAAATGGCTCTGGAGAAGCTGAGAGTTCTACATCTTCATCCAAAGGCAAACAGAAGACTGGCTCCAGGCAGCTAGGAGGAAGGTCTCAAAAGCCCACCCCCATAGTAACACACCTCCTCCAACAAGGCCACACCTCCTCCAACAAGGCCACACCTCCTAATAGTGCCACTCCCTGGGCCAAATGTATTCAAACCACCACGATGACCAATGATCCCTAAGGATGTCTCTGCCTCCTCTTCACTGGAATCAGGAGCACACACTGTTACGGGTGGCTTAAAAAAAGGGGGGCCCTGGGGATCAAACTCAGGCTCTCATATGGCAACTCATGTGGCAAACACTGCACTGGCTAAGCCATTGTACCAGCAGCCATGGGGCTTTAGCTGTCACAACCTCGAGTGACCCAGCCTAAGAAGGTCTTATGTTTGCCCTGCCTCTCAGATTCACAAACCAGAGTCAGAGAAGGTAAAAGACGTGGTTAGCTGCCCAGGTGCTCATGCCAACTGTTCGTTTGCTTGCGGTGGTGGTCTGTCTGCCTTTGGAAGCTCCTGAGTTTGAAATACCTTGGGACTAATGGGGGCACACTTATTTCTGGATCCTCAAAGTCATCCTAAAGAAGAAGAGCATTAAGCAAATCCTGTGGCAGAATTAAATACAGGGGAAGATTAAACATCACCTTCACGTCTCCTCAGGAGGGATATCATCGTAAATACTCTGAATTTTTCCTCCTTCATCCCAGCACTGCTACCACTGTCACTTCACCCTCCCCCCCATGGGTTCCTGAGAAACGAAAGCACAGCCCATCTTATGAACAGACTTGTTCCTAAGGTGTATTAGGAGTTGTCTAATGGGGAGGAACACATGTTTTGTGACAGGAGAAACTTTACTTTTGCGCCAAGGGACTTAGATCACATTTTTGTTTTGCCCTTCTCAAAACATGGACCATACTCGAACGTACATCACCCCATACATATGTTTCTACGTCTAAGTAAAGGTCGATGGGTAACTGAAAGAAAGCCAGGTGTAGTTCTGCTTATCTGCAATCCCAGAACTCAGTAGGCTAAGACAGAGGGGATGTGAGTTCAAAGCCAGACTGGGCTACACAGTGAGACCCTATCTCATCCACACCCCCTTATAAACAAACAAACAAAAATATGAAGCTGGAGAGATAGCCCAGTGGCTAACCTCATGTAACCCTCCCTCTTGCAGAAGACTAGAGTTCAGTTCTCAGCATCCATGTAGGGCGGCTTACAACCTCCTGTAGCTACAGCTGACACCCTCTCAATGGGCACCCTCACTCTTGTGCACACCCCCCCATACACACATACACACAATTTTAAAATTAAATACATATTTTAAAAAAATAAAAGAAAAAATATACCCAATTGTTGATGTGGGTAGCTTTAAATAACGAACTAATAGGTTTTTAGATTTTTACCTTGTGTTTAATTGTAGTCCCTTTGATGAGCATGATTCATTGTATTGATATTGGCTATGTGTGTAAACTCACTTGAAACATAGTTTGTCTAGCACCAGACTGGAAACGTGATGGATACTGGGTCTGTGAGTGTTTGTGTATCATATTCCTGGTGTAAACAGGATGGAGGGGGAAGGAAGGCAAGAAGGACCGGACAGAGTGGCCCTGTGATGTGAGACCTTAGGCAGCTTGGGAAGACAGAGCTGACATCTTTTGCTTTCAGCTGGGATCTTTGTCTGACCAAGGTGGATGACACTGGGCAAGTTATTTCTCATTTGAGCTTTTGTTTTACCATCTGTAAGATGAGAAAATAGGACATAATTGTTCTCAACCACGTGTTTGTAGACTTGCTGATGGGCCAAATATGGCCCACTGCTTGCTTTTGTCAATAAAGTTTTATTTGGACCACCCCTGATAATGTGTACCCACATTGTCTGTGATTGTTTTTAGGCTATAAGACAGACCTGAGTGGTTGCAACAGATACTGGCATTTGTTGACATCTAAAATATTTACCATCTGGCTCTTAATGGAAAATGTTTGCTGACTCCTGAGCCTGAGCCTCTTCATTTGAGCCCGTTTGTGTACATAGGACTCAGTTCCTCACTCCTGAGACAGTGTCAGCCCAAAGCAGCATGGGGAGGAACTGGGCGATAGAACAGACAGATTCTGAACTTCTGAGAGCCCCTCCCTCCCAGTGTGCCACAGGAGGGTCAGAATGGGCCGGTCTGAGTTTGAGGATGCTAGGATGCTGCTGTTAGCATATTACCTGAGCCATTGATTATGCCGTCAGCGCACTGGTGAGCTGTCTGCAGAGTAGACACTTGGCCTCTTCCTGGCCCATCCTCGCCCTGGCTTGGACCTCTCTGGACACTGTCCTTCATTGATTCTTGGAAGCATTTTTCCTTCTTGTGCAAATTGCTTCACCGTCATTTTCCAGAAAGTGGCAAGCAAGCGACCGAGCCCATCTCGAGTGTGTGCGTTTTTGCTCCGATGCACTTCTACTCTGTTTGGGCTCCTGAATTATACATTACGCCCTTGTCAGTGCAGTTTAACTTGACCCTGGGATGCCACAGCCATTTCAATAGACCGTATGCCTTTCTCAGGCAGTCCCGATTCCCTTGCACAAATGACCTACTGTGGACAGCCAATGTCCCAGGGTCTCCTTCCCATCAAAGGGAACATTGATCAGAGGGGTCCATGATCCATCTCCTCAGGAAAAACAGACCCACGGCCAGAACGTCTAGAGACCCTGAACAGTGAGTGACCAGTGCTGGTAATTGCTCTTTGTTCTGGAACATTCCAAGAGCTTAATACAGAACACTCTCTTCTGCTCCCCATTAAAGCACGCAGATATGAGTCAGTACCAGCTACTTGGTCGTGGTTTTCCTTGGGGGTGGGGGGACTCTGACCCAATTTGACTGATTCCTGGGACAAGCTCAACAAACAATACTAGCAGACATTTCTATATCCACTCTCTCACGAGGCTTCCTGACCCGCCAGCTCTTTCAAGATCTAAATCTATGCTTTGTGCCTTGTCCTTGTCATGTGCATGGCCATTGCATTTCTCCAAGGCTGGAGCAAAACCAGGTGGGCTCAAAAATGGGAAGGCAGAGGAGGAGGAAGCGTTCTTAGTTTGCATTTGGGATATATATGTATATCTTTGAGTTTATCTGTTCTAAAAAGTGTAAGGTGTTTTCTATAACACACACACACACACACACACACACACACACACACACACTGTGATCTAGCACTGTGTCTGCTGGGCAGGACTGGGGTCCTAAGTTCCCTGGGGTTGCTGCAGCTGTTCCTAGTGACATAAGCTTAAGGAAGCCACAAGCGTACCAAGTGTGTACTCTGCCCTCTAAAGCCAGTGACAGCTCCAGGCTCTGCTGAGTGTTTGTTGGGATCTTGCTTTGTCAGCCAGTGTTGGCTACTATAACTACTTCGTGACCTGTTCTGTCCCAGAGAGAACCTGATCTCCTTCTTGGTAGGAAGAGCAACTGACAGCAAATGTGCATGCAAATGATATGCAAATGCATATGCAAATTAAATATGTATGCAAATGAAAGGTGTGCAGGTAATATGTACAAATAATAGCACATGTCATTTTCTGGGTACACAGTTGGTGCTCTGTAAATGTTAATTGGGCTGAATCACCTAGAAAGGAAATGGGCTAGGCAACTTCCCAGGGGTGATGGTGTCCAATTATGCTCTTGGATCTCTTTGTTTTTAAGATTTGTTTTTATTTATGAGAAAGAGAGAGAGAGAGAGCGCGCGCGCACACACACACACACACACACACACGTGCACACATATGAGTACCCATAACTACTGGGGCCAGAAGAGAGTCTGGGATCCCCTGGAGCTGGCATTTAGGGTGACTGCAAGCCTCCATGTGGGTTCCAGGGAATTGAACTCAGGTCCCCAGAAGAGCAGGAGGCATTCTTGGTTTTTTTGTTTTTTGTTTTTTTGTTTTTTTGTTTTTCAAGACAGGGTTTCTCTGTGTAGCCCTGGCTGTCCTGGAACTCACTCTGTAGACCAGGCTGGCCTCAAACTCAGAAATCTGCCTGCCTCTGCCTCCCAAATGCTGGGATTAAAGGCGTGCGCCACCACTGCCCAGCTGCAGGAGGCATTCTTAACTGCCAAGCCATCTCCCCGACCCCTGCCTTTGCTCTCTTAGATCTAGCAGGATCTAGAGGTGCCTGCTACCTCACTGGTGGGGTTCTTACTTGGTACAAGGAGTTCCCATAGAGATATTTGTGGCCCAACAGGGTCAGCAGAGTCTCTGTTAAGAGATGTAACCGGAAGCCACAGGATGAGTTTGTGTGAGATGCCATAAAAAATAAAACTCAGGCTTCCCTGGGATAGATAGTTCAAAGTAAATGGGGTCCTGATATGAACATAAGAAGAAAGGCAGGAGGGCTTCCTGGTGGAAGGAGCTTTTGTCCTTTGAGGCTAGCTGTCACATCAAAGTAACCACTCTACGTGCGCTCAGGAATTCATGGATGCCAGCCTTTCCTGCTCTCTCTTCTGACTGTTTTCTTGCTCTGTAACTAACATAATTTTCCTTTCAGGAGTCTTTTCACCTCTTATCTTAGTTGGTTTTTAAAAGAACCCTAAGCTTGGGCTGGGAAGACAGCTCAGTGGTTAAGAGCACTGTCTGCTCTTCCAGAGGAATCCGGGTTCGATTCCCAGCACCCACATGGATTGTCTCTCAACTGCCTTTAGCTCCAGCTGCAGAAGATCTGATGCTCCCAGGAGAAATACACTCACATGCACCCCTCTTGCATGTGTACGTTACTGAAAAATGCAAAACAAATCTGAAACACACACACACACACACACACACACACACACACACACTAGTCAGAGCACAGTTGAATGACTGGGAGTGTAACCCCCCACCTGAGATTTCCTGTTTTTTTTTTATTTTGTTTTTGTTTTTTACTTCCTGGCACCCTGTCCATAAGCGGCAGAGTCAGTAGGTGCTTACTGAGGCCCTGTATCCAAATAGTGCTGACTTTTTCCTCATAACGAGGTGAAAACCTCAGCTACAGAGCTCAGTGAAATTGCCAAGACAGAATGCATCTGTATGAAAGACAAGTCTCCCGTGTGCCCTTGCCACCAGTGTTAACACCGCACGACAGTTCATTACTAGAAGGGATGCTGACACCTCAGGACCCCGTATTTGAAGGGCTGTCCTTGAAAATGCCAGATACACCAAGTGCAGGGCGGTTCTGTGGGGGCAGGCTGGAGGAATGTGTCTGTTCCTCTCTTAGTATCTGCCTTGCAGCCCTCTCTGGTTCTGGCTCCTTCATAGACTGTCACCATCAACAGATGAATGCCACAGATACTTCTAGAAGCCTGATGCCCTTTTATCTTGTACAAGATGTACATCAGAGGTAACAGAGGGGTGGTGTACTTAGTTGATTCCATCAAACACCCCGTTTCTTTTACTGGTCTTGTTTTTAGTTTGTAATCTTAGAAAGTGTGTATGTGTGTTCGGGTTCATGTGCATGTGCACACAGATATTACCTTATTCCCTGAGATAAGGTCTCTTTCTGAACCTGAACCTGGAGCTAGGGTGGTAGTAAGTCCCAGCCATCCCCCTGTCTCCAATTTTACTCAGGCCTGGAGTTACAGGCACAGTGGGGCTGTACCTGGCTTTTTACATGGGTGCCGGGGATTTGAACTCAGGTTCTCATGCTAGCTCAGCAAGCACTCTTACCTGCTAAGCTATCTTCCCAGTACCGTATTACGTCATCTCTATCAACCTCAGCTTTGCCCTCCTTTTATAGGGGATGATGAGACACTTTCAAATTAAAGTCTATGTCTGCCCAGAGACTGGGGGGAAATTTCCTACAAATGCTACTGACTGATTCCAACACTGCTAAAGGATACCCAGAAAAGCGTAAGTCCCAGAATCTACTTCTCAAGCAGCAGGAGGAGCAATCCTTCTACGTGATGGCTAGCAGGTGGGACATCTCCGGATCCCTGTGGCTGGCCCTCTGAGTCTATAAATCTACAATGGACCCTGAGTTCTGCATTCTTAATCAAGCCTGTTTCCCTTATTAATCTCCAGGAGAGGCAGAGATTTATAAGCAGCCTTGGAAGATGAAATTCATTTCAAAAACCCATAAATGAAATCCAAATCAATTGGCCACGATACTTCCCTCGCTCATGTCCTGTGTCATGCTGATCTTTTAACTTGATTGTTCTATTACCAAGTATTCACTTAAAAGCCTTGGCTGAATCCTGAGCCTTGCAGGAGCAATGTCGGCCCGTGAACAGTGGTCATTACTGTGCCTGAGGCCAAGCTTTTGGATGGCTGCCATTGGAAAAAAGTGAGCTGAGAAAGTGGGGGGAACACGGTGTGGGGTACTGGGTTTACTGAGCACAGGGGACCCAGGGACCGTGGGGGCTGATGTAAATGTGGCTTTCTGGGTCCCACTCACACTTTGTCCAGTCAGTATCTCTGGGAACCTGGAGGCTGAAGGTTATGGGGTGCGGTGAAGTTTGCTCTCAGCCCGGCAGGACCAAGCCTATAGGTTGGTCCTCCGTAATCACCTGCCAAGAATGAGGAGGCTCCTGTGGTACCTGGAATGTTCACAGCATCAATAGGCAGGAATCCCTAGTTGTGTAGGTAAGGTGGGAGGGTATGCATGTATACTGATCATTGTTTATCAACACTCCATGGATACCCACTTGAATGTCTTATTTAATCTTCACTTTGGTTGCAATGTATGGTGCCTGGGAAAAATCCTGCTGAGAAGGCTAAGTTACTCAAGGGCATTGCCATGTGAGGGAGGGATCTGAACTGAGTTCCGCTGAACCAGCCTGGTGTGAGCTTCTGGTCTACTTTTGTTTCAAGGGTCAGACGATACAAAGGAGTCCCCCAGACTTCGTGTGATGGAGACAGGCTTCCATGTGGGGTGGGGTTAAGAGGCAGGACTATGAATCAATTCAATCCATGGAGGATCCACGGGTTCGTGGATCACTGTAGGGCTGGTTTTATTGACAGAGCCGCTCTCTCTAGTGTGGTGCTGTCTCCATATGCCACGAAGGTGCAGATGCCAACCTTTAGATAGACCTGTGAGCCTAAGAATTTCTTTGTAAATTGCCCAGCTCTCAGGCATCTTGATAAAGTAACAGCAAGATGAGTAAGACAGCAGAGGACCCACTGCTGTGGCTAGGGGCTGGAGAGATGGAGAGCACTGACTGCTCTTCCAGAGGTCCTGAGTTTAGTTCCCACCAACCGCATGGTGGCTCACAACCGTCTGTCATGGGATCCGGTGCCTTCTTCTGGTGTGCCTGAAGACAGCTACAGTGTGCTCATACACAAAAACGATGACAACAACAACAACCCTGCTGTGTGTCTAGTCAAGCCGTGGATGACTAGTAAGCTATGAATGGACCTCTTCACTTAGGATGGAGACATGAGGAAGGTGAAGAGACCACACCCAGTGAATGAGACCAATATATGGAGACATGATGCAGCAGGCATGGCGAGAAGGGCGGTGGGTTTATAGAAAGGAGTCCAGGGTGACTGTCTTAGGGTTGCTACTGCTGTGATGTAAAACCCTGACCAAAAGCATGGGGAGGAAAGGGTTTAATTAACTTACACTTCCACATCACTGTTCATCACTGAAGGAGGTCAGGACAGGAACTCAAACAGGGCAGGAACCTGGAGGCAGGAGCTGATGCAGAGGCCATGGGTGCTGCTTACTGGCTTGCCCATCATGGCTTGCTCAGTCTGCTTTCTTATGGAAACCACAGCCCAGGGATAGACCCACAATGGGCAGGGCCCTCCCCCATCACTCACTAGTTAAGAAAATGTCCTACAGGGCTGTCTACAGCCTGATCTTAACGGAGGCATTTTTTCAGTTAGGGTTCCCTTTCCTCAGATGGCTTTAGCTTGTGTCAAGTGACATAAAATTAGCCAACACAGTGATGTGCTGGAGCCCTACCATGTACCCTTGTTCTCAGCCTGGCTGGAGCAGAGGGGGTTGGCAGGAGTGGAAGCATTGGGCACTGGAAGGAACCAAGCCATATGGGATTTAAAAGCATGACACCCTAAGAGGGCTGTTGAATAGTCTGGCAGTAATAGAGGGCCTTGTCCCACACCCTACAGTGGCTTCAGAACCCAGAGCACAAAAAGCCCATTCAGTGAGTTCAAAGGTGAAGGGAGATATCTCCAAACTACTTCACCCCTGACCACACATGAGGAAATCCTCTCTGGAGACAAAAGGCTGCAGTAGCTCCCAGTGAGAGCCATGGCTATCCAACAGCTGCCAGGAGGGAAGAGGCAGGTGGCCACTTTGTGGATGCCAATATTGATAGCCCAGAAGCTTGGCAGTTGGTGTTAATGCTATCCAGAAGCAGGGGGCCCACATGCCTGTCTCTTACCCAAGCCTCGGTCCTTCCTGGTCTAGGCACAAAGCTATGAGAGTGCAGCCACAGCCCGGGGCAGATGGAGGGCATTCTATCAGGAAGAAGCTAAGAGCAGGACACAGGGTGGGGGAGGACAAGTGTCAGGCCCTGCTAATGGGTGGCACCTGGTGACCCCTTGGTGACAATGGTGGCATAAGCGTGATAAAGTCTTGCGAAGGCAGAGAGCACCCTGGGTGTTCAGGGCCATTTTGTCAGCATGGGTTCAAAGTGCAGATTTCTCGTGACAGTGTGGAGGTGTGGGCGTCTGTGGGAGGGAGGGGTGGGGAGGTCTGGGCTATTGGAATGCTGGCTGGCACATTTCCAGCAGGAGGGTCTTCACCATCTCAATGTCACAAGACTCTGGATCAAGCCTTGTATGAGCCAGGTCTTCTATGACCACACAGGGGGATGGGACTCTCACTTTTCTCCAGCTATGGTGGCTTTCTTGCAGGGCCTAACTGTGTGAGCCACATTCCTGCCTCAGGACCTTTGCACTGGCTGATCCATCTGAACACTGAGACACACTTCCCTACATCCACTCAACCCTGCAAGAGTTGCTCTGACCATTCTAGTTAATCTTGAAGACACCTTTTATTGCTCTCTCTTAACTTCTACTTGTGTTCTATACACACCCACATGCCTAGTTTTGAACACTCAAAGATATCTTTTCCTTCATTTCTGTGGTCACATATTTTACTAGAATATACATTCCTCATCAAGAGATTCATTCTTTTTTTTCTTGTGTATTCCCCAGTGCCTGACCCGGGCCCTGGCAGAGAGTAGACACTCAATAAGTGTTACGTGTCTGGGTTACCTGACCCTATTTTATGAATGAGAAAACAAGCTCAGAGAGGGTAGGTCACTAGCCCCAGGTCACACAGGGCTGCCCAGGTGATCATCCATTCCAGCAATTTTCATTTACTACTCCGGGTTGTTCTGTAAATGCAAATGGATGAGGGGGTCAAAGAGCTTGTCTAGCTTATCCAGGATGGATCTCTGAGAAGAAAAGGGAAGTCATCTCCTCCAGCTCCAGGGTCACACACAGTTTCCATGAGGCTCAGTGGTTGGTGCACTTTAACCTAGTGAAGGAGGGGCAGGTGAGGGGACAGCAGTGAGGAGTAAGACTCCACAGAAGGCACCGTGGTGACCGAATGCTGCATGTAAGGGATGAATAGGCCCAGTGAGAATCGGCTTCACAGCTTAGAGGCTTGTCCTTGCTCTATTGAGTTTCCAAGCTAGTAGAATCGGGAGTTTGTTGTTCCTGGTAGCTGTTGGGGCATGTACAGGTGTCTGGGGAAGGAGAGACAGACAGACAGTGGGAAACATTCCTGGAGCTCCTGGATCCAGCCGTGCCTGAAACCCAACATTTCCCCCCTTTTGCCCAGGTCACATTTGACTGCTGTCAGTCAGTCTAAATAGGCTTGGGATTGAAGTTAGGGAGACAAACAAACAAGTCCCACAGGGAATGTCACCAGCATGAGCATGATGCTTTCAAACGCCACTCAGCAGACATGAGCCACAGCCAGACTCACCTTACAGCAGCTTACACGAGATTCCCTGGCATCCCTTTCAATGTTGGAGAGGCTGGAAGACCTATGATTCCCTGAGCATGCTGAAGTGGACTGTCCCCCAAGAGGCCAGTCTGCTAAAGTCTTTGAGACCAATGTGTGGCTCCATTGGGCCTAGAGGGAGGAAGTTCTGTCATTGGGGATGTGTCCTGGAAGGGGCTATTGAGACTTAGCCTCTCCTCTCCTCCGAGTGCTTCCAAGCATGGGAGTTGCACTGACCCCCCCAACATGTGCCCATGCACTCCGTCTGTCACCCTGATACACCCCACCACTGACCTGGAGCAAAGCGAAGTGTCTAGAATTGGGCACAAAACCAAACCTTTGCTTTCATCAGGTTGATGGTCTCCAGAGTTTTATCACAGTCATGGATACTGAGCAACACTAGGCAAACGTAACACACCTTTTCCTCCACAAGAAAATCCCTCCTGTGTCCCTTGGTACTCTCCAAAGCCACACCGTTGAGCCCCCCCTCCTCCGAGTAGACTTCTGCAGCCTTCTGAATGTATTCTCCTGTTTCCTGACTGTTGACAGAGTGAGCACACAGACTAATTCACACTAAAGAGTGAATGTCTAAGCCGGGCAGTGGTGGCGCACGCCTTTAATCCCAGAACTCGGGAGGCAGAGGCAGGTGGATTTCTGAGTTCGAGGCCAGCCTGGTCTCCAGAGTGAGTTCCGGGACAGCCAGGGCTACACAGGGAAACCCTGTCTCGACTGTCTAACTGCAGATGGTGTAAGCCGGGCACACTTAGCTGAAAAAACACCTTAGTGCCAAGATGAAAAAGAGGAAACTGTTCGGGGCAGTGGAGAGATTTGAAACCATTCTCTTTGTGGCGAGAAGAAAGCTCTCCAGCAAGGCTGATCATTTAGCCTATGGCGCTGTCTTTAGCCCCATTCTTTGGAGGGGTTTCTTAGACTATGTGCTGAGAAGAAAGTAAGGACAGCCGTGCCCATAATGGGCCTTTTCCTGGGCACCGGGAGCCTAGAATAGCCTGGCGCTGGACCCCAGGTCCTCCTCCCTCACCAAGGACACGGAGGACGGACGGACGGAGCCTAGCCTGTGGCAGGAGATTTTCCACCTCTCACCTGATAAGCTCATCTGCTGGACCTGTTTTCAGGAATCAGATGGTCCTATCGGCCTAGGCGTAGGGCGATGGAGACACCCAGAGTTAATGCATTGCTGGCGGGGACCCAGGCTCTGGCGGCCCATTCCTCTCGGATTCCTCTGTAATCAGCTAAATTAGCCCATTGGCAGAACAGCTCATCAGGGGGCGGCTGGAACGGGATTGATGGACGGTCACCTTTTCAAACAGCTAGCGACTGGGGGATAAATGGCCCATTTACTCATGAGGCTGCAATCGAGTGTTTTCCTGGAGTCAATAATTCTCCTTTCCCGGCCCTGTGAGGACAGAGGCCCAAACTATGCAAACTATGGGGCCCTGATTCTGTCCTGAGATTCAAAGCAAACCTGCACCATATTGACTGGGCAGGCAGGGGCATCTGTGCAGCGGAAGTGGCTCCCAACTGGAGGATCTGGCTAGAAATGAGGGACGGCAGTTAGTTTCTACCCTCTCCCTGGTTAACAACCTTGTCCATGGTTCTCCCTAAATGCTATATTTGGGAATGGTGTCAGTGAGAAAGCGATTCTTCTGGAAGTTTCTAGCATGTGCTTGATAAAATCCAAGAAATTCACACCGGGGGATGGAGCTAAGAAGCCATGATTGAAACCAGGCAAGCAAGCTTCTTAATGATCACACCCAGGAAACTCTGGAAGCTGGTTAGAGAAATCACAAATAGAGGCCTGTCCCTGCTGTACCCCCGTTCTGGTGACTGTCTCCAAGGCAGGGTTAAAAATGGCTGAAACATGATGCCATGCAAGACGGGATTGGAAGTGTCTTTCTGAACACAAAGTAGTCACAGTCTAAGAATTTGACTCAAATTGTTTCATGTCACCATGGAAGAAAGAAGATTTCCCCAATAGCACACTGTTGTATACTGCAAAGAACATGAGACAATTACACAAAGAGGTAAACGTTATGGGTCTGGTTGGTTCCATGTTCTTCTGAGATCTTTCCATTGAGAGAAATGGGTTCACTTCACAGGCTAGACCATCTCTTTTCTAATTTTTATTTTTTTACTATTTGTGTGTGTGTGTGTGTGTGTGTGTGTGTGTGTGTAACTACGGCCCACATAGGTTTCCATATGGGTCTTGGAATCTAACTCAGGTTGTCACCCTCATGTGACAAACACTTGTATCCTCCGAGGCACCTTGCTCTCACCCAGGGTCTTAGGTTATCCTGGATGCCATCTTGTCTGCAGGTGGACGTGGCTTCTTGGTTTTTTTTTTTTTTTTTCTGCAGATAAAAGGGTGATTTGGGGGATATTTGGAAACTTTTCTTTTCTTTAGCCTTCATTTTATATATATTTAAGCTTCTACACTTAGAAAGCAGTTTAAAACAATAGCAAACAGAAAAGACTGTTTGAGGTGAGCATTTATCAAGTAGAGTTTGGTGCTAGGATAAGCTTCCTAAGAAAGGGTCCCATGGTCAAATGTTTAGGGCCAAAGCCCGTTGAGCATACATACCAAAGGCTCTGACTAAGAAAACTGATTTAACAAGTCAGAAACATTTTATTACAAAATATTTAATGAACACCACACAAAACCTAAGCAAGCAGTGTTCCAGAAGATTTCAAGGAGGGGGGTTTCCAGACATGAAAGGGTGTGGACCATCCTCTGGTGTATTTTTACCCTCTTACAGGGGGGAATTCGCCTGCTTCTCCTATGGCTGCTATTCACCCACAGAAGGCAGGATTGCACACACAGATACACTGGGGTTGAATTCCGGCTTTGCTGGGAGCTGAGAACAGTTGAGCAAATACCTTGCGGTCTCTGAGCCTTGGGTACAGCCTGCACTGAAGGGGACTGATCTCTACTCACCTCACTGAAAGGATTCTGTGAGAGACGGGATGAGAGGATTCATCATCTCTCACACAGTGAGGGACGCTTGCAGTTGCTTCCTGCATTGCATCTCCAAGTGCCTGAGAGACCCAGCTTCACTTCAGTTCAGCAGGACACAGGGGATATAGGACTGGATTCAGGGGGAAACCTCACTGCCAACCTCTGTGTGATGGCAGCCCAGCAGCGGCTGTGCCGGGACCCACCTACAAGACTAGGGGACACTCACTCACCCTGGAGAATGATGACTGTGCTGTCTGTCTGTCTGTCTGTCTCTAACTCTCAGCACCCATGGCTGTTTGAAATCTCAGCATCCAGTGCATCCTTTGCGAAGCCTTTCCTTTACAGCATTATATGAGAGTCAGGAATGGGGATGTGCCTAGGTGCTGGGCTAGAGCGCTTGCCTAGTGTACAGAAAGCCCTAGGTTCAGTCCTCAGTATCACATAGCCAGGAAGTGGTGGTGCACACCTGTGGTGCCAGCTTGGGGAGGTGGAGACAGGAGGATCAGAAGTTCAAGGCCACCCTCAGGCACATAGGGACATGGATCATGAAGGTTTCTCCTTCATGGTTATTCTCCCAAAGTGCCAGGGTGGAGAGATTGCCACATGTTCTCAGGGACCTTTTCTGAACACCATGATGCTGGGGATAGATCCCAGGGCTTCCTGCATGCGACCACAAGTGCTCTCTTGTGGTGTCCATCCCCACCTACACGTATTTTTAAAAAGATTTATTTTACTGGGCAGTGGTGGCGCACGCCTTTAATCCCAGCACTTGGGAGACAGAGGCAGGCGGATTTGTGAGTTCGAGGCCAGCCTGGTCTCCAGAGTGAGTTCCAGGACAGTCAGGGCTACACAGAGAAACTCTGTCTCGAAAAACCAAAAAAAAAAAAAAAGATTTATTTTAAATTATGTGTATGCATCAGTGTGTGCGTGTGTGCACACGCAGGGGCAGGACAGAAGAGGCTCTCGGACCCTCAGAAGCTGGAGTTAGAGGTGATTGTGAAATGCCTGCCAGGAGCCAAACTTGAGTCCTTTGAGGGCTCTTAACCACCCAGCTGCCTCCCCAGCCACAGACACATCTTTCACACCTTTTAAGTGTTTCACTTTCCCTATATCATGTCACACACGGAAGAAACCTGTGCCCGGCTTGACTCTTTGCCCCCTCATAGTACAGATGAGACAGCCAGGGCTCGGAGGGGTCAAGCAAACCCAAGGCCACTCACTATCTGGTCCTTTATGAAGAGGTCAATTCTAGTTTCCCCAGTATGAAACCCTGAGGTATTGATGCACATACAAGCATATGCACTTCTGTCCCATAGGGCCCTCTGCTCACTCGGTCTGAGCCTCTTTCTCCCTTACGGGTACATACATCACGAATCCCCATTCCCCGGTTGGATCTGTGGCTGTATCTCATCCTCAATGGCTGCATCGGTCCATTACAGGGGCAGACATAATTTATCGTACTCCATAGGCATTTAGGTAGCTCCGTTTATCCGTGTCTCCTTCCCGTTGTCCCTCTTGACCCCAGAAGGGCAGGGCTGGGCTGTCTCCAGCTCCCTGGTTTGTCAGAAGTAGCAGCTCCATCAATCTAAGCCATGTGGTCTTTAAAAATACATAACCCCAAAAAAATCAGGTTCCATTAAACAAACTTATAAAATATGAATGGGACGCTTACCCTGCCCTCATCCAATGGCACAGGGGTCAGCTCCCAGGGCATAGGGGAGTGGAGAATTTGAGATTGGTCTCAGAGTATTCAATATGGTACGGGGTCACCCTGCTAGGGATGGGGGTCTTTGGTCCAATTAAATTGTGCATCACAGGTGGAAACAATAACAGAACTTAGATCATCATGAAGAACCATCAGTGTAGTCCAATGTGTGTGTGTGTGTGTGTGTGTCTGTCTGTCTGTCTGTGCACATCTGTATTCATGCATGCCTATAGAAAACCTCGCCCTAAACCAAAGGAGTTTAGCAGGCACCACACAGGGTCAGGGAGTACAAGATTATGGCCAGAAAAGCCCTCCATTTGCTCTGAACACCCGGTGGGGCCACTGTTTGCTTGGTGACTCTTGGACATATCATTTAGCCTCTTCCACTCCTCCTTGTGCCTCCATTTCTTCTTCTAGAAAACAGAGGTGATGGTTCCTACCTGCTGGGTGTTTGTGAGGGCTGAGTAAGTCTCACAGATAAGACATGAAGCCACCAGCCCAGGGATGGCCGCTGTTGTGGGTGAGTCGGCAGAGACTGCTCTCAGACTTTCAGAGTTATGGCCACTGGAAATACTGCACCAGGCAGAAGGAGTGGCAAGCCATGGCCATTTCCTCCAGCTACCCCCTCCGTCCCACTGCTGTGAGTACTTGGGTCTAGAACATTCCAATTATTTTTCTCCGTGGACGTTCACATTCTCTGGCACACACTGTGCACTATTTTGCACTGGAAGTGATTTCATGGGATGGGTCTCTTGACTGATAAGACTGTTTTATAGCTTGATTTTATATTTATTGAACATATCATCTGGCTTAGTCTGCTAGGTCAGTCGCAGTGAGGAACAAGGGCTGGGTAGTTTGAACAGAGGACATTGGGTAGACATGATTCCCCTGAGTCAGTAACAGCACCAGCTGGTCTTGCAGAAGACCTGGGCTTGATTCCCAGCACCCACAGGGTGGCTCACAGCCATTCCTACCTTCAGTTCCAGAGGAATCAGCAGACACACTCTTCTGGCCTCCTTGGGTACCAGGTACACATGGTACACAGACACAAATGCAGACAAAGCACCTGTACTGGCTGGTTGTGTGTGTCAACTTGACACAAGCTGGAGTTATCACAGAGAAGGGAGCCTCCCTTGAGGAAATGCCTCCATGAGATCCAGCTGTAAGGCATTTTCTCAATCAGTGATCAAGGGTGGGAGGGCCCATTGTGGGTGGTACCATTGCTGGGCTGGTGGTCCTGGGTTCTATAAGAAAGCAAGCTGAGCAAGCCATGGGAAGCAAGCCAGTAAGGAACATCCCTCCATGGCCTCTGCATCAGCTCCTGCTTCCTGCCCTGCTTGAGTTCCAGTCCTGACTTCCTTTGGTGATGAACAGCAGTGTGTAAGTGTAAGCTGAATAAACCCTTTCCTCCCCAGCTTGCTTCGTGGTCATTGTGTTTGTGCAGAAATAGAAACCCTGACTAAGACAGCACCCATACGCATGAAAGAAAAGCAAGTAATCTTAAGAAGAGAACTTAAAAATAAAATACAGCCCAGGTTCGTGATCAGAAGTGTACATCGGGCTGGCCTTCTGGAGGCAGGGCAGTCCCTGTGAAGGAGCTGGCAGGGCCAGTTTCTGTGTCCCAGGCTCAACCCTCCCCCTCCCCCTGCTAGGGACATCTCAGGACTCCACCCCAGCCTCTGTCTTTCATATTTTTTTCTGCCTTCACATTGACTCCTTGTATGATGGTGCCTTCTGCAGAGACTCAGGCCCCATCACCTATGTGTTTACAAAGCAGAGCCACATCAGAGATCCCTTCACTGAAAGCAATCTACTACACAGTCACCTAAGGTATTTCCAAGGGGTTTTCCGAACGGAATAAATTGACTTAGAAACTGACCTGGCTCTCATCTCTTTAGGGTTCTTATTTTTCTCACTGCACAAGCAGCGCTGAGTATCACATGAACAGAAACGAAGCAACCAACAGTAATTTAGCCAAAGCACCTGACTTCAATTTGATTTCTTTGCTTTTACTCTAGGGCATCATAATGTTGTTTCTGTACCTATGCCTCCACTTCTTCCTTCCGTCCTTACTCCTGTGTATGCTCTCTGCTCATCTTTCTGCCACGGGCTCCTGTTTCCTTCTCCTGTTTCCCACCCATCATGCTTCATATAGAACCAGCAAGAACAGTCTTAATATGGCAACCTTGCTCTTATCCAGCACATGTCTTGCCCTAGGGTTTGGGCCCGTTGAGTTTTTCCCATCTTGGCGGCAATTCTGCTCACTTGCCTCCCCCTGAATAATGAGTGTCATCTCTGTTTTCTTCCTGTAGCTTCCTCTGTCTCCTTTGGATGTTAACATTTTAAACCTGTGGTCTCTTCTCTTGCATTTTGCTGCCTTCTTCTGTAGTGGCTCCCTGGCTCTTTATTCCTACATTTTACTTGAAGTACTAGGACTTTGCTTCTGATTACAGCTTTGGCTAGTTCTTTTTTGACTTCTCTCATACACAGCCTTCCCATTATTGATGTCTTGCTGGTGGTCACCAGTTCTCTGGATTTCCCCCGGCCCTTGAGTTAGGTCAGAGAATTCTATTTCTCAGCAACTGCTCACTGTTTGATACCATGAGTCCTGAAGCTCCTGTGTCTCTGACTAACTTGAGATGCTGAGAAACTTATCAGAAGGGCCTTGTTAGCCTTCAACTCTAAAATGTTCCCTAGAGGCTCCTGTTGTCAGCGTTTGGACCCTAGTTGTCAGTGCTATTTTGAAGGTATCAGAAGGAGCCTTTAAGAGGCCAGGCTGTAAGAAGTAGGCCTCTAGGAGCAGTCTCTGAGGGTTGCATCCTCCCCTGCTTTCTTGTCTGAGGTGATGGAGAAATCACGGCCACTCAGGAGTGTTCTACTCCTGTGAACACTTCCATGTACCACTATACTGAACCCCTGAAAACCCGGAGTCAAATCTGTCTTTTTAAAGTTGTTTGGTTAGGCATTTCAGTTAGGGTGCTGCTGTAGGTATGGGTGAGAGTCTGAGATACACCTCTTGATGTTGCCAGGTTCGTGTGTCCCTGGTACACAGTTAGATAGTAGGTACAGTCAGCCTAATGAGAGAAGTGCACTCCTGAAAGCCAAAGTGTGCTTCTGAGTGGAGACCCTCAGACACATGGTCTTTCCTAACTCACTTACACAGCATGCACCTTCTGCACCCGTGTCTCTTGGCTTGTGGAAGGCTCCCCTTCTCTTGAATTTAGCCCAGGTGGGGAAGGGTTTCCAGGACTTTCCATCAGCTAGCTTCTTTCATGGCTTAATCTTGATGTCCCCTCCCCTTCCCTCTCCACTTGCCACTGTGGCACAAAAGCATCCCTTAACAGTCCCCTAACCTGGGATGGAGGTGAGGTGGCCAATGCCTGCAGAAACTTCCGCTGGGGGCTCTGATGGAGACTAGAATCGGTGTATGTGGAGGGATCAGGGATTATAGAACTTCAGGATCTGCTCCTCCCCCCCCCCCGATCTTGAACCGTGGAGAGAACTGGTGTTATCAGGGACTAAAATTTTCTCTCTAGAGGCCGTGTCCCAGGGACATAGTGGATGAAGGTCTCTCTCTCCCTAGGGTCCATGTATGGTCATGTCAGTCCATCTACAGGGAAGCCTGAGATGTACTAGGAATTCTGGAGACTCTTGGGCTGGTGAGGGCCTCCCTTAGTGCCTGGGACTGTTGGTGAGCTTCCAGCATGTTCTATGAGGAAGCCTGGCTTGTTCTCTGAATCTACTTTCTGAGCTCACTGGAAACGCCTGTAGGTGAGCCATGGATTTAAATTTGAAAGGGAAAAAAGTCTTTCCCATTATAAAGATGGGGGGAAAGGCTGCTTGCAGAAGAGAGTGGGGCAGGTATATATTTCCATATGGGCTTCATTAGGGAGTGTATGCACGCACTTGTGAGCATGCACACACACAAGAAAGAGAAACAGCTACAGTATAGGAAGGCTCATTAAAAGCCTGGGAAAGGTTAGCTCATTTGCAGACTATACATCTTAATCTCCCTACATGGCACAGGAACTTGGAAAGAGAATCAATGGCCAGAGAGACCCTGGCTTCCTTCCAAGACCCAGATCAAGTAGACCTTACCTTTTCCCACCGGCTACCCCTCATTAGCACGAGATATTAACCCAGGGAACCTCCTCCCCCAAGGGGATCCAGGATATGGGGGAGGGGACTAGCAACCTAGTGGGGACTCAAGTCTCCATTAGTCAGCAGGTGCTCCTCGGACTGGGCTCCTAGCAATGAGGGTGAGGAAGCTCAGAGCTAGTTCCTGCTTCCAGAGGTGATGAAGGGTGAGGTAGCTGCTCACCTGCTGCCAGCTGGCTTCCATTGGGCTGCCAGCTTCCTGTGGCCTCATCAATCCAGGCACTGGATGCCTTTGGGTCCCTTGTTCTTCCTACATACACTGCTAGATCCTTGGCGCCATGCAGCAACACAAAGAAGTGGACAAGGCTGGCCCATGCCAGCCCCTGCTATTCTGAGCTGGATCCTGTACCAAAGCACTTAAAGGTGGGACTCTGGCTAGAAACGCGGCTCAGCAGTTAAAGGCACCCGACTTTAGTTCTCAGCTCACAGTCACCTGTCACTCCAGCTCCACAGAGTCTGATGCCCTCTTGTGGTCTCTCTGGGCACTGCACTCACATGCATATGCCTGCACATACACACACACACACACACACACACACACACACACACACACACAAACTAAAATTTAAAAAAAGTTTAAAAGGTTTTAATTTGCTTATCCTTCAGTGCCCAGTTTCTCCATGTGAAGGGGTGTTGTTTCTGGAGGTGTATGTGTGCGTGTGTGTGTGTGTGTGTGTGTGTGTGTGTGTGCGTGCGTAATTCTATGAGTTTCTTAGTGAGATTAAGGGGAAAGGAAAGATGCCTTGGCTAGTTTTACACCACAAGCTAAAGTCATCCAAGGGGAAGGACCCTCCATTGAGAAAATACCTCCATAAAAGGCAAGTCTGTAGGTCATTTTCTTAATTAGTGAGTCTGAGAAAGTAGGCAGGAGTTTGTGGGAACATTCTGGATGGAGAATACTATATTCAGATGCCTTCCAAAGTGTGGGCTTCCAGTAAAACCCAAACTTCCACAGAGAACAGCACACACTATTTCATCCCACACATCCCTTAGATCCACCTCAGAGAGATTCATAATGAGTTTTACCATAACATGCTGGGAAGGTGTCATGGAGTTAGCCTCTGACTGTATGAATGTTGCTAATATACTCTACCCTCCTTGCCTGTACCTGTGGCAGACATCAATAATCAATTGCATCACTTGTCCACACAGAGCTCATATGTGCAGCCTCATAGGCAGGCACTGAGTGGCCAGAATGATTAGGGTGCTGCTGGCCCCAGCTTGGGCACCAAGGTTGCTCCAGGTAGTTCTGTTCTGAACAAGTAGGCTCACCAGTGATGATGATTGCCATGAAGACAGCTGTAGTTGCTTTGTTCTTTTCTGAGAGCGGGCACTAATACTAATTCTCACAGATTCAGAAAAGGGCCTAGGCCCAGTTGCTTCGGAGGTGGAATGGAGAAAGCCTCCTGGATATGACTGCTTTGACAAACCAGACCAAACCAGACCAATCCAGACCAATCCAGACCAAACCAAACCAAACCAAACCAAAAGCAAAATGTTGAAGACAGCTAATAAGAAGGGAGGAAAAGGTGTAACAGATACACCTTTAGGTACAGGTGACACCTGTCTTCACCCAGCTTCTCACCTGTGACCTCAGAAGAGTGGACAGTGGACACCTACTATCTCACCTGGACTGATGTCAGTGCACACAGAACTAACTGAGCTGGTAGCACACAGCCAAGGTCAGAGGTCACTGTGACCTCCACCAGCGGTAGTATCCTCTTGCCTGCCCTTTTGCTTGAGGGTCTAGGAGTTTCCCATGGGGCTTTCATCAGATGGAGCTGCTGACAGCTCATCACCCCAGGGCAAGGAGATTCTACCTGAGGGTCTCCTGGGCTGTGAACCATCAAGGAATCTGTCAGTATGAGTGCAGTTGAGAGGAGGAGGATTCTGGAGCCAGAGAGAGAATCTCCCCAGAGACGATAAAGCTGCACTTCTCTTCTGAACCCCGAAGTCTGGCAGTTCTCTTCAGGTTCAGTTTCTGTCTCACCCAAGGTCTACCTTGGGACATTTAACAAATGGCTGATGGGACTCCTGGACTAAATCACTGTGGCCTCCATTCTGCAGGGTTGGAGTTCTGAGGTCTCCACTGTATGCCCTCGGGAGATTCCAAAAAACCAGGATCCTGTGACCTCACTCACTCAGTTGAGAGAATGGCCTTTCTCTATTCTCATTGTTTTATTCTTCCTTCTTGGGATCTCTTTCCAAATCAGTTAATCTACAAGTTCCTGGCTTTACTTCCAGGACACCAACTATGGAAATCAGGCCACCCCTGAAAGGCAGCCCCAGGTCTCTATTTTATCTAACCTTCTGTAAAAGGTTATCTATAAAACTAACCTTCAGAGGGCTGGGATGATGGCTCAGTAAGCAGGGTGCTTGCCATGCAAGCATGAAGGGCTGAGTTTGATCTGTAGGACCCACATTAAAAAGAGGCAAGGGGCTGGAGTGATGGCCCCACAATTATGAGCACTGGGTGCCCGTCAGAGGACCCAGTTTTATTCCCAGCACACATGGCCGCTCACATCCTCTGTAACTCTTGTTACAGGATATAGTGCTCCTGTATGGCCTCCATGGGTACCGAAGACACAAATACACATACATAACTTAAGCACACATACACAGCGCACACCACACACACACACACACACACACACACTCAGGGACACACAGGGTTCTCTAGAGCAGTGGTTCTCAACTTTCCTGATGTCCCAATCATAAAATTATTTTTGTTGCTACTTCCTAACTGTAATTTTGCTACTGTTATGAATCATAATGTAAATATCTTTGGAGATAGAGGTCTGCCAAAGGGGTCTCAACTCACAGGTTGAGTTCTACTGCTCTAGAGAAACAGAATAGAATTAGATTTATTACTTATACATTTTATATATTTGTGTATATAAATATATCACTTACATCCTTATGTTACCTATTAATACAAGTTCATTATAGATATACATGTATATAATTTATTATATAAATAGTAAATATAATTTATTAGAATGCCTTATGGGCTGAAGCTGCGGTCCAGCTAGTCCAACCATGGCTACCAAAGTCCAGAATGCGCTAGTGTTCAGGCTGTAGGGCTGGATGTCTCAGCTGGTCTTCTGTGTAAACTGGAATCTGGAAGAAGTAGGCTCTAGTGCCAGTGAAGGAATGGACTAGCCAGTGAGAGTGAGAGCAGGGGCAAGCAGACAAAGAGAGCAAGTGTCCTTCTTCCATGTCCGTTATAGAGGCTGCTGGTAGAAGACACGGCTCAGATTTGAGGTGGATCTTCTATATCAAAAGATCCTGATTGAGTGTAGGTCTTCTCACTTTGAATAATTCAAATAAGAAAAATCTCACAGGTGTATCTAGTTGCTTGGGTGGTAGTTCATTCTAGATGTCATCAAGCTGACAGTGAAGAATAGTCATCATGTATATACAAGCAAGCAAACAAAAGTCTTTAAATAAATCTAGGTGTGGGGGGTAGGGGAGAAGAGAGAGTTCTGCTCATGGATTGGAAGGAACGGGGAGAGGGAGAAAGTAAAAGAGATAACTGAAGATTATCAGCCAGGGAGAGGCCTTGTGTGCTATGCGGAGGCCTTTGGATTGGATCCTACAAGTAAAGCATGACGTGACCAGAACGATGGGCCTGGGGAAGCCTGTCTCACAGCTGTGCCTCCAGCAATGTATGCAGTGATAAAAGTCCCCAAGGAGGGACTTCAGCAAGATGTGGGGCTGGGGTGAGATTAGAGGTGATTTAGCCCCACTGCTTACTTTACAGACGGGGAAGCTGAGGTCTAGGCGTTTGCTTGGCCCGTGTTCCTCCCATGAGGCCACGCTGAGAAGTTGCTGTCAGTCTGTGCAGGAGCCCGAGCCTGCTGCCAATTGGCCTTGCCAAGAGTGTTCAGGATTTAGTAGGCCGTAAGAATGCTTTCCGGCTGCGAGCATCCAATGGGGGCCCCCACCCAGGCTTCATGGTCCTGCTTCTGCACGCTGGGCTCTCATAGCTGGGCTTGGGTCTGATGTATGCTCCCCGCAGTGCTTTAATTCAGGAAATAATTAGGATGGCTGGGTGTTTTCCTATTGGATTTGGAGAACTGAAAACCTTCCTTCCTCCTTTCCTCCCCCCTCTTTCCTTTGTCCATCTCCTCCCTCCCCCATTCTTCATGCCATCTCCATCCCCCTCCCTCTCTAATCCCCTGCTCCTCTCTCCCTCCCGTATCCCCCCCCCCTTCTCTTTTCCAGGTCCTCTTCCGGCATCTAAGGCTACAGTGCCATGGCCTGGGTTCAAAAACACAGTCCTCTAGGCACCCACAATGTGTCTCAAATCATCTTCTCTGGCTGGCATTGTGCCAGGGACCAACCCTGGGCCTGGAGGGTCAGAGGAGACAGAAAAGAGTGAGTTTCTTATCTCATGCTCAAGGTTCCCATTCAGGGGTGGGGCTTGGATCTCTCTCTCTGTCTCTCTGTCTCTCTGTCTCTCTGTCTCTCTGTCTCTCTCTCTGTCTCTGACCATTGAGAGCATTTTCCCATGTGCCCTGGACTCTCCGCTGACCTCTGGTTCTCACAACACCCTGCACTTCTGCCCTGCTGGGCATTTGCAGAAGTGTGTCTTGCATCTGCAATCTCTCTGTCCCTTTGTCTCTTTTTGTCCTTCTGTGCTCAGCTCAAAGGATGTCCCCACCTGGGAAATGGTCTCTGATTCCTGCCTACATTTCTCCAGTGCCTGAGTCCCCAGCTGTTCTGTGACAGCCCCTGATACCTCCCTTTTGCTGCAGGAATCACAATAGGAAGGAGGATATTAAACTTGGGATTCTCCCCCTCTGCTCCCTACCCCAGGTCACTATAAGCTCCTGTACATGGGGGCTCAGACTATCTGGTTCACTTTTCAACATTCACATTCTTCAGCATCCAGAAAAGTCTATACTGCGTGAATGAAGGGCTGAGGTGCGGTGAGCTGGGGGAAGAGATGGACAGAGGACCAATGGTTAGACAGATGGATGAGTGAGTCTGTGAACCAACTATCACCCTGAAGAACTGGGAACGTGACCAAACTGGGGACTCTAAACTGGGTAACTCCGTAACTCCCTCAACCTTCCCTTTGATGCTTGGTCTGTTAGGCACTAACTGTCATGAGTCTTACTTGGCGGGAAGTGATTTTTGTCCCCAAAACAGATTGCTCATGCCTTCTGGGAGCTTTATGACAGGTAGGTACTGGCTTGGTAGAGAGCACATTACTTAGTAATGATGTCTGCCATGGATGTTTCAGGGAGGGGGGAATGGAATTACTACTCTCTAGATGTTATCCAGGTGGTCTGGAGCAACTTCCGTGGAATGTGGCTCCTTAGGACCCTATGGTCAATTTCTCTCATAACCGGAAAACCTCTAGGCTGATCAAGAATGTCATTTTGGAGGCTACGACTTGACACAGCGCCTACGTGTCTCCCTGCCTCAATCTCCACTCTCCTTCACAGCTCTGGTTCCTCACAGACATGGCCACATGCCTCTTAGTAGAACATGGAAAGTAAATCTCACTTGATTATTTTGCCTCCTGAATCCAGCCAGTCAAAGAAAGTATTTCCCCCAGAGAGAAGCAGATGGGACTAGCTGCCACCCAGTTCTGGTCTGGGAACTGCTTCCCGCTTGCACAGGAGTCTGCTTGAGCCTCCTCCCCCCATCTCAGCTGGGCACAGGAAGGAGGCTTCGTCCCTAAAAGTAGTGCCCGAGGTCTGATGAGGACAAAGTGAGCTGTTTGGCCGTGTGGAGTGACCTGGAGGGGGAGAAGGTTGAGGTCGCTGGTCCTCAGCTCTGACCTGCTGTTCCCAGTTTCCTTTAGCCAATTCTCTCTTTGATTATTTTTAGCATGGAGCAGTGGACAAAGGCAGTGGGCCAGCAAGGGAAGATAGATTTCTGTCTCAACCAGGCCACTTACACAGGACCTCTGTATTCTAGTCTGTGGAGTATAGCAGATGAACCCAGCGCTTTATCCTGCCACTGTTAAAAACACTGTGACCTGCACACCACCACCAACCACCACAACTACCAAACCCGTAGCCCCCATCACCATCCTCTTCCCCACCAACATCATCACCATCTCTCTATCCCACATCCTCAGCACTACCATCACGGCCGTTACCACCACCACCACCATCACCAGCACCAGCACTATCATGGCTACCACCATCATCTTCATCACAGCCACCACCATCAGCACCATGTTCGCCATCATCACTGTCATGGTCGCCATTGTCATAGTCACTCTATGGACCCCACACAGGCCCCGGTATCCTGACTCCAAGGGTGCGACAGTTCACCGCTGCTCGCAGAGGGAACGGTTTCTCCTTTGCTTCTCGCTGCGTCTGTGAGGACTCAGACTCTGCATTTTGAATGTCATTATTTCATTTTTATAGGTGAGGACATTGAGGCTCGGGCAAAGCAAGCCCCATGTTTCTAGAGTTCGGTAGAGTCCACATCACATCAAGGTTGGTTTACTCTTAACAAGAGTCCAGGAACCTTTTCCAGTTGTCTTAAGGTCTGGTCCGTAAGAGTCTGGATTGATTTTTTTTCTTATGGTTTTTCGAGACAGGGTTTCTCTGTGTAGCCCTGGCTGTCCTGGAACTCACTCTGTAGACCAGGCTGGCCTCGAACTCAGAAATCCACCTGTCTCTGTCTCCCAAGTGCTGGGATTAAAGGCATGCACCACCACTGCCCGGCTGGGATTTTTTTAAAGCGTCTTCTAGTCTGACTCAAGTGTTTGAGCATCACCAGACTGGTGCTTGATTTTTATTTTCTTCTTTGTAAAGCTAGATGTTCAGGGATAGAGATGTTTTATAGAGATGCTTTCAGAGGGTCTTCTTGGGTCTCTTTGTGTAGGGGAAACTGAGTCTCAGAGAGACATGCCTCTCACATGGCCATATAAAAGTCAGAATCAGTCTGGTGTGACAGTTTTCTCAAGGGACAAAGAACACTCCCAATGTGTTCCTTGGTTCACTCACACGCTTAGAGAGGAAACACTGGAGGGCAGGGTCTGGAGTCATGGCCCCGGGTCGCAGTCCTCAATATTGTCTTGAGTGTTATGTGATCCTATTTGTCAGGTGGCTTGAGCTTTCTGGGCCTCAGTTTCCCTACCTTAAAAAAGGGGATAGTGTGGCATAGTCCTTGTTACGAGTTGGGCAGTGGCGTTGACCAAGTCAACGTTCAAAGGGCCTACTTACCAGGACCTTTAGTGTGCGTCACAGACTTGCTAATCACGGTTCTGGTAACGACATACTAGAGAATGCAGGTCACAGAGATGACACATAGAATTATCATATAGAGTGTGTTGCCTTTGATGCTAACAGCTTCTTACTCGGTATGCTTTCTGTCCTGTCCCTACATGATAATTCCATTGGGGGGGGGGGCAAGTGTATGGTAAAGTGAGCCGGAGCCCCTTTTTCTCTCAGCTGGTTGGTAGGTTTTCAGTACCGTGAGCCATGTTGGGAGGATGGAGCTGGCACCTCCAGAAGACTGGGGCCTTTTGTCATGTACGACTGAGTAACTGACCCCCCCCAACCAGTCAAATTATTAATTAGTTGCCTTATTGACTAATTTCTAAGCACTCAGTCAGATTGAGAAAGCAATCCAATTTGGAAGGGAAATCAGTCAAAAGCCTTAGCTCATCCATTTTTCAATTGGGTGCATTTCATTGTCTGGAAATAAAGAAACTGGAAGTGAGGCCTCACAGCCCCACAGAGCTTGTGAAGTCTAGGACTGAGCAGAACAGTTAAATGGCCAGGGATGTGTGTACACAGATAGATATTCAGACACATAGAGACTTACTGACACACAGGTATACAGATACACACGCTCACATATACACATAGGCATATAGACACAAACAAACATCAGACACAGACACACACAGACAGACATACAAACACATGCACAGAGACATACAGATATAGACATACATACATACACACACACAGACATTCAGATGCACAATAGGCATACAAACACACAGAGACATGCAGATACAGACATGTATACCCATACAGACAGACAGACACATAGAGACATTTAGATGTACAGAGACATCACACACAGACACACATAGACAAACAGACATAAGAGACATACAGATACACACACACATAGACAAACATACAAACACACACAGAGAGACATATATACAGAATTCATAAACACATATGTACATACATACATATATACATTCATACATACATACACATAGAGAGAGACATTCAATCACACACATAGATATACAAACAACAGATACAGATACAGACATACACATGCATATACGTACACACAGAGACATAAAGACACAATAGAAATAGACACAGAGAGATATACAAACACAGAGACACACCCAGAATGAGAGACATACAGACATACACATACAGACATACACACATAGACAGACACACAGACATACAAATACAGAGACATATACACACAGAGACACACACACACACACACACACACATACAGATATGCAGACATAACACACCACACACACAAACATACAAGCACACACACATGCAAACACAGGAACATACAGGCCCATACATGGACATACCTTCCCAACTTAAGGACATAAAAAAAGCAATTCAAAGCTGACTATTCCTGCTAAGACTCAACGCTCCACCCCAGACACCTGCCATTCAGGACAGTCAGAAATGGAATGGGGCCTACTGTGGTTAGCTAAGCACCCATTTTGGAGTAACATCTCTTGCAAACACTTCCCTACTGTCCCCAAGGAGGCAAGGACTGTTTTCCGGGTGTGGAAGGAACACTCTACCTCAAGTTCCAGGAGTGACTCCTTCCCAGCCTTCACTAGCTGGGGTCTTAAACCACGCTCTGTGAGATGAAAAGTACCCGGTGGGGTTTGCTGACCTTCATGATGGCCACTTTCCCTTTCACTTTGAATAAAGACTAAAGGAACAGTTTTTCTTCTGGTTGAGAACAGAGTCCTCTGAGGTCCCCACAGGAGTGGCTGTACCCAGAAACACAGTGGAATCCAGATTCCCCTCTCTGGAAACCCTCCTGCAGAGAAACCAAAGCAAACAGCATAGAGATCTGGCTTTTCATTTTGGGGGGACGATTCCTGGCACCCCAACCCCAAACATGCTTTCGATTTGGTTTTATTTGCCAGTAGACGGAACCATTTACTGGCCAAGAGCCACGGGGTGACAAAGCGATTCAGGTAAATGAGTTTCTGCAGGGCCTAGAACGGCCTTCAGCTTTGGTGGCTGAGCTTCTGAGAAAGACAGCTTCTTTCCCACTTTTCCCTAAGCCTTTTTAAAAGGAGGTTTTCTTCTCCTCTCTTTCTAAATCTCTTCAAGAAAGAGTTTCTTTTCTTTCGTACAGAGGGGGTCAGGGAATTAAAGTCACCAAAATATCTTAACATCAGAGTAAACAGCATTCAATAGAGCCCAAATTAGATATATTAAAGAAGAGAGAATCTTTTTAAAATAATTCTCTCTTCTTTCTTTCTTTCTTTCTTTCTTCCTTCCTTCTTTCCTTCCTTCCTTCCTTCCTTCCTTCCTTCTTCTCCTTTATTTTTTCTTTCTTTCACTTTTTTTCTTTTGGCCAGGACCCTTCAAGGATCCAGGGTATGTGAAGAGAAAGCTTCAGGGTCCATTTCAAATTACTAACTTACAACATTCGCTTGCAGCAAGTGCTTGCTTCTCCCCACACCCCAAATTCTTACAATCTTAGGATTCGGTGAAAACTGAAAGCGGCTAGTCCCCCTGAGCTCCCAACAATCAGCCTCACTGAGGCCGTTGTCCATAAAACCCGAGAGTTTAGTTTTCTACCACTCTGTGGTAATTAACAACACCGTAGTAAATTAGTGATCTGGAAGCCAGAAATGGCTCAGAACTGGAACCTTCTGGAAGGGTTCCTGGCGGTGCCCTGGGTCTTTATGCTTTGATATTTGGGACGGGAACATTTCAGGAGGGTATGACTTCATGACAGTCCACAGACACCTGAGCACAACTGGGGTCACTCTGGTCTCCCCTATGCCCCAGCTCCCCAACTCTATAATCTCTCTGATTCTTTCTTGGGTTTTTCCTCAAAAAACCAAACCAAAGCCGCACGATTCTATTGTATAGCTTGTCTCCTTTCTCCTTCTTACTATAAAAGAGCTGAGGGTTATCTCCAGGGTCCACAGGTCCTTGGGGTTAAGTGTACATTTCAGGTGGGAAAGGGCAAAGCGTGGAGACAAAGGACGGGTACAGTCAGAGCCCGGCCTGCGGCATAAGGCTGATGTTGAAATAACACTTCTCTGTTTAGACAGGGAGTCAGGAAGCCCGAGGTTCACCCAGGCATTCCATGCTCCTAAATCTGTTGTCGGCACAGGGACAGCGGTGTGCAGTCCTTGCCTGGCATCAGCCTGGTTTTGAATTTCCTTGGTTTTTGTTGGATCATATCACTATGAAACAGTATATGTTCCCCCCCCCAACATATATCTAATTTCCTTTACCAAGAGGAAAATTAATACTTTTCCCACCAAGTTTTGAGAAAGTACATGTTATCTTTCTCAATAGAGTATCATCTATTAAATCTTTTTTGAGAGCTAAAAAAGGAAGGTGCGGGAACATAAAGCAATGTTCTAAACCCATTTTATTGTTTCTTTTCTTTTTTTGGCCAGATGGGAAAAAAAACTGATCTTGATTTATTGTTTCATGTAGATAAAATGTAGATATCTGAGTTTGACATTTCCTGAGAAATATTTCCATCTCTGAGGTCTTAAAAAAAAAGATGCATTAAGAAAAAGAAAACCAACTTTTCCTCTGTGCTTGGTGGCAAATAAGAGGAGCCTTTAATGCCCTTTATATTTAAGAACTTATTAACTTAAAAGAATTGACTGGGAAATTGTGAACTTTATAGAAGACAGACATGGCTTGCAAGTCAATTCCTTTCAGCAGTGTTTCTTTAAAAGCCATTCCCTCTATTCTATCTGCCTATAATTACAGAATGTTTTAAAGGCGAGCAGTTATGTCTGACGTACCTCGTGATTTAAAGTGGAACGTTCTCAACGTCAGAGAAATGATTTCTGCATTTCCTAGCTCAGTAAAATCAAAAGCAGTTAGACAGAGAGAGAGAGAGAGAGAGAGAGAGAGAGAGAGAGAACACAACTACATTTGTTATTTTTTTCCCAAATCGGCCTTGAATGTATTCCTACTGGAGGTGGGGGGACAATACACAGGGTGGGTGGAATTTCAGATCTGAACAAAGTTGGAAACACAACAGGAAAACTGGCCCTTTAATGATAGAAACAGAAAAGGAAAAAAGAAACAGCCTGATCACCAGGACCCTCCAAAATGACACTTCAGATGACACCAAGCTGCACGGCCGTGGAGTGGTTCATCAGAAAAAAAAAAAAAAAAAATGAATACTTAATGGCTTCAATGAGCCCTAACTCTGAGACCCTGCTCAACACACTCTGTCCTCAATTAGCTTTTATAATCTTGAAAATATTTATGGAAACGGCTCTTCCTCTGGTTTATGCTGTTCACACCCTCCCATAATCTCTTTCCTTCGTCCCAACTGTAATTTGCTTTATTAAGAACGTTGGGGAGTTGATACAGCTGACCCAAGCTATCTAGTCACAGTAACTGTGGGGCGGCCGGATCCGCCTTCGAATTTAACGTTTTCTTTCCCCCCTATGTGTTTTAATGACTGAGTAGATTTTCTTTTTTTCCTTTCCAGGGACATCATCATTAAGAAAAATGTCCAAGGTTTCAATTCATGGACAGCGCTTAATGAACTGGTCAGCGTTCTCGCAGGGGAAGCAGAGTGGGAAGCTTCGTAAGTGAGCAGCGCGCGCGCGCATCTTCTCTCACGCGTACATGCTCATTCTAGCACCCTCGGTTAGCAATCTGAAGGACAGGAGATTAAAGTCTTTTTAGAAATTTCCAAGTCAGATCTCAGCTAAAATAGGATTAGAGGGACAACGGGGGCGGGGGAGGGAAGAAAATTGCAGACGGAAGGTTGCTTGCCCTCTCCTTTCCCATTCTCTCAAAGGAGCTGAAAGAAATCGGAAGTTACTTCTCAAAGCTGCCCCCGTCCGTCCGTCCTCTGGCCAGGCTAGTGGCAGACCCTCAAAAGCCTCTGAGAGTTGAAAATCTTCCTGTGTCCCCCTCTTTTCACAAAGGCGATGGGAAGTCGCAGGGTGGCCCTTGGGGTCCCTTCCAGGTGCTACTCCAGGGGGCACTGTGACATCAAGAACTTTCCCAGTCGCTGCAGCTGGGCTGATCATTCAGAGAGAACAAACCTCCAAAGCTCCAACCATTTTCTCCTCGGATGTCCTTAACTTGTATTCTTAACAAAGAAATGGAGACGGGAACCTGTCACCCCCCCCCCACTTCCGGATTGTATATGCAGCATCTAATTTCTGTACCAGTCTTTGTAAATATCACCAGCGTCTCCGTTCCCTCTCTCCCCCATGTGTTTCCCTTTTCTCTTGATTTCTCTCCCCTCTCCAGTTTCTCCTCCTTGCTCGGCCTCTTATTGCCCTTCTGCAAACACACAGGAGTGGAAACACACACTTCCCATCTACCTTGGCTGCATTTTTCTGGATGAAGCTCCGCTCTGAGAATCTTCCTGGACTATGCCCGGCCTTTGCATCCTCCAGATTTGAGCAAAGCGCTGGCTCCTGGCTCCTCTGTACTTTCACAGATCTTTACAGTAATTATGTAGGAACTTCAAAGCAGGGCTATTTGTTCTCTCTCTCTCTCTCTCTCTCTCTCTCTCTCTCTCTCTCTCTCTCTCTCCCAGCCCTACTGAAAGTCCAAACAAAAATCCGTCTGCAGACAGTGCAGAAAACTGCCTTGAACTTAGCTAGTATTTTGAATATACAATGATTTAAACAAAAAACCAACAACAAAAAACAACACCCCACCCCCAAAACCTCCTCATACTTCTGAGGGAGATAGTGGGGGAACTCGGTGATGAACCAGTTTCCGTTTGAAATGTTCAGATCCTGTCTCAACTTCTTACACCTCATGGACTAGAGACCAGGAGTGGCCTTGGAGAAGGAGGCCAAGCAGAGATTTCATTAAGGTTTTCGGTAGCTGAACCTGTGGCAGACACAACCTTGCTCCTAATCAGAAGGGTTAGTCCCAGAAAAATCTGTGTTCGGGAAAAGGCTATTTTTATGGCGTGTGTGTGTGTGTGTGTGTGTGTGTGTGTGTGAGAATTTTACATATTAAATGTTGAAATACAATTCGGTCTAAGTCTGTGTTCTGTATTTGCCACAACTCGGGGCGGACACCCAGCTTCAAAGGAAAAATAAAACACCCATTCAGTAAAATGATAGGCAGCCAAACTGGATGCTTCGTGGACGAGATGTTTCCCAGGCTTTCTGAGTTTCTTATAAATGAGGTTGTAACTCAAGAACTAAAAATACCACAAAGGAAGGAATCTGACGAAGAAGCCATGAACACTGAGAAATGTTGACCAAATCCTCCAAGGTGGACCAAAGGAGAACACGGAGTGCTGGGTGGGTCCTATGGAAGCCCACGGACAGGGGCTTCCAGAATCCCACGGACAGGGGCTTCCAGAATCCCACGGACAGGGGCTTCCAGAATCCCACGGACAGGGGCTTCTAGACTCCCACAGGGCTTGTATGACTCAGCCAGTCTTCCTCAGCGTGTGCTGTGCTGTGGCAGCTGGGGACACACAGGCCATAGATGCCGCGTGCTTCCCGTGACTATCCAAACCCACACTTGGTGGGCACTTGCTGAGGGAATATTCCAATTCAGGCAGGCATATGTTCATACAGGGGAGAAGACCCCCCCTTTTCTCCTCCATCAACTTGACTGCCTAAGGGATTTGGCCAAAGTGAATTGGAAAGAAGGCATGGAGACATGATTTTCTGTTTTTTCTCCTCAGAGGACAGACAGAATATCTCCAGAGGAAATCCTGTGCTTTTCTTCTGATTTTTAATGAGATTTTTTTTTTTAAATATAATACCCCAGCTAAAAAGACATAAGCTCCTTTGACTAAGCAGATATGAGAGAAATTTATTAACTCAATTCCAAATCTGCCTCTTCAAGCCGAGAGTCTCTTTTAGAAAAAGCTTCCTCTTTCAAAAAGCAACCCTTCTTCTTTATTTATTTTTGTCTTTGTTGTGTCTTTCTTCTCCCTCCCACCAAGAATCATAAATTCTCCTGCAAGCCGGGGCACACCGGTCTGGGGGTCTGCGTTAAGAGTGTGTAAAAACCGAGTTCGTTATGATTTATTGATTAATACAATGCCACAATCATTATCACGGTAGTAGGAACAAGTGTGAAGGTAATAAACGCAGTTGTGAGCTTGAGATCATCCCTCCCAGATGTCTGATCGAACCTTTAAATTGCGTTAAAAGAAAAAGAATAAAAGATTGTTTTAAAAAGAGCCTTTATTCTTAAATGCGTATTCCCATAATAGTATAATGGGATTTTAACGTACTTAAAAGCACAAGTTCCCACGCCTGAAGCGATACGAGTCAAACTCTGAAAAGACTTTGAAATACGGGAACTTGGAGCCATGTGGGCTGGTGAGGGAGGCGCTGCCCATAAAATGGCCAGCAGATGGCGCTCCAACCACTGGTTAGGCCACAGACTTTTTTTTTTTTTTTTTTTTTTAAATCCTGTTCTTGGTCTTTCAGACAAGGGTGTGGACAGGCACTTTGGGTCTGATTTTGAATATTGAACAATGGCATCAAAAGGCACGGAGGAGAAAGGCAGGAGTCAGGTCAAGGGGCTGTTCTGGGTGGGTGTCAGGCTGGCCAGATTTTGAGAACTTCGCCGGGACAAGAAAGGATGCTTTGTTTCGCTGTGGGTGGATTCTGGCCAGACTCCATTGAGCAGAAAACAAGGCTACGGTGCCTTCGGGTTTTCTAACTCCTTTTAGGCATTCAGGAAAGGGAAAAAAAATTAGATCTTTGGTTGGTGTTGTAAGGACAACACTGTCACTACTCTGTGGTTGGAAGACATTTGGCTTTCTTCTCACCCCGCCCCCAGATCTGGCTCAATGGAAAAAGCGTGGGTGGAGAGAGAGAAGGGAGAGAAGGCTAGGTCTGTCCGTGAGTCTGCGTGTCTGTGGGTCAGGTGGGGAGGGCATTTGGCAGATGAACGCTATGGTGGAGTGAGGGGGGGGCACTGGATGAACGCGGCATCTTGTGGTCTGAGTCCAAACCTGGGCTGCAGGCCGCACGGCTCAGTGTGAGAGGCCATGCCATGCTCTGGATGCGGAGGTGCTATGATCTGGGGACAAAGGATGGCTCTAGAATAGATGCCATCCGAGGTTGGATCAGTCTGTATCTTAGAGGGTAAGGGTGGGTTTGGCTGCAGAGCTCAGGGAGAAAGGAGAAGAGGGAAGTTTTCCTTTTCCTGGAGGCTTCAAGTGAACTGGAACCTGGCCAATCAGAGCCGAGGAGGCAAACAACCAGGAAGTGAACGGCTATTCGGAACATTAGCAGAAATCAGGAGCGCTCAGGGCTCATCCCCAAGTCCATCTGAACGAGAGCTGAAGTGTATGTGTGTGTGTGTGTGTGTGTGTGTGTGTGTGCGCGCGCGCGCACGCGCGTGCTTGTTAAACACAACAGAAAACTGTTTTAGCTTTCCCACCATTTAGGACAATAAAATCTTATCTAGTCTAATCCAAGACTTCATTCATAAAATGAATCCCTGTCAACCTAGAGCCATCCCTAGCAGGCCCTCTAGGATTCTCCCTCTAGACAAGGACACGGAGTGTCAGGGTGGCTGGGTCATTGGCTCCCAGTCAAATAGCTTCAAACAAAGCTAAAGCCATAACGCTGAGGAGAGAGCAAGCTTCAAGCCCGGGTTCTTTTGTTGGTGTGTTCGATGCACACTTTCATTTTTCACCTGACTGGTGGGGAACTGGCTTTGTCTCCCAAGCTGTCTGGAAAACTTGCTGGGATCCCTTGCCTCAGCCTCTCAAGGGCTGGGATTAGAGTGAGCTGCCATATCTAGTGGAGATGAGCATATTTCAGTGTGATTTGTAAGCATGCATTTAGAGGAAGAAATAAAATAAAGTGCTCTCTATTGGTCTATTGGAGAGAAATCGTCTACTGTTCTTAGAACAGTTTCCCTGGGGGGAAGGATTTGAGACTCTTAGATATGGAAGCATAAAGTCACTGTTCAAGAGGTGGCACTTGCATGTGGGAGACAGAAGCCACTAACTTTTGCTATGAGTTAAAAATAAAAACCAACAGAACTTTAATCTAAAAATTACATTGAATGGTCGAGTGAGTGTGGCAGAGGGGTTGCCATGGTGTGTGTGTGGTGATCGGAGGACAACGTGGAGGTCTCCTTCCTTTACGTGGGTCCCAGGATTGAACTCAAGTCTTCAGGTACCCACTGAACCATCTTTCTGGTCAGCCTTGAGAGCGGAGGTGAGCAGCCAGGCAAGTTGATGAAGGGCCCAGCAAGGCTGAGCCTGCCAAGCTAACACAGAGTTTTGAAGGGAAGAATGCTCTCCAGCCACACTTTGAAAGATCTCTCTGCCACTGGCTTCCCACACCCATACACACTGCCTCTAAGTCCTCAGGTCCAGGTCTTTGGCAACCAAGGTAAGCAGAGAGGAAAAGCCAAGTCAGAGCATCTGTCTTTCTCTTCTTGCTTGCAGCCTTCTCTCTGTGGGGCTGCCTTCCAAGAAGCCTGTCCTGTAAGCCAGCTGAGCTGGTTTGGGCTCAGGACAGAGCAAACCTGCCACAGGGTCTGTACTCAGGCCTGTTTGGCTGGAGCTGCTTTGTAGGTACAAGACACTTTCTTTGTTGGGATAACAGTCAAGGGTTCAGTCTTCTTCACATCTTGGGCTGACAGTGAGGATTGCCTGTTGCTGGTATCCACTGCCACCCACCCATCTTACTCTGCGAAGTCCAACTACACCCAAACCCGTGGCTCTGCTCTTCTAGTCTTTTCCTCCGCACATGTGTCCTGTTACCTGCCCACTCTGCCTACTGGGAAACAAAGGTGTTATTGCAAAGGTGTCTCTTCCTTCACAGGTAGTTATGGGGAGCCACTGAAGACTATAGGGTGAGGGGCAGGCCCAGCCAACCCCAGCTGTGGCTCTTAGATGTGAAGACTTAGTGTGCATGACATGCATGTTCAGGTGCACATGAGTATGTCAGTCTGTGTGTGTGGTGACTATTGAACAGCCTTGGAAGTCATTCCTCAGGCCCTCAGCCATGGGACACACTCTAGTTTGACCCAGATCTCTCAGTGGCCTGGGGGGTAATTGATTCTCATCCATAGTTTTAATATTGGCATGATATTTTATGGCTATGATCTTATATGGTGCATACTGGGTAAAATAAAATATTTTCAACATTCATGCCACCTAGCTTGGAGGGATGACAACACACACTTAATCTCAGCGCTTAGTAGGCACTTCTTTGGAGTTCAAGGCCAACCTGATCTATGTAGTGAGTTCCTGGACAGCCAGGGCTACACAGTAAGATGCTGCCTCAAAACAATAACAATGTAATGCCAGCTGCCTTATAGAAAATAAATAAATAAAAAATCAATAAGTAAGTAAAATGTCTCAGGTCAGTTTAAAAGACAAGTTGAGTTTGCCAGAATGAATAATTTTCTATTTGCCAGACCTTCATTAACCAGATTCATCTCTGAGCTGAATCGTGGGAAGGAAAAACAAACAAACAAACAAACAAACAAACCCAGTTCATTTCAAACTTGAAAACACCCACTCTTACTTCTTAGTCTCTATTCACGTCCCAGCAAAACACCTGCCTCAGCCTCCACATCTGGCTCTGCCTTCTGTGGGCACCTTGGTGCCCAGGTTGGTTTTCCACACCCACTTGGTCTTTGTTGTACTGTTTTCCATTAGTCAATTTACTTACGTAGTAATAATAATAATTAATAACTCCAGGGTCAGGAGAGGGCTCAGTTGATAGAATACTTTATCATATAGAAAGCCCTGGGACGAGTCCCAGCATCATATGAACCAGGTGTTACGAAGTCTTGTTGGCTCCCCAGCACACAGGAAGTAGAGGTAGGAAGATCTGAGGTCAAAGGTCATCCTAGGCTAGTTAGCAAGTTCAAGGACAACCTGGGCTGCATGAGACCCAGTCTCAGAAAGAAAAGGACAACCCTCTCTAATATTTTCGTGGAACCTCCCCACTTGTCATGGAGAGGGACGGGACAGAGAGTTGAGACATACACCTGGCCAGCCCTGGATGAGTGGGACCTGGGTCCTGGGTGCCATGTGAAGACAATTCCATTGGAATCTACCTTAGTTGCTTTTCTGTTGCTGTGACAAAATACATGAACAGAGAAGCAGCTTGGGGAGGAAGGGTGTTTGGACTCACAGCTCGTGTAATAGCTTACTATTTACTGTGAGGTGTCATGGCAGCCAGAGTCTGGATCCTTCCTTCCTGCAGCATCCTCAGGTACAATCAGCCTGTCTGATAGCTGAGACTCGGGATACAGAACAGATGCTGACTCAGGCGTTCCCAGTCTTCACTGTCCTCCATAAGCCGACTAAAATTTGTCTTTGAAGACCCCATGACCACCACTGTTGGCAGACTTCCCCATATCAGGCTGTCTAGCTCTGCACATGAGCTGCCCACACCAAAGACTCATGTGCAGAGCTATCCCGGGCTCTAGAAGACAGGGGAAGTGCCTGCAAGCTCTCCACACACAGCATGCCTGCTTCTGCACACAGTGGGTACCCTGCCTGGGGAGCACAACCCCCTTCTGTTTGAGACTTTATAAATTTCCACTCATCCACGCATCCTTTCTACAAACCTGGCTATTACAGCATTTTCATTTTCAACCGCCATTCCAGTGTGTTAAGCTCTTGGTGTCATCTGCACAAGCGCACCTCTGCACAAAGACCCATGAGCACACAAATGTGCACATTCACACCCATGCCCACCCTCCCCTTCATTCCTACCCTCATGCTTGCTTGAACATGTACCCTCACTCACATTCCCTTATACACATGGACCCCATTCTCCACTCACATCTCCATTCGCCCACCCATACAGCCCTCCAAGTATTCGTCTATCTATTCATTTATTCATCCACTCATCCATCCATCCACCTATCCATCCACTTGTCTGTTTGTCCATCCATCCATCCCTCCATCCATCCATCCACTCATCCATCCATCCATCTATCCATCCACTTGTCCATCCATCCATCCCTCCATCCATCCATCCACTCATCCATCCATCCACCTATCTATCCACTTGTC
>JADRCH010000204.1:1717730-1737843 GCA_019843965.1 Rhynchomys soricoides | reverse complement strand
GTGATGGTAGTTGTGGTAGAGACAATAGTGGTCTGTGGTGATGGTGAGGGTTGTGTTGGTGGTGGTGGTGGCTGTGTTAGAGGTGCTGGTGGTAGTAATGGTGATGGCCATTCTTTCATGGCGCTGTTGTAGCCAATGATCAATGCAACCAAATTCATGAGAACCTGATAGAACCCCACATCTTCACCAAACTTCCACATGGCTGAAGGAGAGGCTGCTTCTGTCTGGGTGACTTTTTCTAAGGCAAAGAGGCCACTTGAGACACATGCTTTTCAGAGACCACTGGGAGGAAAGAGTAAAGACTCCAGACACCTGGCTGTTTTCACCCTGCTGGCAGGCACACCTCCACTAACCTTCGCCATCTGCTCCAGTTGTCTTCCAGTTTTTATTTCCCTACTGGACAAACAATGCCGGGCTTTGCAGTAATTATAATAAGCTAGTAAAAGGACACATGTAGACAGCACAGCACAGCCCGGGCACAAACTGAGCACCAGGCCTTGGCATCTGCCACAGGAAAGTGCAACTCCCAAAGGGCCCCACTGCATAAACGGGGGAAGAGAACATAAAGGGAATTTACAACAACAGTTAAGTGTACTGGGCGGTCAAAGATGCTAAGCATTCTGCCAGCCATTGTTATCACTTAACCCCGTGGTCAAAAAGTGGACATAGGACTGTGTGCGGGCTGGTTTTTGTCAACTTGACACAAAGTCAAGTCACCTGGGAAAGAGGAACCTCAGCTGATATTGCCTCTGTGAGATGGGGCCAGTGGGGCATTGTATTAGTCAGGGTTCTCTAGAGTCACAGAACTTATCGGTAGTCTCTATAGGGTAAGGGACTTTGTTAATGACTTACAGTTTGTAGTCAAATTCCCCAACAATGGTCAGCAGAAGCTGTAAATGAAAACCCAAGGAACTAGCAGTTGCTGAGTCCCACGACACACAGGCGAAGAAGAGTGAGTCTTCCTCCTTCCAATGTCCTTATGTAGATCTCCAGTAGCAGTGTGGCCCAGATTAGAGGTGTGCATACCACCACACCTGAAATTTGTGTCTTCCGGACTCAAGATCTAGATCACAGGTGAGCCTTCTAATTCTGGATTGTAATTCACTCCAGATATAGTCAAGTTGACAAGCAGGAATAGCCACTACAGGCATTTTCTTTGGTGTGGTAAAGGAGCACTTGCTGATCCAGTCATTGCAGTGAAGCCACCAAAACACTGGTGAAGTGGGATTTATATAACTGGAGATCTGGTGAGGAGTTCAGAGGGATGCATCAACCAACTCTGCCTGAGTCCTCTCACTAGGTCTTTCCTGCATTCATGCAAGTCCCTCACTTCTCTTCCCTGTACTGGGGATAGAATCCAGGACCTCACACGAGCTAGGCAAGTGCTTTACTTCTGAGTCACACCTGCAGTCTCAAGGATCCTGACCACGTGCATGTATGTGCTTGCGTGCGTGTGCGTGTGCGTGTGCGTGTGTGTAGGAGTATTGTCTGGGCCAAGCTGGGGTGCCTTGGCAAGGAAGTTTACAGAGGAGCCATCTCCCCCCTCTTGAGAGGAACATACTGTTTACACTTTTAGGGCTACAGGGACCCAGCTTCAAACAGATTAGCCATTCAAGAAAGAAAATCAAAATAAAGTTCACGCTTGCTCTCCAAGGAACAGCAAAGAGAGCACACAGCAGCTTCTCTCACTGTCTGTGGCCAGGACTAAACACACTCTGTACTTGGCTTCCCTGGCCTGCTGGATCTGTCAGCTCATAATTCAGAGACAAAACTCTTATGGAAATTTAGGGTCCTCACACACTCCCTAGGCAGCCCAGCAGATTCCCAGAGGGTATTCTGGCTGGGACTTCTTGGCTTGTGTTATCTTGGCTAGGAAGCTGAAGGCTTAGGGGACTGAGAAAGGAAGGGTCGTCCCCCTCCAGCCTCTTTGACCTGTGCTGGTGTGTATCTGCTGAGCTTTCTTCAACCGGTCTCAGGGAAGTGGGCTGGCAGGATAATTATCTGCCTGGTAATTACAACCAGCCATGGAAGAAGGACTAAATATGCCAAGCGGTGGTCCTGCCAGCTGGAAGATGCCTTCAAGCGAGGGATCTGTGGCTGGCTGTGCAACTCCGGCAGGGCTTACATTTTTTTGGCTGTGCACTTGAGAGAGTTCAGCCTCACCCTCTCTGTTTTTATTTTGTTATTTTTTCTTTCTCCTTTCTCTCTTTAATTTCCACTTCAGAAGGGGGCTGGTGACTTGGTTGTGAAACTCACTTGGATTCTGAATCTGGGACTTTTCAGATCTGTGGAGCTGGGGGGTGGGGTAGGCGGGGGGAGCTGCCTAGGGCTTGTTCTCCATTCTCTGAGCGGAGGGTGCTATGTGGCTATTAGTTCCTGAGTGAAATAAAGGCACCCTCAAAGTGGATTGATATTAAGGTGCACTTACAAAGCTCCTTGGGTGTGCTGGAGCTGCTCTGTGGATTCTTCACCTGTATGAGTGAGAAGGTCCTCTTACCTCCCCGTTCAGGAAGTCATGGCACAGCATTACAGGGCGAGGTGGTGGACTGGGTGGATGTGGCTGTAAATGTTCGTTTTAAAAATGTTTTGTTTTTAATTTGACTTGGCCAGCTCCCCAATAATGCAGGTCTACTAGACCCATTTAGTCATCTTTAGCACAATTACTGGGCGAGTTACCCCTAATCTATTTGTCTAATGTTAGCCTGGGTACTTCCCAGCTGTGCTCCCCAAGTACGTGGTGTTTGAGTCCCACCTGAGTTATTCTGCTCCAACAGTCTGTCTTCGGGGGGGATTTCACTCAGGCACGCACTGCTGGTCCATCGTGTTTAATGGAGACCTGTTCCCTCCACCTTGTTTCTCCTTCTTCCTTCCCCTCTCTCTTCTTTCTCTTCATGGTCCCTGCCTGTGACCCCCAGCCAGATAACTAAAGCCTATCTCTGTTCTCCTCAGTCATTGTCGATAGCCACTTTTATTTAACTGATACCTTTAAATTGAAGATCAAGGTTTATACAACAAAGGCTAGTGTATATCAGAGTTCGCTCATCTGGAAGGAGCCAGATCTTGAGGTCCAGAATCTAGCATTTGTATACACATCGCTAGACTACCCCCAATAGGTGGAGGAATGGGTGTTGGAAAGGTAGATGGAGACTTTTGGAGACATCTTTTCTTTTTTCCACCCGATTTCAGTGGGTAAGAGGTGAGTCCAAATGTGGGCTTCCACTCAGTGCCGTAGCAAGCAGGTGTTCGTGACATTTTGGCCAGAGCTCCTGGCTCATCTCTCTCGCTTTATGTTGTGCTTGTCTATGAAAGTCTTAGCCCCACCCAAAATCCTCCCTCACTGGGTTTAGGTACCTAAAGGGAAACAGATGTGGTAGTTACTCTTGACCCTACGGAAAGAGTCCAACACTCCCAGATTGCCCTGGGCTGCAAAGTCTCAGAGTTGAGAGATATTTATGTAAGACTAGCAGGGCTGAGGGTGTGACTCAGTGGTCAAGCATTTACCTAGCATGCCAAGGCCCTGGGTCCTAGTCCTAGCACTGGAAAACAAACAAACAAACAAACAAACAGAAAAATGGGCCACCGTAGCCCCCAATGACTTGGTAAAGTCTTTGACGTGAGCCCTTGAGGACCATAATCTGCTGTGAGGCTTCCGGTGGGACTAGTGTGGTATCATATCTGCAGGACTTATCAGAGGGTGACACTGGGCAGGGTGTCACCCGATTCTCTTCATCTGTGAGTTGGGAGTAATGCTTATGTCTGTCTCAGAAGGCTGGTCTGCAATGATGCTTGAAAGACACCCAGCACTGAGGCCTCTGAGGAAACATGATGCTGAGCCCCTGGCTGTAGCTTTCACTTGTAGTTAGTGGCAGAGTCTAACATCCCTGTCTTCAGCAGGCTGCTGGCTGATTTTCTTGGGCATAGCTGCTTTCTCAGCCTTATTTTCTGGGGTTGAAAGGGAACAGCACATGTCCTTTTGAGAATGACGGATGTGTTCGTATTCTGGTGTGACTGCTTTCTGTATCCACATGTGTGTATCTGTATATGTATCTGAGTGTCGAGTTTTGTGTGTGTGTCTGCGCATATATGCATATATGCTTGTATGCATGTTTGTGTGTGTGAATGTATGTATTTGTGTATGCATGTTTATGTGTGTATGTATATGTATCTATGTCTGTATATGTATTTGTCTGTGTATATGTCTGTATATATGCATATTTGTATATATATGTTTGTATGTCTACGTATGTGTGTTTGTGTATATGTATATGTGTATGTTTGTATGTCTATGTATATATGCGTGTATGTGTTTATATGTCTGTGTATGTGTATATTTATATGTTTAGGTATGTATATGTATGTATGTGTGTTTGTATGTCTGGGTATATTATGTGTGTATGCATGTTTATAGGTCTGTATGTGTGTATATGTGTTTGTATGTCTATGTCTATGTATTTGTGTATATGTGTGTGCATGTGTACGTGTATTTGTAACTCTATGTGTATGTTGTATGTGTGTTTATATGTTTGTGTGTATGTATGTGTATATGTGTTTGTATATCTGGGTATATTATATGTGTGTGCATGTTTATAGGTCTGTATGTGTTTATGTGTGTTTGTATGCCTGTGTATTTGTACGTGAGTGTGCATTTGTGTGTATGTTTGTATGTCTACATATATGTATGCAGGTTTATATATCTGTGTATGTGTGTTTGCGTCTGTATGTGTAGGGATATACACTACCCATCATGGACTAGGTTGACTGCCCTTTGTAAGGGCACTCCACCCTGGTGCAGCTGCAGTTCTCTCTCTCTCTCTCTCTCTGTCTGTCTCTGTCTCTGCTTTAACAGGCTATATGTGTTTCTACCACAGGTCCTTTGCACCAGCTACTTCCTCTGCAAGTCTACTCATTCAGAGTTCTTTTTGTAGTTGATTCTTCTGACTGCTTAAGGTTGTAGCTCAATGCCCTTGCCTCCTGGAAGCCTCCTGGGCTACCCTATTTCAGGAAAGTCCCTGTACTTCAGATGCTGTCTGTCACATTAGATTAGCTCCTCTGCATTCTAGAAGAAGCTGTCTCACCAGGCAGGATGTGAAATCTCACTCATTTGTGGCCTTGTCGCCTTACCTAGCATAGGGACCTCAGATATCTTGTTCCTAGGCAGAGCTCCAGCAGCTTGGATGAGACTGGGCATCCCATAAGGATTCGTTAGAGAAATGATGTCAGAGATCAGTCCACGTGAGAGCGGTGTGTGTGTGTGTGTGTGTGTGTGTGTGTGTGTGTGTGATCGGAATAGGGAGAAAATCTGGACGCACAAAGGAGTTGAAAGGATGTGTCCGACGCTGAGTGCCAGAGGCGTGGCTAACAGACAGAGACATTGTAACAGCCCTAGATAGAGGGTTTGCTGGAGCTCTGAGGTTTCCTGCGGACCCTGATAGTGGAACAAGAAATCAAGAGTGGGAAGAGTGCCGGGAAGGCTCAGCAGTTAAAAGCAGACTCCTTGCCGCTCTTGCAAAGGACTGGAGTTCAGTCTCCCAGTATTCTGGGCAAAGCCTTGGGAATCTCTCGTGAACATTTAATAGGTTCAGATGGCCAAGCAAGGGCAGGGAGCTAGAGGAAGCTGGCTTCAACCTGCCATTGAGTAGCCTCAGGATTATCTCAGCCAGCTGTTACTACATGACAAACCACCCCAAATCTTAGTGGAAATCACAGGGATGATTTAGCTCATGACCCCACAATGCTGTACTGATTTAGAGGAGGCTGCTGGAGCTGTTCATGTGTCAGTTACTGGGTCAGTCTGGGGTGGCTGGGCTGCAAGGTTCAACACTACGGTTCACTTCTGGACCACGGTGACTCTTCAAGCTTTCTATGCCCAAGCTTAGAGCTAGCATATAGACCTGTGTCTCCCTCTGATAGTCAAAGTGAACCCAAGCATCATTCTGTTCCAGTTTAGGAGGTTGGGAAGATTCACTTCTCAATGGGAGCTAGCTGCAAAGCATGCAGGGAAATGACTGCAGATTTTTGAGCCCCCTGGAGCCTGAGCTGGGGTGTGCAAGTGTCTTCATTACCATGATTTATCCCCATCATGGCTGTGGCTTTGGTTACCATGGTGATCAGTAGATTGGTGCCCAGGCAGAGGCTGAGGCAAAAGAACTGAGTTGGGACCTGATTATCAACAGATCTAGATTAAACCAGTTGGGCCTGTTTTGGCCTTCCATTTACTCTCTGTAAAATGGGCTGGCTCCTTGCTGTCCATTGTATGAAAGTCCTTCGCAAACCCATCAAACAATTCATCACATTGTCATATTTACTGAGCACCTCTGAGAGTGTGACATTTGGGAAAACAGAACTCTTTGGGGTTTAACGGAGGCAAAGAGTGGACAAAGCACTCTTCGATGCAGATCTGTGTCATGTTAATGTGAATACAGGTGATGGTGGTTAAGCCATGCCTACTGTTTTCTGAGGGGATCCATCCACTGGGGTCTGTGCTAAACATGAGAGCTGCCTCATACAGTTACCACGGCCCTTCCTCGGCCTGGTCTCTGCCTTCCTCTGCAATTTCACTTCTCTGAGCCTCAGTGTTCTTCTCTGTAAAATGGGATTAGTATTAATGATGACCTTATAGGGCCACCGTGCGATTAAATAAGACAACCCTCCAGAAACCCTTGCACCCAGCCTGGTGCCCACGCCATGCTTGGCCTGACAACGTGAGCCTACATCTTAGGTTGCTGTGTTTTTCCTATAACCTCTCAGAGGAACAAACAGTCCCCACTTCATGGATGAGGAAACAGTATCCACAAGGACCCCAGAAATGCAGGCAGCTACTGGAACACCAGAAAGAAATTGGAAAACCCGTGATCATTGGTGAATCCACCCACCAAATTCCAGAAAGAACTGTAATGCATAAAACCCCTGGTTGGGTTGGTTACTCTGGGCAGCGGATGGCTTCTGCCTGGTGGTGTGGTGGATCTAAGGCAGTGAGCGGTTCTCGCCCTTCCTAACGCTGTGGTCCTTTAACACAGGTCCTCACGGTGTGGTGACACCAACCATAACATTATTTCGTTGCTACTTCAGAACTGTCATTTTGCCGCAGTTGTGAATCGTAATGTAAATAGTTTTGGAGATACAGGTTGGCCACAGGGACTGAGACCCACACGTTGAGAACCACTGATCTCATGTGACCCTCTGCTCAGATCTTCATACCAGCCCTCTCTCTGAACAACAACTGAGACTGCAACTTAGTTTCAACCAATAGAAATAGGCGATGAGGGAGAACCATCCACGTGACTACGTTGGGACCTCAGCCTCTGCCCTAGACCAGATCGCCAACCTCCATGTTGGAGCCTGCATGGATGGAATTACCTGTAGAGATGACACATGGCAGGCGGGGGACTGTGGGTTTTTCTCGGGATGAGGAGGACCCCAGCCTTACACCCATAAGCCACTGGTTTCTTTCACAGACAAGCAAATATCAGGACATCTGCCCAGCTGAATGTTCTCTGCAGGCGTGGGAGACCCCGGGTGAAGACCTGCTGGGAAAGCAGGAGGTGCTGGACTTTGACTGTTGCTAGCCTCCTGGGGCAAAGTGGTTTGTTACACAGCAGAGGAAAGAGCTCTTGGCTGCTGATCTAGCCACCCTCTGCTTAGGATTCATGTCATTGAAATGCCACTGAACAGCTCTCTCTCTCTCTCTCTCTCTCTCTCTCTCTCTCTCTCTCTTTCTCTCTCTGTGTGTGTGTGTGTGTGTGATATACATGTGTGTGCATGCTTGCCTGTCTGTGAAGGTGGAGGGGCATTTCCACCTCCTAGGCTTGACATCACATGTACCCTGCTGTGTCTTTGAGTAAATTTCTCGCCCTCTCTAGGCTTTCTTCATCTCCAAGATGGGGCTGGATAGAAAGAGCTGAGAGAGAGATGTTACATGAGGTCAGATGACCAACAAATACCTGTAAAGACTTAGAAAAGACATCTAGGTGGACAGGACTTAAAAATGTCATAGCACTGGGTCATGATGGTTGGCAAGCTGCCCATTTTACAGATGGGAAACTGAGGGCTAACAGCAATCATTGGCTTGTCTGAGGTCCCAGATCATGACTAGACCATCTGAAGGATCCATCATGCCCCGATCTTCTCCTATCTGACTTTTTTATTTCTCTTTGCTCCTTTTCTTTTTGAGACAGGGTCTCTCACTCCCTACAACTTACTTAGGCAAGGCTGTTGTGCTGAGATCTTCGGGGACCTGCCTGATTCTATCTCTCTAGATCTGAGATTACAAACTTGACTCAGCTATTGTTCTTGGGGTCTGGGGACTGAACTGAGGTCTTCACGCTTGTGTTCTAATATCCGACTGCCCCAGCCCTCTCCAGCTCTCTCTTTATTTTTCATTTTGAGACAGGTTTTTACTCTGTAGTCCAAGCTGGCTTGGCCTTGCAATCTTCCTGGCTCAGCTTTTCAAGTGGCTGGGTTTATAGTCCTGTACCACCAGACTCAGCGATTACAGTACTTTTTGGTCCAACCTCAGACCATTGTCTCCTGTTCTGGTAGGAAGCTGAAACAGCATTTCTCTCGTTAGCTGCCCCCCATCCTTGTGACTGTCTTGCCTCTGGGTCTTGGCTTGTCCTGTCCATGGTCTGGATAATTCCTTCCCCATTCCCTGAGGGCCATGTTCCATTCTTTCTGGTTTGCCCCACTTGGGCCCCTTTTGCACACTTCATCACAGCTGTCTGACATCTGGGAACCCATTTGTTTCTGAATCTGCAGGTCTTAGCTCAGGGTACCCAGAAGCCACCCCGCCCCCACCTCGGGTCTTCAGAGGTCAGCCAAACCTAGACCTATTTACATCTTGGGCTCCTCAGAGCCTAGATGGGTACTTGTGGTGCCCATTGCATGTAGACTCTTTTGCAAGGAGATACTGGGAACAATAGAGTCTCACGGAAGACCAGACCTGGGACCCCTCCAGATATTGGGCTTTCCCTTGTCTTTACACTCTTTCCACAAGCAGGTCCTCAAGTAGTGTTTGTTGAGTGAATTACTAAGTGTACCCATGGATGAAGCTAGCAACATGAGGCAGGGGCTGCCCAACATCACTTAGACTCTACAATCCTCAAGCCAAGAGATGGAGTTAGGATCCATCTCCTATCCTGCCTACCCACCCCACTCCCCCACCCCCCAATGGCTGGCACACAGTAGGTCCACAGATCCCTCCTGCCCTTGACCCACTTACCATAGCGTTACAAAGAAAAGCTGTCCAACCTTGGGTCCCCCAAGGGATGTTTTCCAGCCTGCCCCCACCCCTACCCCGGTTGCTGCTGAGTTCTTGCTTCTGTGGTTGGAAGCCCGTTTCTGAGCATTGTGCAAACATGGTTTTGTGTGGTTGGAATGCATTTTTTAAATGTCACTAATTACTCAATAGCCTGTGACCACTCTTTCAGGGTTATAATTGGTCTGTCATGTAAATAGCTAATTAGGGGCCTTGAAGAAGGGGCAGATGGGAGGCCTGCCCAAGGCCTTCTGACTACTTCTTTCTCTCCAGACCCCCATGGGAGACCCTGGGGTCTCTTTAGTCATTGGCTGGAGGAGAAGGGACATTCTCAGGCCCCAGCAGGGACTGAAGACCTGGACCTCCCGGATAGGCTGGGGCCAGCACATATCCCTACTCAAGGAAATCTCAGGCCACCAAGTTTAATGGGAACCAACTGTCGGTGTCCTCCGCCCACTCTGGTGCCCAACAGAGCTTACTACTTCCCAATGCAGACGGCTCACACGTGTGACAGCTGGCCTTTCTCCCCGGGTAGCCGGGCTGCTCGGGTCCCGTCCAGTCCTTTCCCTTGGGAGCATCCACAGTTGGATGTGGAGCTTACCTGAGAGCATTCCACAGAACACATCTTACATCTGTTTTCCTTCTTGGTGTCTTAAAACACAGGATGTCTTTTGCTTTGCTCGAGTGAAAAACGGGGTTTGGAGTGGCTGGTGGATAAAGGCACATGCCGCCAAGCCTGACCATCTGAGTTCCATCCTCTAGATCTACTCAGTGGAAGAGAACAAACTGTCTCTAACCTCCACATGCCTGCCATGGAATACATGTGTGTTCGTGTATGCGTAGGCGTGCATATGCATGTGCGCACATACACAGACACGTACATACGGCCACATAAGTAAATAAATTCAATTAAAAAAAAAAAACAAATAAACCATACACAGCTTTTCACCCCAAGCAAGATTTGAGATACAAATCTATCTGGTTCCTGGAAGATTTCTCATGGCAACAAATGGGAAAACCTGAAAGGCAGGCGTGGAAAGCGAAAGCCAAGCGTTCGGACTCCGTCTGGTGGGATATTTGTTACATTGGTCGTCAATGGTGTAGCAGTGGGCTGGGCTGTGCCCTCACTCACTGAGTGTGTCAAGCTTCAAAGAGTCTCCCTGTGACTGAATCCCTAGCTTGGTATGGGGGTGACTTTTCTGAGTAGAGCTATGCAGTCCTGGGTTGGGATGGGCCTCTCTGACCCATCTGGCTGTGCCCAGGCTTCGGTCTGTTTCCCTGAGTATCACAAGCTCAAGGGCATTCAGCTAGTGCTGGTGTGACCAAGGGGTCTGGAGAGGAGTCTAGAAGGCCTCTTGGCTTGCATGTTGTTGGTCAAATCCTTGGTCTCCTCTAAGCTTAGTGACTTTACTCAGGAGATGGGTTTTAAAATGGGCCAGTTGGACTGGAGAGATGACTTAGAGGGTTAAAAGCACTTGCAGCCCTCACAGAGGGCCCGAGTTCAAATCCCAACCAACACCCATGTTACAGGCAGCTCACAACTGTGTAAGTCCTACCCCAGGGGATCTGATGTCCTTCTATACATATATACATAAATAAAATTTGCAAAAATAAAGCTTTTAAAATGGGCCCAGTTAGGTGACTGGGTTGTGTGCGTGTGTGTCTGTGTGTGTGTGCGTGTGTGTCTGTGCGTGCTTGCGTGCAAGTGCACACACGTACATTTTCTATCTAGCAAAACTTTGTTTCAGAGAAACAAAAGGAATAAAATATGTTTTGAGATGGGAAAACAGTGTCTATTTATTTACTAACCGAATTAATCAGCTTATTTTCAGTCATCGATTTGACTCAGGATTTTAAAGGAAATTGAAAATTTAGAAATATAGAAGAAATTATTTTTTAAAAGAAGACATAATTTTCCCACCTAACAGTTTTACTCTGGAGAATCTCTGTCTCAACCATTTTCCTGCAGTGGTTTAAGCACCTGGCACACACATGCACTCTGTGTGTATGCAGACACAAACACGCTGGGCAGGGTTTATTTTCTATTTACTTCGTGTGTGTGTGTGTGTGTGTGTGTGTGTGTGTGTGTGTGTGTGCAAGTCAAGGGTCATCTTCTGGCGCTGTCCCTCAGGAGTTGCTCGCCTTGGTTTTGGAGACAGGGTCCCTCACTGGCCTGCCGCTTTGCACATTAGGCTGACTGGCTAGCAAGCCTCAGGGACAGCTAGCTCCACCCACCCAGCTCTGGGACTCTGAGCTCAGGCCACGGTGCCTCATTCTGACTTTTTAACTGAGGGCTCTGGGGGTGGAACTTAGGCTTTATTGCATGCAAGGCAAGCACTTTACTGAAGCACAGAGCTGTCTGTCTGTCTGCCTCTTGTCCTGATGATTTTCCCCCCATTTTAAGTCTTTGGCAGTTTCATACTGGAATATAATGAATTTTTGTCATCACACTCTCTCATTGCCTGCCTTCTCCTGCTCGGGTCCCTTCTATCTTTGCATCTCTGTGTGCGCGCACATGTATGTGTGTGAGTGTGAGAGAAGGGGGGAGGGGAGAGGAGGAGGGGGAGGGGGAAAGGGAGGTGGGGGAGAGAGAGGGGGGAGGGGAAGGAGGAGGAGGAGAGGGACAGGGGCAGGGAGAGGGATCCACTGAGTTTAACTAGAGTTGCTTGCACGTGTCCACTGGCTCATGGGTAACTTCTCGAGGCCTCCCACAGCCCCAGTAGCACCGGAAGCTGAACCCTGTGTTTCCTGTGACATGGGGACACGGGTGATTGGTTCTGTTGTGAAGTTCATGAGGAACAAGGCTTGAGTAACTTATCAGAGTCGGGGTGCACCGAATTTAAAGTTAAATTTAATTTAAATTTAAAGTTAAATAACTGCCCTACTGCTGGCATTCTGGGAGCTCCTAAACAAGGCGAGGTCAGGTTTCCTCCATTTGCTGGTTTGGCTTTGTTGTTTGTTTTTCAAGCCTCCAATCTCTTCACGGAGGCAAAGCCAGCCTGGAGTTGGAAATCCTCCTGTCTCAGGCTTGCGAGTGCTGGGGTTACAGGTGTATACCACCACACACTGTTGTCTATGAGGCCAAGATTTGGGGAATACCTCTTTCTGCCTGTCTGTCTGCCTGTCTGCCTGTCTGTCTGCCTGCCTGCCTGCCTATCTCTTTTTGTATTTTTTTCTATCTGTCTGTCTTTTTGTCTGTCTGTCTTTCCTTCTTTCTTTTTTTGTTCTTTTTGTCTTTTTCTATCTTTCTTTCTTCCTGTCTGTCTGTCCATCTGTCTGCCTTTCTGTCTATCTTCTTTTTGTTGTTCTTTCTTTTTGTCTTTCTCTATCCTTCCTTTCTTCTTTCCTTCCCTCCTTCCTATCTGTCATCTGTCTCTGTCTTTTTTCTGTCTCTATCCATCTGTCTGTCTTTCTGTCTGTCTGTCTTTCCTTCTTTCTTTTGTTTTTCCTTTCTTTTATGCCTTTATTTCTCTTTCTTCCTTCTTGTCTTTCTGTCTTTCTGCCTTGCGTTCTTAAATTTATTTCCATCTAAGCACTGTGTAGATGTGCACCTGCAGATTGGCGGGTCTATTTAGTGTTACTTAGATGTGTTCGTGCTCAGGGCGATCCCCTGGGATTGGCGAACTTGTTCCTGCAGAGGCTTTAAAGCCAGGACATTCACTGTGAGGCCGTGCCTTTTATCTGCGGCAAGGAAACTGCCCCCAGGAAATCGCAACAGTGTGGCTGCCTACACAAGGCAGTGATGACACCAGTTGACATCCCAAAGTGGAGAAGAGGGATCTCAAGGGTCTCACCCCTAACTGAAGAGCTACAGGGGACTCATAGTTGTGTCTTCCTGTAAAATGGAGGGCCTTTCCCTCTCTTACCTCTCGTATTTCCTTTAAAAAAACATCTCTCTCTCTCTCTCTCTCTCTCTCTCTCTGTCTGTCTCTCTCTCTCTCTCTGTCTCTTCCTCCCCCCTCTCTCCCTCCCTGTCTCTCTCTGTGTCTGTCTGTCTGTTTTTTTCTCTCTCCCTATCTCTTTCTCTCTGTCTTTCTCCCCCCCCCCTCTCCCCCCCCCCCCCCGGTGTGTGCACGTGTGTTTCTGTGTGTGTGTCTGTGTCTCTGTGTGTGTGAGTGCATGAATGCTAATGCCATATCAAGCTCATGGAGACGAGAGGCAACTTGGGAGTTTCAGTTCTCAAGAATTGGACTTGGGTATCAGGTACTTTTACCCGCTGAGCAATCTTGCCAGCTCGTGTTTTCTTAATTCTTGGAGTTCTCTCTATTTAAAAAAATATATAATTTGGGGAGCTGGAATGATGGCTCAGAGGTAAAGAGCACTGGGTGCTCTTCCATAGAGCCTAGATTTGATTCTTAGCACCCACATGACAGCTAATAACCTTCAGGAATCCCAGTCCCAGCAGCTCCGCAACACCATTTTCTGGCCTCCTTGGGCATCAGACATGCGTACGGCGCACAGATATACAAGCAGGCAAAACTCCAATGTACATACAATAATAAAATAATTAAAATTTTAACTTGAATTTCTTTTTATTGTGCCTTTTCTTTATTCTTTATATGCACATTCCGTCTTCTAACTTTTTTCAAATTCTGCTCAGTATGTACCTCCTAGCTTCACATCCCCCACAGTCCACGGAGTTCAGTTTGAGTTGCCCACGTGTGCGTGAATGTGGGGCCATCCACCGGAGCGTGGGTGCGCTGCCAATGGGAACACCCTGACAAATGGTTCTCCCTGCCCAGCAGCCCTCTAGGCTGGCATTCTCTTCTGGAAAGGTTTTTGGAGGTACTAAACCCAAGGTGGGGACATTTTAAGAATTTGGATTCATGTTGTTTTTGTTTTTACTTTGAAATTTTGATTTTATTTCTGCTAAGATACATTCCATGTGACATCTTGAGGCTTCTCTCCAGTTTCATCACCAGAAGGAACAACATAAATTAATTAATTAATTCATTCATTCATTCATTCATTCACCATCTATTGCACACCCACTTCACTCCAAGATTTTCCAGTTAAAATGATGGAGGCATCCCAGCTGGGAGTCAGAATTCACCGGGAGTTGAAGCTATGAGTCTTTTCTCCTTGGCCTCAGACCTCCCCTGGGGCCCTCTGCCTCTTTGGAGGAGGCGCCTAGTGGTCTGGTATTTTCAAGGTGTAAGCTAGCCCCATGTATCTAGGAGACGGAGGCAGAAAGCATCCCTTCTCCAGCCTCTTGGAGTGGATGCTTAGGTGTCTACCAGAGCATTAAGCACTTGGCTTCCTCATTCCCTCTTCTCTCCGGCAAAGCTTTTACACGGAGCATGAGTGCCCATAAATAACAGGCCAACCTATAAATAAATACAAGCTGGGAGCCCACAAAAGCCCCTGACAAATGCTGTTTATTTAATTTCTCAAGTGTGGTCCATTTGGGTGCAAGGAGAAGAGCGCCTGAGCTTTAACTAGACCAGCATATTCCGGTGGAGAGGCCATCTTGTTCTCTCCCTGACACTTGGTTGCGCTTTGTGCAACAGCTGAGCTGTCTGAAGCTGGGGGATGGGGCCAAAAGAGGGGTTTTCAGACCTTTCCTGATGAGGCTTACTCACTTCTGGGAAAGACAAATCTCCATCATTTTAGCCTGGCTGGCACCAAGCCAGAATGATCTGTGATCTATGCCAGTAGAAAGACCTAGAACACACCTTGCTTTTTACTGAGGTTGGGATGGACAGCAGCGTAAAGCACCTAGATTTTAAAGCACCTAGATTATTCCTTATTTCAGAAGCAGGTATGTAGTGGGGCCTCTGTTTCCTGCCCCAGGGCCTTTGGAAGTGCCCCACTTAAGATATCTGTCTCTTCTTTTTCCTGCAACCAACTCTTTCGCAATCTCCCCTGCTCCCCTGGAATGCTTCTCTGTCTGATAACAAGCAAGGGACCAGAACTGCTTGTTTGATGGGAATCTTGCAGTATCCCATGCGTTTTTTTAAAAAAATTCCATTTACCATTCCAATGGCATTATCCACTCTGTAATTACTGGTTGATCACTTGCCTAGCTTACCTGAGTAGCAAGTCTCCTCCCCTGCTCCTCAGATCTTCGCCCCTTATGGCCTCTCATCTGAGCTTCCCCATGCTCCACTTCCGTGGCCTGTGCTTATCAAGGCAGCCTGAGAAGAGTTTTGGAAATGTGGGTCACGTTAGCTGTGTTCTCTGCTTGGTACCTCTAAGGTGCTCCTGTCTTACTACCAATGAATAATAGAGACCTACCCATGGCTTGCTAGATCCTGAGATCTGAGCCCACAAACTCTCCGACCTTGTTTCCAGCCACACTCCTTTGGATCATTCTGTTCCATAGAAGAGTCCATGCACAACCCATATAGAGAAGAGTTCATTCCTTAAAATTTCAAGATTCTACTTCATCAGCATCCAACCACTGGTCTTCCTTGATCATTTTCCCAGAAGCTTTCACCATGTGCTGACTTCATTCCCTTCATGTGCTTCATGTCATGGAGCATGCATTTAACCAGCTCAGTATTGAGCTTCCCCTATATAGTAAGCTAGTCTCCACAAGGACAGTGTCTTGTATTCCTCCACTCCTCTCTTCCCATGGTCTAGACCAGTCACTGACACAGAGGGGATGCTCCATAAGACTATCTGGCTTATACAAATGTCATATTGCAACCAATGAAAAGCCTCTGTTGAGATTGACCAACTAGCACAAGCGAGGCGGCTTCTGTTGCTGGGGGTTAATCCGAGGTTGCTTGCTTACCTTTATTTAATTTCATTTTTTTTCTACTCAATCTAAGGGCATAGATTCTCCAGCAGAGGTCTTAGCGATTCATGGTGGGATGTGGTTAGGACACGGAGATATCCTCCCCCCAAATGAAATAGGACAACACCAGTATAGCTAGAACCCTGGGCCAAGGAAGCAGGAGATCAGATGAAGTCTAGACAGGTAGAATCTTCCAGAAAGTTATGATATCTCTGGGGCTAGGGAGATTGTGGGAAAGTTTTACCCTGCAAGCACAAGAGCCAGGATTTGATCCCTGAAACCCACACTAAGCCCTTTTAATCTCATCCCTCTGAGGCAGAGACAGGTGGATTCCTGGGGCTTGCTGGCCAGTCAGCTTAGCCTAGTTGGTGAGTTCTAAGCCAGAGAGACCTTGTCTTTAAAACCAAGATGGACAGAGTCTGAAGAACAACAACTAAGTTGTCCTCTGACCTCCACAAACATGTCCACACACACAAACATTGCCCCTCCCTTCCTGAAGAATACAAACACACACACACACACACACACACACACACACACGCACGCACACACAGGTGCACACGCACACAGTCACATTTGCACATTTAATTTGATTCTTAGTGGGTGACTGATAGAAGGTACCTCATTCCCAGGTGGCAGCTGTATGTCACTTGGTAGTTGAAGGGTGCTTTCAGTCTGGCAGCTCTGAGTTTGAGCATGAACTGCAGAGTGGGGCCGGGCCATATGTTGACCAAAAAATCTGTTCTCACCGTGCCTTGGACAGCCATATATGTTCACAGTAAATGTTGTTTGGCTTTGCACATGGTCCTTGGATGGACCTCAGGGTCAAAAGAGTGTTGAGGTGTCTTGGCTCTTTGCTTGATCTGAATAATGCATGCATTTCCCTGCTTCTATGATACGTTAGGGCTCTGATTTATGGCCACGAATGCGCCCCTCCACTTGCCCTGGCTTTTGTTAATGACCTCTCATGAATTATCCACGAAATGAATGTTGGATGAGCTAATTAGGCATTAACCTTACATTAGCGATCAACCACAAAATTGGACCCTTCACAGCTACTAAAATGCCAGCACAGAGCGGTAAGTATCCTAGAGAAGAGAGTCAAATGACAAGGGGCAGAAAGCAAGGAAGATAGGAGAAGTGTGAGCTTTGAGCATGCCCGAAGGAGGGAAAGGGATCAGGGAGCGGGCAGACATCCTGAATGTTAGGGACCAGACAGGTTAGCTGTGTGAGAACAGGTAAGTAAACACCCTTTGACTTGACACCCAGCATGCACCAGGCTTTGGGGACTGTTCCTCTCTTCTGTGCATATGGAAGCTAGAAGCTGGTGCTGGGATGTCTGCCTCTATGGCTTTCCACCTTAGTTTCTGAGACAGGGTCTCTTTGCTAAACTGGAAGCTTATGATTGGGCTAGTCTGGCTGGATAGTGAACCCCTGGGATGTACCCATCTTCTCTCCTAACTGCTGGGAGTACAGGCATGTGCCCCTGCCCCAACCTTTTATGTGGGTGTCAGGGATCTGAACTCAGGTTCTTGTGCTTGTATGGCAAGCATTTAATCCACTGAGCCACATTCCTGGACCCTTGTGGTTAATAATAATAATAATGATGATAATAATAATGATAATGATGATGATGATGATGATGATGATAATAATAATAATAATAATAATAATAATAATAATAAACGCAAACTTACCCTATAACTTAGTTTGGATGTAGACACTCAATCCTCTTGCCTCAGCCTGAGTCCTGCCTTGTCCAGCCTCTGCTACCCCACTCCGGCTCTCTTTCCCTCTCTCTGGAAAACTTGTTCTTAATTCTCAGAGTTAAAGAATGCCCAGCCAGCTTGGGGCTGGAGAGATGGCTCAGTGGTTAAGAGCACTGACTACTCTTCCAGAGGTCATGGGTTCAAATCCCAGCAACCACATGGTAGCTTACAACCATCCGTAATGTGATCTGATGCCCTCTTCTGGTGTGTCTGAAGGCAGCTACAGTGTACTTATATGTAATAAATAAATAAATCTTAAAAAAAAAGAAAAGAACACCCAGTCCATATTGCCTTCCCTGAGCCACCTTGGAATGGTCAGCCATGTTTAAGTCCTGGTAGAATTGAACTAGTACCCTAACTTGGACCAGGGATAATTGGTTAAGCAAAGTTGAATGAAATCCTTCTAATAAGTATCTAGGAGACCTTAGATAATTAATGTAAATAGATAAGCTACATGGTGATAAATGGTTACATTGACACTTATCAAACACATGTATGTGAACACACGTACACATGTAAGTGAACACACACGTACACATGTACAAACATTGCAGCTTTTAGAACACCATGTTGTCTGTAGTCCAATGTAACTTATGGGCTATACCAGAGATATGGTTCGGGGCTTTATTTCTCTCCATTTACCAGATGGAGAACCCAGGATGAGGCTCAGTTGTTAAAGTGCTTGCCCAGTGTGTGCGAAGCCCTGGGTTCTATCTACAGCACTTATTAACAAGGCATGGTGTGATTCCAGCTCTCTGGAGGTAGAGACAGGAGAATAAATTGTCTTTTATTACACAGCAAGCCTGGACTTCAGGAGACCCTGTCTTGAAAGAATGGGGAAGTTGAGAGTCTCAGGGGAAGGGGCGCTTTGTCTGAGAAGAGGAGCCAGGAACTGAACTTTGGTCTACATTTAAAGATTGGTTCTGTTTTCATGGCTGAACTGGCCTCCATGTCTCTTTCCCCTTTTGGAGATACACTGCCTGGCCATACAGTGAGGGATGTATGGGACCAGGCTGCTTTGCCCTTCCACTAACAGAAACTGTCCTGTCAGGCAGGAGACCACGCTGTGCATCATGTGACCAAAACCCACCATTCATGCTAGCGCATGACTGATTGAAAGAGAGGCAGGTACCTGATCAGAGGCAGACAAGTCACAGGTTTGCTGTGAATCAGGACCAGACAAGTCGATTAGATGGAGATCTCTGTTTTAGTCAGGGTTTCTATTCCTGCACAAACATCATGACCAAGAAGCAAGTTGGGGAGGAAAGGGTTTATTCAGCTTACACTTCCAATTGCTGTTCATCACCAAAGGAAGTCAGGACTGGAACTCAAGCAGGGCAGGAAGCAGGAGCTGATGCAGAGGCCGTGGAGGGATGTTACTTATTGGCTTGCTTCCCCTGGCTTGCTTTCTTATAGAACCCAGGACTACTAGCCCACAGATGGTACCACCCACAATGGGCCCTCCCCCCTTGATCACTAATTGAGAAAATGCCTTACAGCTGGATCTCATGGAGGCATTTTCTCAACTGAAGCTCCTTTCTCTGTGATAACTCCAGCTTGTGTCAAGTTGACACAAAACTAGCCAGTACAATCTCTTAGAGGCATGAGTTAAGTGACTATATAGGCAACTCATGAGTCAGGACAAGAGCCTGACATGGAACCAGGATAGACAGAAGGCAGCTAGGGGTGGGGAATTGTGGGAGTCACTGTGCCTACCAGGGCTAGGTAGCAGAGTGTCGATCTGTGTGGAGCAAGAAGGAAGTCCAGTTCAACAGGTCTTAGCTGGCAATGGTTCAAACTTCTAGAGTCTGACATTGCGCAGTTTGTTTTAGGCATATTTAAGTACAGAACAATTTTGGGGAAAGTTTCCTGGTGTGATGTAATCCTCTGTGTACAAGGAGGCATGCTATATCAAGACTCTTCTCAAAGTACTTGTCATCTCTTCTAAGAAGATGGGTTCTCTAGATAAGCTACATGTGTTACCTTGAGGACCTAGGGAAGGATCTGGTGTGGTTCAGTCATTCAGAGACCATAGAGGTCATTTGGGCTATTAGCTACCTCTGATTCTGGTTGTGGGAGCTGATGTGGATGGAGATCATCACAAACACATAAAGGGGGAATGGGGGACAAAGGGGGGCAAAGGGAAAGATGAAGGAGTGGTAAGGAGGACAAGGGGGAAGAATTAGAAGGAGGAAGAAGAGGAGGAGGAAGGGGCAGGGGAAGGAGGAGGAGGAAAACATCTGGGAGAAAAGACTGTGTGGTTGGACACCACCTTAGTGTCTCATTGCTAAGACTTCGTCTCAACTTCCTTACTTGGTCCCCAGCTTCTGTTCCAACCTCCTCACTCAG
>JADRCH010000204.1:1710230-1712730 GCA_019843965.1 Rhynchomys soricoides | reverse complement strand
ACATACATAGATGCACACACATAAAAATAAAATACAATCTTAAACAAAAGGAAAATCTCTTGGGGAAAGGAGTGTGACTTCCCTCCCTGAAACCTACAGGGCAGACAGAGTGCTTCATTTATAAACAGTGCCTGGTACACGGACAGCTCAGCATGTGCGAGGCAGAGTCAGGACCTTCACAAACTCAAGCCTGCAACAGTAACACCCTGTCTCAAAATGAACAAGCAAAAGTCTGGAGGCTGTGTAGCTAGAGCCCTGGATTGACAGGCACAAAGTCCTGTGTTCTATGCTCAGCAATGCCCCTCCCCCAAATACTGGGTACCAGAGAGAAAAGAGAGAACAACATGAAGAAACTTGGATATGCATGGGAATGTAGGGTTTTAAGAGTTAAGCACAATTTAATTTTTCTAGGCAGGGGAAGCTACAGGGTACAGGGAAAGAAAGAGAGGCAGTCAAGAGGAGCCAGGCCTCAAACTGACATCCCCAAAGCTAAAGAATTTGGGTTCCATTTGGACTATGGGAGCTACTGGAGAGGTTTTTTTTTTTTTTTTTTTTTTTTAGGAGGAAGAACCTGAGCAGTCATGAGGACAGTCCCTTCAGCTGCCACCACACAGGGAGACTGGGGTACAGGAGAGTGATGTAGATCAGGGATCCTCAAATGACAAAACTGGGTCCCATCTTTGGGATAACAGAAACATGAGATGGGAGGCGCACTCCAGTCAACTCACTGCCCCGTGCCTTTATAAAGCCCCAGCTGTATACTGAACTTGGTGCAGGCTCCTGGCTGTAGTGGGCGGAGTCCGTCCCAGATGGCTGATGCAGGGACAAGTGGGTGCTCTAGTTGAGATATGCTGGCCCAAGAGGAGGATGCAATGATAGATGCAATGATGCAGGCACGGGTGGGAGGGATGCAGGGGGAGGAGAGGTCAGTAGGGTCTGGGCTTGGTACAAAGATTTATAACCTCCTCCCTCTTGCCCCTGCCTCCCCCTCGCCCACCCCTTTTTCTCTCTGGCGGCACGTTCTAGAGATACACATTAACTCTGTTAATACCAGCCACAAGGTCGTTACTCAGCCACCAACTTTTCCTCCAGCATAAATATTTATACAGTGCTGACCTGTGGCTGCCGCGTTTGCCTTTTATTTGATTCCTGCCGCCTCTTGTGCCTTGCTTGTCTGTCGGCTAACGTGTTTAGCTCCACTGTCTGGAACCTTCGGAGCCAGCCAAGTCTCTGCGAATGGCTGTGGGGGGGGCCGCATTAGGGGGAGAGATGGAGGAGGAGGAGGGAGAAGAGGAGGAGGAGGGAGAAAGAGGCACCACTTTCTAATAGCTAGGGAACCCACGATCTGAAATGAGTGTTTAATACCCAAGTTGGCAAAGTGATGGGGTAAGGGGTGGGGGAGGGGGGCTCTATTCTCTCTCACGACCAAATCTGCTTCACTTCATGTCAGAAGCTAGAGAATCTGAAGCTGAATACCCCACATTTCAAGAACCCCGGCCTCAGGCTCTGAGTGGGGACAGAGCACAATGTTACCTGGAGACTTATTCCTGAGAAAATGTACACAGCAAAATATTTCTGTGAGTCCCTATTTGAAGTTCCCTCTGAAAGGAGTGAGCCACAGAACACGGCCCCCTACTTAACCCGAATCAATCTCTCTCTCTCTCTCTGATGGTTTCAATTACATATCGTGTGTGTGTGTGTGTGTGTGTGTGTGTGTGTGTGTAATGGTCAAGATGGAAGTATGGTCGTGTTGAAGCGATTGTGCTATCAACACTTGCAAAATAAACAACCACAGTGAGCTTTACCTGGGCAGTGCTCAATACATTCCGGGATCTTTCCTGTAATTCTCATTAGGGTCTGCAGACAGACAGACTTGGGGGCGTCACTGAGTCTCTAGCTGGAAAGGGGAGGAGGCCTCGGACCCAGAACCAACCTTTAAAAGCAGGGTTCGGGAGAATACCAACCTGAGTGCCTGTTAGTCACCAGGAGTTGAACGTGCATGGATGGATTTTTTTAAGGCTCCCATCAAACAGCTCAGCCAGGGAGGAAGCACACATTGACTTTATATATATTTTGTAAAGGCGAATCCAGACACTGCGAGGGGTGTTCGACATTGCTAAATCAATACAGTAAATATATCACCAGTTCAGACTCAGAGACCTGATGTGTCTGGCTCATCCTCAGCGCCAGGACCCTGACCTAGCTGCTGACAACCCTCTGGAAGAAATACCCCCTAAAAAGCAATGTTGCATCTGTCTGTGCGACATGGAGTGAGTCTCCCATTGGTTTTTCCTTTACTGATGTTTTGGCAATTTCCTGATAAAAATTGCATCTGTTTGCCAAAGGTGAAATGAGTCTCTCCCTCCCCCTCTCTCTCCCCCTCCCCCTCCCGTCCCTCCCTCTATCTCTCTCCCCCTCTCCCTCCCTCCCTCTCTCTTTCTCTCTCCCTCTCCCTCCATCTCTCTCTCTCCCCCTTTCTCCCCTCCCCCCCCCCCCCCCC
>JADRCH010000204.1:1654907-1689157 GCA_019843965.1 Rhynchomys soricoides | reverse complement strand
CTGCCTCCTGCCTCCTGCCTCCTGCCTCCTGCCTCCTGCCTCCTGCCGCCTCTGCCACCTCTCCTCCTGCCTCTCCTCCTGCCTTTCCTCTCTCTCTCTCTTGTGCTGGGCTTATAGGCCTGCACTGCCCCACCTGGTCTATAGGATGCTACAAGCCCAGCCCTGTACTCTCTTATCTCTGTCTTTAGTGCTGGAAGGCCAATATGAAGTTGGGTTCTTCTAGAAACAACTAGAGTTTGATGTCAGGTTAGTGCAGCCCTGGTAGGGGAGCAAAGATGAGCAAAGACTGTGTTAATGAAGAAATCAGAACTGTGGGCATTGGGGCTTCGTCCTAATGCATCCGGGGAGATGGTGGAGTCATGCTTCAGCTATGCCTCATGATAAGTGGGATGTAGGAAGGTGTATGCTCTCCTCTACATTCATCACAGGTCAAGGGTCACTCCCAAACTTGTTAGCTCACTGGCACTTTTAGTATGTCCTTCGTGAGTCTACTCTGGCCTCTATAGATGAAGAGAGCCCTGGACAGGAAGCCAGAGATGCTTAGGCTTCTAACACCACTGCCCACAATCAGGGGCCCGAGACTGCATGACTCTTTCTTCATGCTGGCTCAACCTTGGCTTGCAGGACAAGGCTTCTTGTGGGCATGGCTGAACCACATGCTGTAGGCAGTAGATGAGACACAATGCTCACCAGAGTCTCTCATCAGCCAACAGCCAAGGATTGTAGGACTGAGTGCTGAAGGATTGAGGGACTGAAGGACTCATCCAGACGACCATTCTGTGTGCCGTGTGGCAGGGTTGGGCTGGAACTTTAGGTTCTTATAAAGTCTGCATGTACTCCAGCCCCTGGCTAGGTGTCCGATGTACAAACTTCTTGTGCTTATTCAGCGAATGAGAATTGTCCTTACTGTCTGTGTGGCATGAGATGGCAGAGAAGTGAGTCACACTACGACCCCTCCCTGTAGCTGGCTTATCTTTCTCACATGTTCCCTGGTCTTTGCACACCAGTATGTCTGTGAGTGTGTGCATTGGTATGTGTGAGTGTGTATATGTGTTTGTCCGTGTGTATGTGTTTGTGTGTGAGAGTGTGTGCATTGGTGTGTATGTGTGTCTGTGTGTGAGTGTGTGTATGTGTGTGTGAGTGTGTGTATGTGTGTGAGTGAGTGTGTGTGTGTGTGTGTGTATGAGTGTATGTGTGTCTTCTCCATCATCCTAACTCTGGCCTGAGAGCAACAATCCAAAACAGAAGATAACTCACAAGGAGAAATTGGACTCATGGGCTGGATGGGCTCCCATTTGGTTGACCTGGAAGTGGCTTTTGCTTATCTCTAGATAATTAATTCCAGACGGGGGGGCAGCAGGGCCGTCTGTTTAATGGTACAAATCTCCCTTAGCAACTGCAGTTTGAATGTAAGATGTAAAAGGAAGGGGACGTGATTCCAGAAAATACCATTGGTAAGGAAGCAAGAAAAGGCAACAGGACCCGGCAAAAGCTGGACCACGGGGCTCCATGGTGACCAAGACTCCTGCAGCTGTAGTGGCAGTTGTCTCTCCTGCGTCATACATAGGCAGTGAAGCCCTCGGACTCTGCAGCCTCAGACATACATACCTCCTACCTCCCATTGGCTGTAATTAATCATGTGACCCAACACGTGCACGTGACGTAAGATGGGGCGGGTGCCCTAAGAATCAGAGGAAAAGCGGCATTAACACTGAGGGGAAGCTGGTTCCCAAAGAGGCTTAGTATATAGCTCAGGGGCTGGAGAGATGGCTGCATTGGTGCTCACAAAGTTCCGGAGCTACCTAAACAGGCACAGTGGGATGCACTGTAGTCAATCCCAGCTGCGGGGAGACACTGGACACAGATAGGCGGTGGGTCGCTCACAGTGGGAAACTCAAGGCCTAGGAGACACCCTGACCCAAACAAAAGGTGGGACTTGGAGACTGAAGCGGAGCTTGCCCTCTGACCCCCACATGAGTGTGCAGCTGGTCCACAGCCTCACTCACATTTGTCCCAACCACACGTGATCACCCACGAAGGTGTGCAGCTGAGGCTCTCCGCAGAGGATGGGGTTGGTGTTCTGGTGTGACGCTTCCTGCCTACATCGCTCGCAAGGAACAGGGGAGGGCCGTCTAAACACCCACAGAAGGAACCAGAGTAATTTTTCCTGACTTCCGTTTATCATGTCAAAGGCCTCCCGGTTTCCCCTTCCTCCAACCTGCCTTTCCCCCCAAATGGCGATATACCCGATGTTTGCCATAGTGTTGGTCATAATAACTCTTCTTCTGTCGCGTAGCTATTGTCTAGAATTCCAGGATTTAACACGCCCCATCTCTTGCCCTGATGGTCTCTGTGATTCCTAATCTAATCCCGAGATCTCTCTCTGGTACTTCAGTTGTACCCACTGGCATACATGTATAAGAACCCTCGAATCTCCTGGCGTGAAAGGTGGGCAGTCCATTCCAGAGACAGCACAGGCTCTCAGCAAACCCCTTAATGGCACTGAAAATTGCTTCTCGCTTGGAATTCTGGCTTTTCCCCATCTTTTTTTTTTTTTTTTTTTTAAATGCTGTTTCATTTTGAAGGCCCTTTGGGGGAAATATCAGCAGGGCTGGCTGTGACTCGATGCTTGTTAGCATTGTGTTCTGAGGAAAGCCCCCTCCTACACAGCAATTTTTTTAAAAGACTGGTTTAGGGATCCAGTGGTCAAAGGAGACAAATAAAGATAATCCAAGGTTATCGGAGAGTTGACATCATGTACAATAGTAGTAAGAACTGTTTTCCAAATTTAAAACCCTCATGGAGGAAGTGGGTTACAATAGCGGTGACCTCTGCCCCGAACAGTCATAATGGTTTCCTGGATGCAGGGATATTATGGGCTGGAGCCAAAGATTTCAGCAGAAAAGAGCACAAGATGTGTTAAACTTAGAACACAATGTGCGAATTCCAGGAGGGGCTACTAAGGGTCATCTCTTCTTCTGAGGAAAGGCAACCCTTTCCCAAACAAGGATCTGGATCTTTCTCACTCTGGAGACATGGAGACAGCCTTTTTTTTTTTTTCTTCTGTTACTAATTTGAGTTGGAATTTTTTCATTCCTTGAGACCTCAGTGAATTGGAAAATCTTCACCAGGCACCATTTCCAGGACTGATTTATCACCTAAATAATGATGAAGTGACTCCTAAAGGCAGGCCCTGTTCTAGATGTTGGGATGTAGCAAGTGAGCAAGAAAGTAGCCCAAAGGACTTTTACAGTTCAGCTGCTCAACCTTAGCACCACTGACACGTGGGCTGGAGAATCCATCGCAGGAGGCTGTCCTGTGCATTACAAGATCTTTTCCAGTACAGTGATGGCAGAGCTTCCTGGAACTCTTCCCCAGTGCTCAGAGCTAGCCATGTCTTCAGACACCCTTCTTGCACCCAAAGATGTCACATGGGCTATCCAGAAGTTGTTCTGAAGGGAGAGTGGTTCTGTGAGAACACAGACCATACATGACACCAATAAACAGGCAAAGAGATGCGTTAGTCAGTCTACTGGCAGTGAGAGACCCTGTCTCAAAGAATAAGGTGGAGAGGAAATGAGGAAGATACCTGGTGTTGACCTCCGGCCTCCATGTTTATGAATACATCACTACCCCCTCACTACATGATCTCTGAAGAAGACTTGAGTCTTGACAGTGGGGTGACTGTCAAGGATGAAAGGTTGTCCTTTAAGTGGTGTGACTGGTGAAGGCCTTACTGTAAAGGTGACCTTCAAAGACTTGAAAGAATTGTCAAAGTGGGCCATAAGACCTCGGAGGAAGAACATTCCAGAAGGAGGCTCAGTCAGAGGTCACATCTGACAGAGAATAATCAATGCAGTTGGAGGAGATGCTGAGATAGGTCAGCATATCAGGGCATCCAGGGGTCATGGGCCCAGGGCGAGGCTTTGCTTTCCTTTGAGAGGAAAGGAAGTCACAGTTGGATGAGCATAGGCATGAGTCATCCTGATGTGTTTGCAAGATGGCTGTCGTTGATGCTGCCTTGAGAATAGGCTTCCATAGGGGAAGGACAAAAATCGGGGCCTTGATGACTCAGTTTTAGAGTCTGAGTAACCAGAGACTTGCCCAGTCTTCTGTACATTGGTGAGTTCATGCTTCCCTTCATGAAGGCACACAAATGGACAGCCTGTAATTGGCTCTCTTCATGAAGATACAACTATAATTGTTGTGTAGACACAGAGAAAAATATAATTTGAACTTGCTTCATTTATCCCATGGTTTTTCTTGTTAGAGATTCTTTCCCAGATGGTAGAACTGTCATAATTCTTACTAATGCCTGATACAAACAAGTGAACAGTTAGTAGGCGTTCATTCTATTCAAGAAGCTAAGTCCCCCTCGTTCATGTCCTCCATGCCCCCTGTGGAGGAGGGACTCTTCATACTATTTCCTCTACAGTCTAGTGGTGGACATGTAGACTCTGAGTGTTTCAGTGACATCTACAGAGTAGCCTCACTTCAAGCTTCAGCAGGTGACATGGCCGAGGGGCAGGCATGGAGTTGTCATGGAATGCACAGTTGCAGAATCTTCCTGGTTACCAACCAGGAAGTTCTAAACCATTCCTCACCCCACTTCCTGGGACTCATAGAGACCCCAGTAGGTGACAGTAAGGAATGTTGGGGTCCAAGATGGGGGGTGTTGGAAGGATGTTAGAACCAATTCTCAATTCTAGAAGGCATGTTTGCTTTATAAGTATGAGGACCTGATTCGACCTCCAGAGCTCACATGAAAAAGTGTGGTGACAAGTTCATACTTCTGGGGAACCACACAAGCAGAGCTTCTACCACTTGGAAGCTCTGGGGTCTGAGTCCATGACTTCACCTCTCTGAACGCCAATCACTCCATCCCCATGGTTGGGACAGCGATGGTATTGGTACCATTGTGCTCATCTCTGTCTCTTGCCTCTCACTTTTCCCCAGCATACATAGTGAACAGTTCCCAGCAGCTTCCTCTGGCTGCAGATGGGCATCCATCCAGAACAGGGTGGGCAGAAGTTTCCAATCTCAGAGATGACGCCTTTGGGAACAACTTCAGTCTGCGACAGAGGAGTTGAGGCAGAGAAATCTCCTCCACTCCTGACCACCTTTCTTCCTTGATCATTTAGATGTGTGTGTCTCCACAGTGTCTCAGAAAGGCCATGTACTGGCTGGTTTTGTGTCAACTGGATACAAGATGGAGTTATCACAGAGAAGGAGCTTCAGTTGAGAAAACGCCTCCATGAGATCCAAGTGTAAGACATTTTCTCAATTAGTGATCAAGGGGGGAGGGCCCCTTGTGGGTGGTACCATCTGTGGGCTGGTAGTCTTGGGCTCTATAAGAAAGCATAGGAAGCAAGCCAGTAAGAAACATCCCTCCATGGCCTCTGCATCAGCTCCTTCTCCTTGACCTGCTTGAGTTCCAGTCCTGACTTCCTTTGGTGATGAACAGCAGCATGGAAGTGTAAGCTGAATAAACCCTTTCCTCCCCAACTTGCTTCTTGGTCATGATGTTTGTGCGGGAATAGAAACCCTGACTAAGACAGGCTACATCAGAACTGAGCCTTGTGATCCAGGACCACCCTACTGGTTGCTTATGGACTTGGTCTTTCTTTCTTTTCCCAGGCACACAACTGCCACTAATCTCTCCCTTTCCTGGTTTGCTTTCTACTGTTGTGACAACACATTGACCACAACTAGCATAGGGAAGGAGGGTTGATTTTTATCCCACACATCCAAATAACAGTCAATCACTGAGGGAAGTCAGGGCAGGAACTCAAGGCAGGAACCTGGAGGCTGGAGCTGATGCAGAGGCCATGGAGGGATGCTGCTTACTGGCTTATTCCCCATGGCTTGCTCAGCCTGCTTTCTTACAGATGATCCTGGGCAGGATCATCTGCCCAGAGATGGCTCCATTCACAATGAACTAGACCTTCCCACATCAATCATTAATCAAAAAAGTTCCCCACAGACTAGCATCCAGACAAATCTGATGGCAGCAACTCCCTAAATGAGCTTGCCTCTTCCAAGATGTGTAGTGAGAATTTTGATTTCTTTAAAACACACAGAGCTAGTATGGGGATATGTTTTCATTTACAACACAAGTGTGGGATGTGGGCTGTTTCAGATTGTCCACAGCAGCTGACTATAATTTGTCTCATGCTGTATCAGGGGCGTGATTTTGCCAGCTGCAGATAGTTTCTGCGATTGTGTGACATTTGGAATTCTGGAAACCTTTCAAAGGGTACATAAATGCTAGGGAGCATTGGAGGTAGTGGTTGGGTTGGTGACTGGTTGCTGTTGGTTGCAATTTGTTAAGTAGTCATGTGTAGAGAAGAAACAGGAAGAAAAAGAGGAGGAAGAGGAGAAGGAAGAGGAGGAGGAGGAGGAAGAGGAGGAGGAAGAGGAGGAGAAGGAGGAAGAAGAGGAGGAAGGAGGAAGAGGAGGAAGAGGAGGAGGAAGAGGAGGAAGAGGAGGAAGAGGAGGAGGAGGAAGAAAAAGAAGAGGAGGAGGAGGAGGAAGAGAAGGAGGAGGAGGAGGAGGAAGAGGAGGAAGAGGAATAGAAATTAGATAGATATCCTGCCAGTAAAGATCAAACTTGCCCCAAGGGACTTGACACCCCTAATCAGTAGGAAACAGTCTAAGGATAATGTTGTCCCCTTTCCCCTCTGTCTTTTCTCTCTCCTGTCTAGTGTTAGGGATTGAAAGGGTGGAAGAAGAAAAGAGGTGGAGATGGGTGGAAGAAAAAAGAACCCACAAAGTAGCTGAAGACCAGGTACACAGATGACCCCAGCTTGTGTTGACAACACACACACGCACACACACGCTCACACAGAGGCATACACATACTTCTAGTCATGATACCCCCCATACTTCCTGGTGCCACCTACTAAGTAAAGCCTACCCAGAGCTTGTCCGGGGGTTTCTAGGGGGTGAAGACATGACAATGATAAGTGGATAGGAATTGCCACCTTAAAATTCTGACAGTTTTAGGAAAGTCAGTGCAGAAGGACTTAGCACATAGTCACATATATATGTGTGTATGTGCATATATATATGTGTGTGTGTGTGTGTGTGTGTGCATATTTGTATATATTGGAACATGGAACACTGGAAATAACATGGTGGTGATGGTGACAATGAGTTAAGGGCAGGGCAGAAAGCAAGATGGTAGCATGCCAACCAAGGCCAGAAGGGGTGTGGTCAGTGACAGGCACAGAGCACTGGCTCATCTAGATCTGCCAGTGGTCAGTGTTCTCTAGGAGTCAGCCTGTCCCTTGCACCCCCATCACCTCCAAGCCGCTAACAGTCCACTAGTCAGTCATTGGATTCTTTGGAAGCCTAGTTCTGCGCAAAACCAGGTCCTTATCTATGCTGCCCTCCCTCACCCAGACTGCGAACTCCCTTCATCCATGAAGGGTTCACAATGTTTTGTCTTCGCTCATACTTCATGCTGGACCCATCACTGGACACAAAGCAGGTCCTGTTGAGACAGAGATTCAGCTTCCCATGTTGGGTGGCTCATTTCCTGTTTGAGTCCTTTCTTCAGAGCAGCCTGGTCTCAGAACTACTGACCTGTTAGTTTCCTGGTCAATATTTTGTGTATTTTAACTGCAGACAACTTACTAAACTCAGGGACTAAACTTACTAAACCCAAACGAAGGGACTAAAGATCACTTAGAGAAATGAACTCAAAACTCCTCACATTTGGCTCAAGAGAAGCTCAGAGCTTGGAGGGACCTTTGTGGTCACTTCTTCCAGCCCTCTCTCAACCTATAGGAGAAACATGGAGGCACAGACATGACTCTCTAGCAAGACATGACCCATAGCATAGACTCTCAACCTTCCTAATGCTGTGACCCTTTAGTACAGTCCCTGATGTTATGGTGACCCCAACCATAAAATTATTGTCATTGCTGCATTATGACTGTAATTTTGCTACTGTTATGAATGGTAATGTAAATATCAGATACACAGGATATTTGATATGTGACTCCACCCGGGTCATGAATCACAGGTTTAGAAGCACTGCACTGTAGCAGGTACTACCCAGCTAGAGAGTGACAAAGACTAGAATGCCCCCTCCTTCTGTGGACCTTCAGTTGCTTCCACTTCCTTATTACTGTTGCTTGTGATTCAAGTCGTGGAAAAAGTCACCATGAGAGTTCTCTGGTCAAGGACAGCTCTTTCTCTAAGTAGTGTCTTCTTCCACATTTAGTCCTTTATAAGCCATGGTTTTTTTTTCCATTTACGGGGTTGTTGGTTTTTTTCCCCCCTCTTTTTAAAAAGTCAGAACAACTCTATGCTTTAACATAATGGAGTCCCGAAGAGTTTCTATTTAACCTCAATGTCACAGGTGCGTGCAAATCTACGCATTGAAAATGAATGGTTGATTTTTTTTCTTTCATTCTGAATAGGATGTAATTTATCTAATTGATTCAGTTGAATCTGTGCCTTCTGGAGCCTTTCTCTCTCCCCCCCCCCCCATTTCTGAGTAAAATGGGTGACTTGCTGAACTCTGACAAGAGGGAGGAGGGCTGGAGGCGAGGAGGGAGAGGAGCAGCGAGACCACCTGTCACTCAAAAGCTGTCTCCGTAAGGCTAGAGGAGGCTCATTGGAAATGGATGAAAACCATAGTTTGGCAACCTTCTGAGCCTCAAATTATTTATTTTTGCTCATATCTTTCCCTGTTGTTAGGGAGCCAAAGCTCAGTGCCCCTTAGAAAAGATTCCCAGCATTTAGTGGCCACCCACCACCTGCAGAGAATGGCCTGTGTAAGATGCCACATAGCTCTTCTATGTTGCAGGGCAGAGAAGCTGTTGCCATCTCTGTCTGTAGAGGGTTTAGTGGTACCGCTCAACCCCAAGAGCTGTCTACCTGGGACCTGGAATGCCTGTGGACTTGTGTCTTTGCGAAGGGATCATGTATGTGTGTTGTGTGCGTGTGCGTGTGTGTGCCTGGAGGCAAGAGATTGACATCGGGTATCTTCCTCAGTCAATCTTTTCTTTTTCTTTTTCTTTTTTTCTGAGACAAGGTTTCTCTGTGTAGCCCTGGCTGTCCAGGAACTCACTCTGTAGACCAGGCTGGCCTCGAACTCAGAAATCCGCCTGCCTCTGCCTCCCGAGTGCTGGGATTAAAGGCCTGTGCCACCACTGCCTGGCCCTCAGTCACCCTTTATATTTTGAGACATGCTCTCTCACTGAACCCAGCATCTTATCTTTAGCTAGGGTGGCTAGCCAGTGATCCTTCTGTCTCTGTGTCCCCAGTGCTGGGATCATGCATGCCTGGCTTTTAGATGGGTCTCAATCGCAGGCTATTTTTAAAAAAGACTTCCTTATTCTAATTATGTTTCCTACATGTATGTCTTTGTACTACGTGTGTACCTGGTGCCCGCAGAAGCCAGAAGAGAGCACTTGATCCTGTGGAACGGGCTGTGGGCTGTTGTGTGTTTGCTTGGAATCAAACCTGGGTCCTCTGGAAGAGTAGCCAGTGTTCTTAACTGCTGTGTCATCTCTCTATCTCCCAAACTCAGGTTCTTGTGCATGGCCTACGACTTGTGAGTTAGCTACCTCCCTAGCTCCAAGTGAAGGATCTTGATGTGCGATTTTTCTGGATTGAGTTCTTCCCCACCAGGATGGATTAAATTCTCTCAGACCTAGAGTAACAATAAACCTTAGTCACCTTAAGCTATCTGTTGGTAGTTGGACTGCAGAAATATAAAACCAGCTAAATAGGGAGACCCTATGCTCTTGTGCTTCCAAATGAATAAAATTTTTTTCTGTTGACAAGTTTATTATTTATCTGGTGTTTGACACAGAGTCTATGTAGCCCAGGCTGCCTCAAACTCTTGATCCCCCTGAGTGATGGATTAAAACTATTTATCCTAAGCTACTTGAACCTGAGTCTTCGTGGTTTGGAATTGACTTTCATCAGCCTCATGGTTTAACTAAAAATACAGATAAGATTCTGGCTCTTCCTTTCATTTTGTGAAGTCAGGTCAGCCACGTTGGGAGAGCTGAGGATTTAGCACCCCGGGTGTGGAGGACTAGCCTTGGAGAGCTTCTTACCTCACCACCTGCCCAGTACATTCCATGACACGTGGGCACAGTTTCATGGAAGTTTGTGGACAAGCCTCAGAGGTCAACTCTGTCTTCTCCAATATTAGGGAGAGGGGGTAAGCCTCAGTATGTCATGAATATTTAATATGACAGGACCTGGGACTGAGCAGGGAGTCAGTCCTCAGACCATTGCTCCCCCCCACCCCCAGCACTGGACATGCAGCCATATGCAGGAAAATAGGCGTGTACACACACACACACACACACACACACACACACACAATGTTTCTCTTACACTCTCAGGAGATGTGTGCTCAGCAACATGCACTATGCCCAGGCATTAGCCATGCCAGGGGAGAAGTCACTCAAGAGAAGGCAGGAGAGGGTGATGGTGTTGACAGCACAGCCTGGGAGAGACATCTTTCTACACTCAAGATTTCTTTGCACCACAGAGTGACCCTGGAAGGGCAGTCTTCTCTGTGGGCCTCAGTTTTCCCTTAATGTCTGAGAATGTTCTAGAATCACTTGGGGGAATCTTTTAAAAATATAAGTTCCAATCAGAGATAGAAAAATTTCCTTAGCCCCAATTCTGTAGTATCTTTAAAACAGACCCACAGGACGCCTGCGTGTGTGTGTGTGTGTGTGTGTGTGTGTGTGTGTGTGTGTGTGTGGTGTGTATGTGTGACTGTGTGTATGTATGTCTAAGTGTATATGGCATGTGTATGTGTGACTATGTGTCTGTGTGGGGGTGTGCATGTATGTGTGTGACTATGTGTATCTGTACGTCTGTGTATGTGTTTATCTTTGTGTGTGTGCATGTCTGTATGTGCATGTGTGTGTGTATGTATGTGTGACTGTGTGTATGTGTGTGTACTTATGTGTGTGCAGTATATATGTGTGCATGTACATATATGTATGTCTGTGTATGCCTGTTCATGTATGTGTGGGTGTAACTGTGATTGTGTGTGTGTGTGTATGTGTGTGTGTGTGTGTGTTTTGGGGGCCAGAAATGGGAGTTGTTGGTCAACTTCACAGAAAATGAAACTGATGCCATAATGAACAGCCAAGCTCTCAGAGGTGGTGACAGGCTAAGATCAAAATGGCATCTCAAAGACAGTGGTTTAAATATGGGGGGGGTGTGTAATTTCAAGTCGAGAGAACAGCATGCACAAAGGCCCTAGAATCTTCACTTGCGTTCTTTATGGTCTTTACAGTATTTTATTAGGACAATACATATTTATTATAGACAGACAGATGGATGGACAGACAAGTGTTATGTGATTTTGGCAAATACATTTGCTTCTGTAACACTTCCACATCCCTAGAACGGCCTCCACTGCCCACATCCTGCTTCATCACCTTGTTATGTTTTGACTTTTATTGTCATAGACTAATTTATTTCTTTTTGAACTTTATGGAGATGCAGCCATAGGAAGTGTACTTAGCCATGCCTACTTTCTGCTTTCAGTATCAGAGCTAAGTGATTCACGTCATTTATGTATCTACTGTCTATTTCTTTTTATACTGCTGCATACTATTCCATTGTATGGCCGTACCACAGTGTGTTTTCTGTCCTCCAGTTGATGTCTAGCTACAATGTTGAACTTTGGAGCCACTACGGAGGCAGCTGCTCTGAATGTTTGTACACAGGTCTTCTGTGGGCAGATCCCTTCATTTCTCTGGATATAATGCTTGGCTTCACGAGGTAAATGTGCCTTTAACCTGACTAGAAATTACTGATAAGGTTTCCACTTGATTTTTGTGCGACTGGAGGCTGGGGAGTCCCAGGATCAGAGATTTCCCAATAGAAACTTGCAAAGTCCATCACCCCATTGCTACTCCCTCCACACCCAGCTTCCTCAGTGCGCAGGTTTCTCTCTTGAGTACCAGGCACACCAGAACAGCTGGATCTCACCATTAGCCACATGTGCAGCTACCTGGATAAGCTCTCCCCGCAGGCCTGGCCTCATTCCTCCTGGAAGACAGTGTATATTAAATCGTGGGGCCGGGACTAATTCTTTACAGCTTGCAGGTTGCTCTCTCTCCATGAGCAGACAGGAGGGCGCCCTGACGCTGTTAAAGATCACATGCTTTGATAACCTACCGTCCTGATTTATGGTGGTCCGGGTCTCCACGTTCACCTAATGAGGGGAGCTCTGGGTGTCAACCTGTTTATTAAATGCCCAGAACCATGTGTGAAACGGACCAGAGTAAGACGTCAGTCATACTTTCATTTATTCTGCGTATCCCCCTCCTGTTCCTTCGGCCCTCTCTCCTCAGGACCGGGTCATCCCTCGAGGCCTTTCTTTTTATCTCCAAAGCTGGGGGCGGGGCGGGGCTTGAGGATGGATCGCTGGTGCAGGAGGGCGATGTTTGCACTTTCCGACTGATTTCATATGTGTTTAGAAGTTAATGGTACTCTGCACCTCATGACTCTTTTTTAGATGTCAAACAGAAACATGAAAGGGAAAGTGGACGGAGGGGAGGGGACTGGGCGCAACGCGCAGGACAGGACCCCGTCTGTAGCCTGGGACGGGGCTGGTGAGTCTTAATGAAGATGGAAGATGGGTTAATATTCCTGGGGTTGTCGGGGTCTAATGAAGCCTTAATTCATTTCCTTTAATTCCCTTTGAAATTAATTTCTTTTTCTTTTTTTAAAAACAGGCACAAATCAAAATAACGGATGGCTGAGCCGCTTTAATCTCTGCTTCTCACCCTTCCCCTTTGAACTTGGTCACTGTCATGTTCCTAATCTCTGGAGATTCCGCCTCGATCCCTTTCAAGAGCCATCGGCCCCATCTCTTTGGTTTGGTCTCCTGGATGTGGCATAAATATTTCTGTCCCTTTGAGGCCTCCAGCTGGATTCTGACCTTGGACGTGGCTGGGGGAGGGGCAGAGAAGGCCTCTCTGAGTCATCCAGGCAAGAGCGATTTGGGGTCTGGAGACACTGGAGGCTCACATAGACCTGGGGGAAACGTGTGCAAGTGGCAGTCTGTATTGTGACACTACGTGGGGGCTTTCGTAGTGAAGATCCTGAGGATCTGTGGGGTACCCCTTAAAGTACCCTCAGCACTGAGCTCAGGATGGTTTGGTCTTCTGTCTCTGCTCACACTGACTTTGTGTGCCCCTTTTTAAAGGGGCAGATGCTGCTTAAATGTTTGCTGGCTGCACAAGCGATGGACATATGGCTGCACACTGCACCATCTTTGACTCAAACTTGCTCTCTGTTTCCATAGCAGAGAGACAATCTGCCACGGTTATGTAAACTAGCTGAACATCCAAGCAGAGGTTAGCATTCCATTGGTTATGTCTGTTCTCTTCCATAGCATCAGAACATCCGTGTTTAGCTGGGCACTGAATGCCTGCGATAAGGATGGTTTCCCAGCCTTTCTTCCGGTAGAGCTCTGGCCATTGAAAAGTACTGGTGTGTAATTAGCGTCTTTGGAAGGCAGCTGGAAGGAGCCCTTTGCTTCTTCTTTACTTTTTCCTTTGCTATAGTTGGAAAGCAGCCATGAGGGCTGGAGACCAAGCAGCCATGTTGGCCTAGGAGTCAGGAAGTTAAAGTCAATGGAACAACGTGTGAAGCTGCTTAGATCTGGGTCAAACGTTAGGCTGGAACAGGACCCCTTTGCTTCCTGCCTGGGGCTGCTTTTACGTGAGAGAGAAGTGGGCTTTTATGCCGTTAAAGTCAGTGATTTGGGTTTGCGATTGCATACAACCAAATATAAGTGTCATGTGGCTTCTGACCTGCCATTGATGGGTAAATCCAGCTACTGCAGATTAAAATACCCAAGCCACAGAACAGTCCAAGATGGATAGAAGAGACACAGGTCAATGAGCCAGGCAGTGCTGACTGAGAAAGGCAAACTGCTATTAATTAGAAAGAAGTGTTAGGTGTGGTGTCCCATGCCTGGAATCCAGCACTAAGACATTATCCCCCCTCAAGGAAGCAATGGCATGTGTCCCTCTAGGCAAAATCTTGGGTCTTTCCACTCAGAAGCCATGGGTAAATACCAGGACCGGTGGAGAAACATGTTCTTCTCTAGGCCGAGGAGAGGCTGTGGGCACTTTTCAGACCTTGGCTCAGAAGACAGAATCAGGACTAGAGCTTGGATGGATAGAAAGTGGGAACTGTAGCCTCCAGTGGATGTCGCCTGCTCAGGCCTGTGACACCCTCAAGCAGCTGACTGCTAGACAGAAAGGCTGTCAGCCTCTGATTGAGAGAGCCTGCAGACAGGGTTATTCCTGGGCTCTGGGCTGCGCTCCCCCACGTCTCTTTACCAGTGACCCCTTGAGGCGTGTATGTCACTCCCATGGTCCCCAGGCTTGCCTCTATTTTGAGATGAAAATAAACTCATCCCATGAATCTCTAGTGGTTTTATTTTTTCCCATTTTTTTGCATCTTGTAGGCTGAATGGAAGTTTGTGAATCTCACTTGTTAGCCTACCCGATCATTGCACAGCCAAGAATTTATGTAGAAATTCAGCTAAGGCCCTTTCTCTCGTCTTACCTACTTGCCATAGCCGGCTGGGAGAAGAAAAATAGGTGTTCTTTTGGAACCTGTGTCTAGCCTCCCAGCTTTGGAAATCAGAATTATGGAGTTCTCGCTATGCATCTTTTATACACCCCACGTGGTCACCCGTTGTCTTCCGGGAGCCTCTATCCTTTCTCTGCTGAGCTGGGCTCTACATCATGGGTGGCCACTCCTGGTTCCTGAGCTCCAGGAGAGGACAGGCCAATGGGGAATAGGCAAGGAGGCTGGATGTGGAGAAGAGAGCACACACCTGTTCCTACAGACATCTCTAGCAGCTGCCTCTTCTGACTCTACCTTCAGATAGCACAACCTCAGCTCCTCAGGAAGCCCCTGCTACGGCTCTAGTAAGCACAAGATGCTTCAGCTTTGGACTCTGGGGAATCCTCCTCTGTTTGTGCCACCAGCCCAGGAGCGGAAGATCGGAGGCTCCAGTTGTTGCTGATCTCTGAGCTGGGTCAGTGGTTCCCACGGTCGTCTTAGCCTCTATCAATCAGTTGAAGTTCCCATATTTAACTGCTCTGTATTAAAAGCCTTTAGTGGCTTCAATTTTTCCTAACTGGACTTTGGACAGCATCCCACGCTTAGAGCAGGCTGGCTGTTGCATAATGCTGTTTTGGTTCCAAGATGGACCCCCTCTGGAAGCTCATCAAAGCAGGTGCTATGACACATTACACAAATGTTAAGGGATTTAAAAAAAGACAATCAGAGGGGAGGCGGTACTATCCCTGAGCTGAGGGAGGTTGGAGCCTGCCTCCGTCTGAACCACCGTCTTACTGACTACCTGCAAGAGCTCTGGGGAGTCAGCTTCACTGTTTTGAGCCTCAGTTTCTCCATCTGTAAGTTGGGAAAAAAAATAAAGGAACTTCCATGAAGATCTGTGTGGGTTTTGCTGTGTCACTTGGTGCAATGTCAGACAGGAACTGGAAGCAACTGAGCTGCCCGTCAGCATGGCTGGGGAAACGGTTCAGCTGGTAACATGCTTTCTGTGCAAATATAGAGACTGGAGTTCAATCCCCCAAACCTACTTAAAAAGCTGAATTCAACAGTAGACTTATAATCTTGGCACTGGAAAGGCAAAGACAGTTGGATCCCTGGGGTTCACTGGGCAGCCTGCCTCATCTGCTTGGTGTGTTTCAGGCCAGCGGGAGAGAGCTCAGAAAGAAAGTGGATGGTGTGGTAGAGGGTGCAGACTGGGTGGAGATTTCTAGGGACTGTGGACATATGACCTTCCAGAAACCTTGGAGGAAGACTGCTTGCTGGCGTGATCACAGGCTTAAGCTCAGCTTGCTTTCATGTATAGTCTAGACACACTTGCCTAGGGAATGGTTCTTCCCACAGTGGGCTGGGTCCTCCTCCATCAATTAAAAGTCAGGGCAAAGTCCCACAGACTAATCTCTCCTGGAGCCTTCAGTTCAGACCCCCTTTCCCAGGTTGCTCTAGGCAATGTCAGTTGACAGTTGATGCCAACTGGGACACACACACATACACACACACACACACACACACACAAACAACATAGACATACTGCATACATGGACACACAACATACACACATACACACACACCAAACACACACAACACACAAACATACCACATACATGGACACACCACATACACAGACACATACACATCATACACACAGACACATCAGACGCACACCACACACACACTAGACACACATACCACACAGACAGACCAAATACACAGATACGCTACATACAGAGACACACACACACCACACACACCTACACACACACACACACACACACACACACACACACACACACACACCCCAAGCTGGACCTTTCCTATTCATATAACCCAGGATTCATTCTCAATATTTACCTAGCTGAACTGAAAACATGTGTCCACCAAACCTGAACACAGATGTTTCTGGCAGGTTCATGCTCCAAGGTTTCTGCTTCAAGTTCCTGCCCTGACTTCCCTCATTGATGGATGGTGACCTGGAAGTGTAGACCATATGAGCTGTTTTCTTTCTCAAATTGCTTTTGGTCAAAGTGTTTCTTTCTAGAAAGAAAACTAGAATGGCCAGTGAAGAAGCAGAAGCCTTGGAGGAACACCGCTTGCTGGCGTGATCGCAGGCTTAAGCTCAGCTTGCTTTCATATATAGTCTAGACACACTTGTCTAGGGAATGGTTCTTCCCACAGTGGGCTGGGCCCTCTCACATCAAGGGGCTTCATCAATTGTTCCTCATCTTATACACTGAGTCAGGGTCTCTCTCTGAACCCAGATCTTATACATTTGGCTAGTCTGGCTAGCCGGCTTGCTTTGGGGGAATCCCACCTCTGCCTCCTGAGGGTTAGGATCACAGACAGGCTGCCACACCCACCTGGCTTTTACACGGTTGCTGGGGATATGAACTTGAGTTTCTATGTTTGAGTGGCAAGCACTTTACCATCTCCCTAGTTCCCTGTGTTCAGTTTTTTAAGGACTGAGCACATTATATGGAGAAGTATCCGGACCAGTCTGCATTCCCCCTGAGTATTCCAGATTCTTCTTGCCAACACTTGGTGCTCAGCTTCCATCTCTCCTGATTCCCTCCCTCCTGTGTTCTGACCCCTCTGCCTCAAACAGTCTTCCTTCATTTCTGTCTTTTTTATAAATATCCAGATTCAGAAGTCAGGCACACCATGAAGTCCGTGACACTGTCTTAAATACAGATTCTTTACATAAGAGAATCCATGGCTCTCGTCTTTGGATCTGGCTCATTTCACCTAACAGTCCAGTTTTATCACTTGAATGAAAATTTTTCTAAGTGAAGTGATACCCACCCCCACCCCCCACTCCCATATACGAACGACTTCTAGAAATGTTCCCATGTCCCTCTGTGCCTGCTCTCCAGGGCCGTGGCTTTAGTAGTTAGCTATCAGAGAGCTTGTGGTAGCATGAACTCCAGGGGCATGAAGGTACTTGAAGAAAGACACTGAGATTGACAGAGCCTGAAGCTACCTTGCGGAAAACCTGAATCAAATGCATAAATCTCTGTGAGGAACGAAATCAATCCTAAGAGACCTGGGCATGACAATGCTCCAAGGACACGTCTAACAAGAGGTATGGGTGCTTCATGTTCTTTCCTTTCTTTTTGACTTATTTTTAAACTTGTACCTATTTTACCTCTCCTATGTGTATGTGTGTACACTTATGCATATGTGCCATGGGACATGTGTTCTCTTCTTCCGCTGTATGTGGCATTCAACACTACTCAGGGGTTGAAGTCAGGTTGCCAGGCTTAGTCACAAGTATGTTTACCCGCTGAGCCAGTTTACTAGCCGTCTTTGTTTTATTTGAGAAGAATGATTGGACCTATCACACCGTCACTAATGGTGACTAGATCTCTGCGTAAATTACATTTTTTTTTTCATCCCAAACATTAAGATGCTTTATCTATCATGATAAAAATACTACATTATATACTAGTCTTTCTATAGAAGATCCCATAATTCTTTTCTATCAGTATAAGGGCTCTATTGGTATAGAACGCTTGATTGGTAAAGTAATTGCCTAGAAAGTATGCAGGCCTGGATTTGATCTCCAGAACCTGTACAAGAGAGCCAGGCATGGTGGTGTGGGCTCCACCCCAGTGCTGGGGAGGAACAGATAGGAGATCCCTGAGGCTCCATGGCCAGTCAGTCTAGCCTACTTGGTGAGATAAAACCCTCGAGAAAAGTCCTCAAAGGAAGTGGACAGTGCTCTTGAGGGTGACACACAAAGATGGCCCTCAGCCTCCAAGACATGTGCTCACACATGCCTAAGGAACTGTCCTAAAGGAAATGATTAAGCATTTGCACCTATGGAATTTCAGGATGAACACAGTTTAGAGACATGAGGTGCTGTATATTTGAAACACTGTGATCAGCTCCTCTGGCTTTCATGGAGTCCACAGGGCCACCATGCTCCACAGGACACTTTGGCCAGCCACAAACCATGAGTATGATGATATCAGGGCATATCTGCATTTGTTTGAGAAGTCAATTCTTGGACTTATGGACCAGGATGAATTTGCCTAACTGTCCAGTTCTCAGAATCTCTTCCTGTCAGGAAGAGAATGTGACTAATTTTAGTTTTCTCAAAAGTACAGATTTGTAATTTCTTTTCCTTCCAAAGAATCACTGACTCATCAAATTTTATATTTGCAATCATCTTTTCTTTGGAAAGGATCACCAAATTCCTAGAGCTTCAGGCCCCATAGATCCTGGATCTACCCCTTCCTGTAGCTGCATTTAGAGAAGCAGAGAAAATGGCCTCCAAGCCTGTGAGACTGGAAGGCATAAGAGCTGTGACCCACAAATGAAGTAGTGGATTTTTCTTCTTGTTGTTGTTGATAAGCTATGTATCTCCACACTGTTATGTCTAGCAAGAGGCAACACAGCAGGGAGAGATTGACTTGAACTCACAGCTAACAAGGGATACAGTCCACTCTGGTGGGATGCCCACAGCAGCATGAGGTCATTAAGAAAAATATACAAGCCCTGTGTGCTTGGAGAAATGAGAGTAAGCATGCAGAGCCAACACCTCTCAGAATTGTGGGCAGGTAGATGACCTGACATGAGCCACTGGGGTAGGGACTCAGCCATCAACAGGTGAGGACCAGATGGCAGTGGCCGATGACCAAGGCAAAGACATGATATTGATTTAAAACAAAGCCAATGGGATTTCCCAAACAACTTTACACAGAGAGCCTGATGACCCAAGTTCAAATCCTGCCTCTACCATTTACTGTGTGGCATAAAGGTCTTGTTGATTCTCTGCCTCAGTTTCCTTGTCTGGGAAATGGGGATAATCCTGGTAGGTAGAAGTTGAAGACTGAGGGAATTAGTCGTGAAGGATGGCTCAGGACTTGGTTCATGATGGATAATCAACAGATTCTTCCTCCTTCTTTGTGAGCTCCTTCAATCCTCATTCAAAAGAGCCAGATATGGCTGGTCCCTGGGCCAGACTTTAGGAAAAGTGTTAATTGCAGATTACAAAATGTTTCCAGAGCTGAGGGTGCTGACTTCTGGGCCTTGCAAGCAAGAGAGGATACACTTGGTCTTCTGAATTCACCGGGAGGAGTGTGCAGCTGGGAGCCCTTGTGTGGGGCTCACTAAGAGATTGGCCATTAATCACACACAATTACTCTGACCCTGAGGGAAGTGCCTCTCCTCTCCCACAGACGGACTTCCTTCCCCACTGGGAGAGGCCTTCATGCATGCTCATGGAACACAGAGAGGCTGCACCACGAGGGCTGAAAGTCAGGTCTGCTGTTTCGCAGATTTCAGAGACACCCTGTGTTCAGATCCAAATGCCCTTTTGGGAGAAACACAGAAGAATCTGAGCCTGCCTGGGCTATGGTTCTGTGGTAGAAAGCTTGCCTAGCGTGCATGAGACCTGGGGTTCCATCTCTAGCACAAACAAACAAAAATGTTAAAGGCTGAAGTCACTAAAGCGTCTTGCCACACAGACACGAGGACCCGAGTTTGTCCCATCAACACGCATGTAAAAAAAGAAAAAAGAAAAAGAAACAGACGTAGAGGTTTATAACCCACCCTGAAGACATGGAGGCAGGAGATCTCCAGGGCTTGCCAGATGCTCAGTCTAAACTAGTCGATAAGCCTCGGGGAAATAAGGGACCGTGTCGCAAAAGTCAAGGTGGCCTCCTCCTCAGGTTAGGCATGGCACCTGAGGTTGACCTCTGGCGTGCACACACATGAGTACATGGGAAACACACACGTGAACATGCCTACACACACACACACACACACACACACACACACACGGATAAATAACATATGATTTGGGCTCTCTACCAGTTAAGAGCTGTGTGCATAACCACGCCCTGCATCTTCTGGCATTACCTCTGTGTTTGTCCCTCTCTCCAGGTCGCTGAGCAGATGAGGATGCTCAGAGGGGCTCCGAAGGAAGGCTCAGAGGGCTCAGGTCCTTCTGTTTCCTTGGGCTCCAGGTTGTGGACCTGGGGCTGATGTAGAGCATAGACCAAGGTCTGACCTTGCTCACAGGACTGTCCCATCCTGTCCAGGAGCAGGTCAGAAGCCACAGGCTCTGTGCAGGGTGAGACTTTCATCCCATCCTCCCTCCCTCCAGAGAGTCCTGACCTCTCTTCCCCTCCCCCTTCTTTCCCTCCTCTGCTCTCCCCTCCCTTCCCCTTCCCTCCCCTCCCTTACCTTCCCCTTTCCCTTTGTCCCCTCCTCCCCTCCCTTCTATTCCCTTCCCCTTTGCCCTCCCTCCCCGACACTTCTTCCCTTTCCTTCCCTCCTTTCCCCCCTTCCCTCCCCTCCCCTTCTCTCCCCTCCCTCTCTCCAACCAGTCTCCTCTCCATGTTCTGCCTTTCCCCCTCCTCCCATATTTTTCTCCTCTGTCTTGTTCTCCAGACTCCTAGTGAACTCTTCTCCTAAGCTAGACATTGCACTAGGCTCTGGTGACACAAGGCTGCATCTTCTCTTGTGGTGACCTCCTTTGTGACAGAGGAGTGTGGCACCCCTCGTGCCTCCTATGCTGTGAGAATTTCATCTTCATTGACCTGGTCAATCAAGGCTGTTATGTTCAATTTAGTTTTGTTTTGTTTTTCAAAACGAAGCCAAGCATTTCCCTCTGTTGACATCGGTAACATAGGTCATATCAGGAAGCTGATCGTGGTCAGCATCACCATTGCTGCATTCATCCAGTCTCTCTCTTCTGCAGAGATCATTCTTAGATTTTATATTTTTAAGCTCATACCACGTTTATATGTGTGCATACTTTTCTTTTTTATAGCAGACACATCTGTCCATCAAACAGGAGCGCAGCTGTCATTCATTCCTTAGTTCCTTCACCTTTTCCTTCACGTAGTCACTTAGCGATTGCTTTTGGCAGGTAATTATCATTGGTGGTGGCAGCAGAGGAACGGGGGTCATCTGAGTTCACTAGCACACCTGACTTCTCAGACCTCATATTCCAGTGCAGTGAACAGCACACAAACCAGGCACATGAGATACGCAGAGGTAAGACAGTAACAAATACTGTGGAGGGAGAAAGCAGAAATCTGTCTGCGCATGTGTGTCTGGAACTCCGACTGTGCATGTGTGTGCCTGGAAATCCGTCTGCACATGTGTATGTCTGTAGCCAGAGATGACCTTCAAGCGTGATTCCTCAGGTGCTGTCCACTCCATTTCTTGAGATAGGATCTCTTATTGTGACTGGTGCTCCCTGATTCTTCTTGGCTGGCTGGCCCGTGAACCCCAGGGATCCACCTGACTACACCTCCCCCACCCTGAGATTAGAGGCATGCCTTTGAGATGCCTCTTTGTTTATTTATCTGTAGACAATCTCATTTATGTAGTCCTGGCTGGACCAGAACTTGCTATATAGAGCAGGCTGACCCCAGCCTATAAAGATCTGCCTGCCCCTGCCACTGGGACACGGGGATTTACTGGGGTCTCCATGTTTGCACAATAAACACTTTACTAATTGAGCCATCTCATCTGGCTCTGGGGTATTTTCTCCAAAAGATGAATGTAGACAAACTGGAGAAAGTGTGATGTACATCTGGGGACAATGAGCCAAGTGGACAGCAGTGTAAGTCCGATGTGATTTCTGAAGGCCCCGGACCTCTGCTGTAAACAGCCGAGACCTTGAGGAAGGAAACTCTCTGGGAAAATGAGACATGTCTGCGAGGGACTTTCCCGAATTCTCCAAAGAAAATCATTCTTGGGTCCTCAGTGTAAGGAATAGGGAAGAGAGTGATTGTGGTCTCCCTTCCCCGGCCAAGGATCCTGTTTCAGCAGGGTCTTGGCCCTCCTTCTGGTCCAGGCCAGCATGTCAGATGCCACCTCACTCAGAGTTCTGGAATGTCAGGAGGGAAATGACCTGAGCAAGCACAGAGGGTAGATTCATTTCCTCTTGTCCACTGGGCAGGGCTCGCTCACTGTTGCTGCAGTGACACACTATGACCAAAAGCAAATCTTAAAAGCAAGAGTTAATTCTGGCTTGCTGTGCCAGATGGATAAGAAGCTACCATGGCGGAGAGGCGCCGAAGCAGAGATATCACATCTTCAGCCATAAGCATGAAGCATAGAGGGGTGAAGAGGAAGAACGGGAAGGCCAAGGAGAAGGATTGGATGGAGAGACAGAAGACTCACACCCTCAGAACCCTGCCTCCAGTGACGTAATCTCTCCAGCAAGACCAAAACTCCTCAACTTTCCCTAAACTATGCCACCAACTGGTGACCAAGTGTTCAAATGTCTGAGCTTATTGGACACATTTCTCATTCAAAGGACCACGTATTTCTCAGAAAACATCTTTCTGGATGTTGGCAAAGCAGAAGCCAAACATCCCCCTACAAACCATCCGGGCTGCTTCCTAAAGCCATTCCAGGGAGCCAGGTACAGACAAGGAAGGCCCCCTCTCTTGTGTTGTGCATTCGTTTAAAAAGCAAACCTCTGAAGAAATCTGAAGACAGTGGCTCATGTCGTCAACAGCCTTAGAAGCTGGTGGTCCTTGGTGGGTGGGTGGTATTATTGTCACAGATGTTAAAAAAGTTATCCTGGGAACTACTGTACGTGGGTTTGCTTTTCTTGCATATGTGTGTGTTTGCCTGGGGGTGTGGGGGTGTGGCTGGGTGCTGGTGTGTACACGCAGTGCACGTGCAGGTCAGAGGATAACCTTGCACGTCAGTCATTAGACTAACTCATTTTGTTTGAGAGACAGTCTTTTATTGGCTTGAAACTTCAACCCATGAACCAAGCTAGCTGGCCTGAGATCCTCCAGGGGTCTGTCTGTCTGTCTGTCTGTCTGCACCTCCCATCTTTCCTTTGCTGAGATTACAGGTGCACACCAACATGCCTGGCTCTTTACGTACATTCTGTGGACGTAAAACTGTGTCTTCAGCCTTGTGAGTCAAGCACTTTATTGACTGAGCTCTCTCTCTCTCTCTCTCTCCAGCCCCTCTCTCTGATTTATATTCACAGCCACAAGATGGTTGTGGTCTATATTCCTGGGGCAGGGAGAGATGGATAGAGAAAGATGTCTGTTAGCATAGCTGTTTATTAAAAATAAACTTTCTAATACCTCCCCCGTAGACACTGATGCTTCCAGAATGAACCCTCATTCCATAGCTGCAAGGGAGTTGGACAGTGTGAGTAGTGAGCTCTGCATTCTCTGCCTTGGAAGGTGGCCAGGGAGAAGGGAATGGGGAGAACTCTTGGGTCTCTGGTTTATATGTTGGCTCACTTGCTATAGACGGTTCCCATTTTCCATTCAGAAATCACATCCTATAACTCACAAGTTCAACATCCACAGATGTGAGACAACACCATTCTCCAAACCCAGTCAGGAACTGGGCAGTGAGACATAGCTCTGTTTGTTTGTTTATTTTTTCTTTCTGAGAAGCTCTAAGCTCTATCTGTAAGAGACTTGTGTGACAGAGGAGATGCTGGGTACCGGTTATCTGCTAACTTGCTGGGGATCCTATTTGCTCTGGGTAGAAGGGTTCTCCAGCGACTCCTTGCAACGGTCATTATTAACTTGTCTCCATGAAAGACAGAGAGGGACTTTTGGCCTGGTTAAAAGAAATGGGCTTTAGGGATCCGGGAAGATGGCTGAGTGGATAAAGCACTGGCTAAGCAAACGAAAAGATCTAAGTTGGATTCCCCGAATCTGGAAAGAAGCCACTGCGTCTCTAACCCCAGTGTTCCTAAAGTGAGATGGGAAACACAGCAGCGAGACTCCAGAAACTGACCTGGTGTACACAGAACAAGAGACCGTGTCTCACCTAATGTGGAAAGTCAGGACGGACAAGCGAGGTTGGATGTTGCCCTCTGACCTCCACGCATGCGCCATGACAGGTATGTACACACACGGAGATGAATACGGGGTGGGGTGGGGGACCAAAACCTTAAGAAGGAGGCAGATACGGGATTTGGATGGGTGATCCCTGCTCCGAGCTGCCACAGGGATGAGCCCAGCTGGGTTCAGTGGCCTGACTCTCCTGCCTCCAGAATCCAGAGTTCATGCCTCTTCTCTTAGTCAACAGCTGCTCCTGGGGACCCCACGCCCACCTCCTCGCTTTCAGAGCAGGTTTTGCTATTCTTCTAGGCCGGCAGTAAAATGACATTTATGAGGATTTTTTTCCCCTTTGAAGTGAGACTGTTTGCGCATTTCACTTTAAAGCAAGGGGAAAAAACAAGAGCCAGAACAGATAAATAACGGCCGCCTGGAGAGGGGGCCTGACGCATGTGGTGGACGCCTGCTCTGATCTGTCACCGAGATCATCTTTGCAGATGGGGAAAAAAATCCTTTGTTTGTCTCCTTTCAAGTGACTATTAATTCCTTGCCTCTACCTTTGCTCCTGTTTGCTTACTAAGGAACTGGTTGGTTTTCTCTGCCTCCCTGTCTTTCTCCTCTCCCCTCTCTCCTCTCTTCCCCTCCTTTCTCAAACGAACCTCGTACTTTTGTTGATGTCTATATAACTATGAAGGGTTCAGAATTGGCAGGTCCTCAACAAATGTTGGTGGCATGTGTGGACAAGAGTGTGTGGCTTCCTGTGTGACAGTCACCATTATGTAATGCCACAGGAAAGGAGCTTTATCAAAGATAGTCTTGTGATATAAATCGAAGAGTCTCAGTGGGTAAAGAGTTGGCTCCTCGGTTAAGAATGCCCACTTCATAATTGTGAGGACTGGAGTTTGAACCCCGAACCCATCTAAGAAGCTGGGTGTTCCACAAACCTCTATTCAGAGAGACCAGACCCTTTTCTGGGCCTTCACACACACATGCACACATAAATAAAACAGATCTTTAAAGTTGTAACCATCCATATCTACCGGGAGGCGGTAACATTCGTTTTCAAATGTGCCAAGAAAATCTGCATGGATTTAACCCTAAAACCATTCACCTGCGCTTTGTTTTTAATGGGTCAAACGTGCTGGGACACAAGAGGAAGGTCCAGTCATTGGCAAATGGTTGATTTATTTAAAGATGGACATACTGGTGAAGCACTGAATCTACCCACGGGCTGGCTCAGCGGGGAAAAAATGTTTACCTTATAAACACAATTACCTGAGTTCTGATCTCCATATAAATCAGGGTGTTGCAGAGCCTGGAGGGAAAGTTTAGAAGGCAGACCTGCATCTTCCAAAGCAGATGGATCATGAAGCAACCGCTCACATCATGGCTGAACACGAAACAGAACTAGTGCAGAACCCAGGGCAGGAGGAAGCTTCAAGGTCCACCTCTGGTTGCCTAGTGAGACCCCAAGTTCCAAACATTTCATAATCTCTCCCAGACAGTGCCCCCCCCACATATGCACATGCACCGCCCCCCACACGTATGCACATGCACCGCCCCACACCCACAGATAAAAATGTTTAACCGTTCTGGGTTTGTGACCCTAAGAAAGTGAGTGGTGGGCTGTCTGTGATCCGTTCATGCAGAAGTTGGCTGCCTCTCATCTAAGGAATTGAATAAGATTTATCTTATTGCAATTATTATTTTTAATGATGTGGAAATATTGATGTTTTTTAACCTTAAAATAAGTAAGCACATGCCTTTTGTGCCTCAGAGCACCAGACGTCATGAAAACTTGTGTTTTTCGGGCTCGGGGTACGTAATTTTTAAAGTGGCTAAGATACCGTGTCAGATCGGTTGATAAGTGCAATGTATAAAAGCATATGAAACTAATTCCAGGAAATACCTTGTATTTATGTCCGTGGGCCTGAGTTCCTGAGCTCTCTGTGTTTTGAGATGGAATTGGGTTTACTCAGAGTCTCAGGTTATATATCTTGATGGCTACACAAGCTCAGTATTTGGTTCTCTCGCTGGAGCAGGTAAACCTTTCCAGTCTGTTTTAGTTTACAGCAATTACATTTGCTTATCGCTCCGAAGGAGAATTTCATTTGAAGGCAGTTATTAATGTCCAAAATGCACTTCTCGGAAATAATTTCCAACGTTTTATTTATTAAAAAGAACACGCTGTTTGTTCAAAGGCATCGATGTAATTTATAAAGTTCGATATTAGGTATTTTATGAGGTAATATAAACAATGCTGTTCTGTGGGACCCTGCTGCTTAATTATGCCATGGTGCGTTCGGTGTCAGAACTCACTGCTGTTTTGCAGGAAAACTTTCTGCCACTGAGCTGTCCCCCCACGGCGCTATTTTTTGTGCTGTTCTGTTTGCACAAAGTAAATTTAGTAAAGAAAGGGGAGAAAAAAAAAAACAACCCAAACCCCCTTTCTTACCTTTCTGCTCTGTGGGCTTATTTTTAAGAAACTTGTTCAAGAGGGTCCACAAAATAAGCTGCTTTGGTTATACAGTTAGACATTCTGTGCATGCCTGTGTGCATGTGCATGCACGTGTGCATGTGCTTCGTGAGGGTGTGTGCATGTCTGTACATGCATATATGCCAGGCATGTATGCATGTGTGTTCATGTATACATGCTGTGTGTGTGTGTGCATATGTGCATGTCTACAGTCTGTACGCCTGTATGTTATACACTCTGTGTGGATGTGTGGGGGGGGGGGGAGGTGGGTGTGTGGTGTGTGATGTATTTAAGTGCACGTGCACATGTGTGCATACATACAGAAGCTAAAAGGCCACCTAGAGCGTTGTTCCTCAGGAGCCATGCCCCTGCCTCTGCCTTTCCAGATCCGGGCTGATTAGCATTCATTGCTAAAACTGGTCTTCATTTTTGGTTTTTTTGTTTTTGTTTTTTAATCATGGGTTCTGGAGATTGATCTCAATGCTCTATTCATTAAGCATTTCCCTTTGCCCTGGTTAAACATGTGTAAAAACTTGTTTATATGGAAAGGGAATGGGGGGGGAGGCTGGATCTATCTGGAAGGTAGGGCATCTGTCACCATATCTGACAACTCTATACTGCCTTCCTCGCTGTTCAAGACTGGCCTGCGGTGATAGTTGGGAGTCTCCATCCAAAGTCTTTCTCTTGGCCCCAGGGAGGGGCAACATGGAAATGCTGGGGAGGTAATCTTCAGGAGTGCCTCTGTGTAATGTAAAGAGAGCTTTGGGGGACAGTGCCCCAGTTAAAAGTGGGTCTAACTCCAAGGCACTTTCTGAATGGTCTCCAGAATTTTCCAGAGGACTGAGTTCTCAGTTGGCCTCAATAGGGATCTACTCTGTAGCAGAGTGTATCAGCTATTTACTGCTGGGTAACAAATTATCCCCCTATGTGGCAACTGAAAGCCACAAACATTTATTCTTTCACATGGGAGAAGCACTCTGATTGCGCTTAGATGGATGGATCCTCTTTCTCGGAGGCTATGCTGGAGACTCCGCCAGGGCTATGGCTTTATCTAACGGCTCGTGAGGGGGAGACCTACTCACTTCCGAGCTTGTGTTCCTGGTTGCTAGCTGGGCCTCTCTGTGGCTCACCACACAGGGGTATTTGAAGATCTAATATGGTTGTCAGATTCACCTAGAGTAAGCCAACCCAGAGACCCCCAGCGTGAGATAGAAATTGAAGGACGTTTGGATTTGCAACAGGAGCTGACTCTCTAGCTATAGTTAGAGAGTTTGCTATGTAGACCAGGCTGGCTTGAACTCACAGAGCTCTGCTTGCCTCTGCTTCCCAAATGCTGGAATTAAAGGTGTGTCTCAGTATTGTAGCCTGTACTCTTGCTTAATTGTGCTTAATAGGCTAAGCCCAGCCCAAACTCAAGGGCCTCTTTGTATACCTTAAGTCCTGGTGCTCATCAGGGCCTGCTTCCCCATAAATCACCATTATTTCAGGGTCCAATTTGGGAAACCCTAACCCTGGATAGGTGACAATAGTGACTAAATCAGTAGAAACTGCCAGGCATGGAGGTCCCAGCTAGGTTTCCAGCCCTGGGGTCCCAGCTAGGTTTCCAGCCCTGGAAAACAGCAATTTTATACCAAACTTCCCATTTCCATGACAAATGTAGTGTGTGTGTGTGTGTGTGTGTGTGTGTGTGTGTGAGAGAGAGAGAGAGAGAGAGAGAGAGAGAGAGAGAGAGAGAATCACTGCAGAGAAATTGGGTTTTATGACTGAGTATGGCGGTGAAACCCAGTAATCTTAGTATTTGTTCAAGATCAGTCTTTGCTATAAAGAAAGTTTAAGATCAGCTTGGGACATAATGGGATATATCTCGAGTGGCAACAGGTGTAGCCATGAAGGGAAGGAGCCACTCATTGGTGACCCTATTAAGGGAACAGGTCCCAGAGCAACCCCTAGGGGTCCAGGTATTTACTCTGATGAAAGGACCCAGGACTTGATTGATGTGTGGTAGGATCAAGAAGGAACCATGTCTTTTTTAAAAAGCAATTTTAGGGTCCTGTTCGGTTCAGCTGTGGCATGCCAGCTCATCAGGATCCCCATGGAGAGCAAGACGTGAAAGCTTGTTTCCCTCCTACATTTGACCTCCACCTGATCGCAAGGACCCCTTGCTGCAGAAGAGAGTCTGGGGATTGGTCAGCAAGCCATGCTGAGCATGGAGGCTTCCCTCTCGAGAAGAAAAGAAGAGGTACCTCACTGAGAGCAGGCAAAGAACCCAACGGCAGAGAGAAAGTAGTTCTGTGCTCTGCTCTCTGAAAGGTGCTATCACTGGCTCACACTCTGGGTGAGCCTTGGGCCTATGGCCCAGGTACCTCTTAGGCCTGTCTATCTCCAGGAGAGGAAATGCCACCTCACAGAGCCCACACCACTCCCTTTGTGACTAAGATCACAGGGACCGAAGATCAAAGTCTGTGAAGCACCTGTGCCTTCCTCCCTGTGGTTGGATGATCTTCCTGGCTTGTGACAAGAGACTCCCATTGACACTAAACGATTGCCCCTTGCACCTAAGCCACTGTGACTGTGTCTCATGCAAGGCTGGTGAACTGTTAAAAAACCAACCAACCAACCAAACAAACAAAAAACAGACCTTCCAAATGCCTGTGCCTTCGTTCAAACAAGTTTGCTCCATGTTCGCATCAGAGCAGAATGAGGCAAGGCAGGAGGGTAGGGCAGCCCTGCATGACTCCGTGATTTGGAGCCAGCCTGAGTTTGCTTTCTGTTGCTATGATAACATCACCATCAAAAGCAAATTGAGAAAAGAAGGTTTACTTGGCTTGTAGCTCACATCATTGAGGGAAGCTATGACAGGAACTCAAGGCAGGAACCCGAAGGTCGGAACTGATTCGGAAGCCACAGAGGAATGCATGGGCTGCTCAGCATGGCTTGCTCTGCCTACTTTTTTATAGCACCCAGAAACACCTATTAAGGGGTGACACTGCCCACCATGGGCTGGATTCTACCATATCAATCATAAATCAAGAAAATATAACACAGACATGCTCAGAGGCTCATCTAATGAAAGCATTTTCTCATTTAGGTTCTGTTTGTTTGTTTGTTTGTTTGTTTTTCGAGACAGGGTTTCTCTGTGTAGCCCTGGCTGTCCTGGAACTCACTCTGTAGACCAGGCTGGCCTCGAACTCAGAAATCCACCTGCCTTTGCCTCCTGAGTGCTGGGATTAAAGGCGTGCGCCACAACTGCCCGCTCTCATTTAGGTTCTTTCTTCCAAGACGACCCTAGCTTATGTCAAGTAGACGGTTAAGTAATCAATCACCACAAGGCCCAGGTTCCTACGCACTGCATCTTCTTTCTCTCTCTATTCAATAACATCCTCTCCTTAGGACTTCAAACTGGGGAAGGAGCCTGCGTAGGCCAAGAGGCTGGCCTTCAAACTGGGGGAGGAGCCTGCGTAGGCCAAGAGGCTGGCCACACCTGTCCATTTATCTCCAATTCAACCACTTGGCTCTGCCGCCCTGCAAGGAGGTCTGGGAAATGTGATCCCTTTGGGTGCCCACAAGGTAGAAGGAACATGCAGATTCTGCTGTATGCTGGCACCACCCCCAAAGAGGTGGCAGTTAGTAATATAAAATCTTCCTGAAGCCATGGTTGATATTGGTTATCAACTAGGCAGAGTCTAGAATCACAGCTTGAGAGGCCGTATCTCTGGGCATTGCCTATGGGAGAGCATCCAGGTTACCTGAGGTGGAAAGAACCACCATGAATGTGGGCAGTGCCATCCCTTGAGTTGGGGTCCTAGACGAAAGGAAAAGGTGACAGAGAACTAAGCCCCCCAGCACTCAGCTCTCTGTACTTTCTGACTACAGATACAATGTAACCAGCTTCCTCAGTCACCTGCCGCCTTCCACACCATAAGGGACTGTCCCTTTACTCTGTGAGGAAGAATAAATCTTTCCTTCCTGGAGTTGCTTTTTGCCATGTCTCTTTCATCAAGGACTTAAAAAAAAACAAAAACAACAACAAAAAACCCCCTATTTTTTATTTCATGTGCATTGGTGTTTTGCCTGCATTTATGTTTGTGCAAGAGCGTTGGATCCTCTGGAACTAGAGTAACATAATTGGGAGCTGCCATGTGGGTGCCAGAACTTAAACCTGGGTCCCCCTGGAAGAGCATCCAGAGCACAGCTCTGAAGCGCTGAGCCATTTCTCCTGCCCCTCACCAAGGACTTTTGTGTGTTCTGCCTTATGTCAGTCTACCAGGCTATAAAAGGAGAAAAGCACATGGTGTTGACTCTGTCTGCAGTTTAGAGCTAGGGAAACTGAGGCAGATACTCATTCACTTGCCTAAGTCACACAGCTCATCAACCACGGAGAAGCTGGGGTTTGAACCCAGGCTGACTTGCTCGCTCAGTAAACCATGTGTTAGCAGTATTTTGCAGATGAGAAAAATGAAATCCAGCCGCCTGGAATCTCTTGCTCATGGATTTGCACTCAAACCCCAAGCCCTTTCTGAGCTATGCTTGGAGCAAGATGCTTAGAGCAAACTGACCTTGTTTTGATCCTCCTGGGGAAGAGTGGGTGCAGCTGAGCTGTCTGCTGTGATAAGATCTCTAAGGAGGGCCTGGGAGCTGGAGAAGCCTCTTCCCAAACCCCCCTCTTCCCCTTCCTAATGAGCTCGGAGACGCCGGCTGGCCGGACGCAGCAGGCAATGGACAATTAGCGGAGGGGCCTGTCCCGCACGGGCTGCGCCGGGCATCAGGGCCTTAAGTGTCTGCTTATGAAATCACAGCTAGGTCTGGAGCCTCTCTGCCTGGGCCTCCCCCTCCTGGGACGCCGCACACAGCCTTGGGCGAGGCAGCCCCCAGGGATGTGGCTCAGCCCACAGGATCCGGGGAAAACACAGGCAGAGAAACACAGGAAGACATTCCCACCCAGCACAAAGGCCCTGGCGTCAGCAAGGAACGGGTGGGCACATTCCTGCGGGCAGTGACAAAGAGGATGGCCACTCATCTCTGGGGATGGGAGCGATGTCAAGCCCGATGTACCTTCGGACCTCCGTTTCTCCCTCTGAGCAGTGGAAGAATTTGGAATCGGACAAGTGGGGATGCAAAATGGAGACACATGGGGAAGGCTCGGCACCTAGTTCATCCCACCCAAGACAGGGGGCCATTTTACCACCGTTTTATGACTGGAAGATTTCCTCTCTCACCTGCCACTAGTGATGGGTACTGTACCTAGAAAATGTACGTTTCTGTGGACAACACTGGCACATATCGACAGAATATCACCATTCTATTTGGACCAACAGAGTCCTAAATGTCAGAATGTCCCGCATTGCTGGCCTCTCCACCCCCACTTCTGTAATAGTGCACCCTGAAACAAGCCAGGCTACTTTCAATAAAACTTTATTCGTGAGCATCAAGTTTTAAATTTCTTATCAGTTTAATGGGCTGTGAGATGAACGTATGTACATACATATGTACATGCATACATACATACATGTATATAACTTATTCTGGCCTGGCAGTGGTGGCACAGGCCTTTAATCCCAGCACTTAGAAGGTAGAGACAGGCGGATTTCTGAGTTCGAGGCCAGCCTGGTCTACAGAGTGAGTTCCAGGACAGCCAGGGCTACACAGAGAAACCTTGTCTTGAAAAACAAAAACAACAAAAAACAAAAAACAAAAAACAAAAACAAAAACATTATATGACAGGCTGAAGAGGTGACTCAGTGGTTAAGAGCACTGGCTGCTCTTGCAGAGGAGAGGGTCCAGGTCAGTGTCCAGCACATGGCAGCTCACAAACCTCTGATGGCACCAGGTACACTTGTAGTACACAGACAGACATGCAGGCAAAATATCCATACACGAAAAGTAATACAAAGATCTTTTAATGTGTACACTAGTGTTTTGTGTGCAAGCACGTCTGTGTAACACAAGTGTGCTTCTGCCCTAAGAGGTCAGAAGAAGTAGTGGGATCCCTGGAACTGGAGTTACAGATGGTTGTGAGCAGCCATGTATAGAACCCAGATCCCCTGGAAGAGCAGCCAATGCTCCCAATAACTGAGAAACTTCTCTGGCCCCTTTGGTTTATTTCAAGACTTAAATAAATAAATAAATAAATAAATAGATTAAAACCATAGCGGGCTGGATGGCTCAGTGGGTTAAAGGGCACCGCCAAGCCTGAGGACCTGAGTTTGGTCCCTGGGTCCCTACATGATGGAAGGAGAGGACATACTCACAGAAGTGTCCTCTGACCTCTCTAGATAACAAACATGTCATTGTGCACACATCTGCACATGATTTTTTAATGGCCAAATGTATATGAGTTCCAAGGTCATACAAACAGGGGTAACATGCCAGATTTACCATGTGGACCAGCATTTGTACACTCTCGATCTAGAATAGTCTTCTTGGTCAGTGATACTATGAATATTGAATCCTATATAAGTTTGAATGGTCTGAGTAGTCACATTTGCGCACGCCTTTAATCCCAGCACTTAGGAGGCAGAAGCAGGTGGATTTCTGAGTTCGAGGCCAGCCTGGTCTACAGAGTGAGTTCCAGGACAGCCAGAGCTACACAGAGAAACCCTGTCTCGAAAAACCAAAACAAACAAACAAACAAACAAACAAAAAATATATATATAGGAAAGGGCTATGGTGCAGCTCAGTGGTAGAGTGCTTAGCTTAACTCATGTACACAAGGCCCTGGACCCACCATCTGCTTTACAGAAATAAGTAAATAATTATGATGGTAACGATAGCCATGTGCATTTTGGTATATGCTAAAGATTCTCTCTCTCTCTCTCTCTCTCTCTCTCTCTCTCTCTGTCTGTGTGTGCATATGAAGCCCAAAGGACAACCTCGGTCATCCTTGGAGACGCCGCCCTCCTCCATGGAGGCAGGCTCTTACTGACCTGGAGTTCACTCATTAGACGGCCTATTCCTTGGGTTCCAGGGATCAAAGTCAGGACCTGGTACAAGCAAGACCAGCACTTCACTGACTGAGCCACCCAGGCCGAACTTTGTTTTAATATGCAATCAGTTTTAAAGATTAATGAGATGGTGTGTGTGTGTGTGTGTGTGTGTGTGTGTGTGTGTGTGTGTGGCTTTGAAATAGGTCAAAGTCAAACAGATTCACTGATCCAGAGGTCTTTGTCTGCTGCATGGTATCCACAGTTGGTGCCAACTAAAGTGCCATTATCAAGTAGCCAATGACCCAACATCTACATCTGTGTCAAGATGTAAAGCATCTGTGTGTGTGTGTGTGTGTGTGTGTGCCTGTCTATCTTTGTCTCTCTTTTTCCATGTATGTGTGTGTATGTCTGTCTCTGTGTCTCTCTGTGTCTCTTCTCTCTTTCTCTCTCTGTCTCTCTGTCTCTGTG